>SJXQ01010713.1:374455-408937 GCA_006408695.1 Aepyceros melampus | reverse complement strand
TGTGTGTATGTGTGCGTGTGTGTCTGTGTCCATGTGTGCATGTCTGTGTGTGCATGTGTGTGCATGTGCGTGTGTGTGCACGTGTGTGTCTGTGTCTGTGTGTGTCTATGTGTCTGTGTGTGTGTCTGTGTGTGTGTCCACGTGTGTCTGTGTGTATGTTCATGTATGTGTCTGTGTGTGTGCATGTGTGTGTGTCTGTGTGTGTGTCTATGTCTGTGTGTGTGTGTCTATGTCTGTGTCTGTGTGTCTGTGTCTGTGTCCACGTGTGTCTGTGTCTGTGTGTATGTCCATGTATGTGTCTGTGTGTGGCATGTGTGTGTGTGTCTGTGTGCATGTGTCTGTGTCTGTGTGTCTGTGTGTGTGTCTGTGGGTGTGTGTCTATGTCTGTGTGTCTGCGTCTGTGTGTGTCTGTGTGTGTGCATGCGTGTATGCCACATCTTCATTCATTCATTTGTTGGTGGACATTCAGGTTGCTCCCATGTCGGCTGCCGTGAATATTGCCGCTATGAACACAGAGGAGCATGTGCCTTCGCAGCTGTGCTTTTTCTGGGTACACGCTCAGGAACGGAGTTGCTGGATCACGCGGCAACTCTGTTTTGAGTTTTCTGAGGCACGTCCGTGTTGTCTTCCATCGTGGCTGTACCAATTCCCATTCCCTGCAGTAGTGCAGGAGAGCTCTCTCTTCTCCACACCCTCTCCAGCATTTAATATGAATAGACTTTTAAATGGCTTCCCTGGTGGCTCAGACAGTAAAAGCATCTGTTTGCAATGCAAGAAACCCAGGTTTGATCCCTGGGTCAGGAAGATCCCCTGGAGAAGGAAATGGCAACTCACTCCAGTACTCTTGCCTGGAAAATTCCAAAGGCTACAGTCCATGGGGTCGCAGGGAATCGGACATGACTGAGGGACTTCACCTTCGCTTTTCACTTTAAATGACAGTCCTCTGAGCAGCATGCAGCAGGGCCTCACCGCAGCGCTCATTAGCATTTCTCTATAACTAGCACTGCTGAGCATCTTCTCATGTGACTATTGGCCATCGGTACGTCTTCGTTGGAGAAATGTCTGTTTAGGTCTTCTGCCCAGTTTTCAACTGGGTTGGTTGGGTTTTTTTTTTTTTTTGCTGTTGTTATTGAATTGTATGAACTGTTTGTATATTTCAGAAATTAAGTCTTTATTGGTTGCATTATTTGCAAATATATTCTTCCAGTCTGTAGACTGTCTTCACTTTGTTTATGGTTTCCTTTGCTGTGAAAAAGCTTACAAGTTTGGATTTCATTTGTTTTTGTTTTTTTTTTTTTATTTCTACTGCCTTGGGAGACTGAAGAAAAGCTAGTACAATTTATGTCAGAAAATATTCTGCCTATGTTCTCTTCTGGAAATTTCACAGTATCATGTCTTATCTTTAAGTCTTTTAGCCATTTTGCGTCATTTTTGTGTACAATGAGTTCTTTATTGATTTAAATGTGACAGTCCAACTTTTCCAGTACCTTGTGTTGGTGTTGGGAAGAGACTCTTTCCCCCACTGCATATTCTTGCCTCGGTTGTTAAAGATTAATTGTCCAAAGGGCTGTGAGTTTATTTCTGGGCTCTCTATATGGTTCCAGTTTCTTTTATTTTTGTGCCAGTACCACACTGCTTTGATTACTGTGCCTTTGTAGTGTTGTCTGAAGTCTGGGAAGGTTATGCCTCCTGCTTTGTTTCAACCTCCCCCAACCCCGGCAGAATTGCTTTGGCTATTCTTTTATATTCCAAAAAATTTCAGGTCTATGTGATGTAATTCTCTGAAAAACTGTCATGGGTATTCTGATAGATCTTACATTAAATCTGTAGGTTGTTTTTGGTAGTATGACCATTTTAGCAATACTAATTTTTCTAATTCAATAGCATGGGATAACTTTCCATTTCTCTGAGTCATCTTCCCTTATTAATGTTTTGTAGTTCTCAGTACATAAGTCTTTTGCCTCCTAAGTGAAGAATATTCCCAAGTATTTTAATGCAATTTTAAAAGAAATTGTTTGCTTACATTCCCTTTCTGATTCTTCGCTGTTAGTGTAAAGAAGTGCAACCTATCTCTGTATGTTAATCTTGTATCCTGCTACCTTGCTGAATTTGTTTAGTTCAGTTCAGTTCAGTTCAGTCGCTCAGTCATGTCCGACTCTTTGCGACCCCATGAATCGCGGCACTCCAGGCTTCCCTGTCCATCACCAACTCCAGGAGTTCACTCAGACTCACGTCCATTGAGTCCGTGATGCCATCCAGCCATCTCATCCTCGGTTGTCCCCTTCTCCTCCTGCCCCCAATCCCTCCCAGCATCAGGGTCTTTTCCAATGAGTCAACTCTTCGCATGAGGTGGCCAAAGTACTGGAGCTTCATTTTTAGCATCATTCCTTCCAAAGAAATCCCAGGGCTGATCTCCTTCAGAATGGACTGGTTGGCTCTCCTTGCAGTCCAAGGGACTCTCAAGAGTCTTCTCCAACACCACAGTTCAAAAGCATCAATTCTTCTGCGCTCAGCCTTCTTCACAGTCCAACTCTCACATACATACATGACCACAGGAAAAACCATAGCCTTGACTAGATGGACCTTAGTCGGCAAAGTAATGTCTCTGCTTTTGAATATATTATCTAGGTTGGTCATAACTTTTCTTCCAAGGAGTAAGCGTCTTTTAATTTCATGGCTGCAGTTACCATCCACAGTGATTTTAGAGCCCCAAAAAATAAAGTCAGCCACTGTTTACACTGATTACCCATCTATTTCCCATGAAGTGATGGGACCGGATGCCATGATCTTTGTTTTCTGAATGTTGAGCTTTAAGCCAACTTTTTCACTCTCCTCTTTCACTTTCAACAAGAGGCTTTTTAGCTCCTCTTCACTTTCTGCCATAAGGGTGGTGTCATCTGCATATCTGAAACTGGTTGGATCTCCTTGCAGTCCAAGGGACACTCAAGAGTCTTCTCCAACACCACAGTTCAAAAGCATCAATTCTTCTGCGCTCAGCCTTCTTCACAGTCCAACTCTCACATCCATACATGACCACAGGAAAAACCATAGCCTTGACTAGACGGACCTTAGTCGGCAAAGTAATGTCTCTGTTTTGAATATACTATCTAAGTTGGTCATAATTTTTCTTCCAAGGAGTAAGCGCCTTTTAATTTCATGGCTGCAGTCACCATCTGCAGTGATTTTGGAGCCCAAAAAACCAAAGTCTGACACTGTTTCTACTGTTTCCCCATCTATTTCCCATGAGCCACTAGGGAAGCCCATATTAGTGATACTATATAATATTTGTCTTTCTCTGACATTAAGTATCATATTCTCTAGGTCCATCCATATTGCTGCAAATGACAGTATTTCATGCTTTTTTATTGCTTAGTAGTATTCTATTATATTCTATTGTGTATATATACACCACATCTTCTCAATCTAATTGTCTGTTGTTGGGCAGTTAGGTTGTTTCCATGTGTTGGCTATTGTAAATAGTGATGCTATGAACATTGAGGTGCATGCATCTTTTCAAATTAGAGTTCTTGTCTTTTCTGTCTATGTACTCAGAAATGAGATTACTGGTTCACATGGTAGCTCTATTTTTAGTTTTTTAAGGAACTTCCATACCTGCCCCCCACCATGGTGACCACACCAGTATACGCTGCCATCAACAGGATGGTTCCACACTGTCTCCCGCATTTATTATTTGCAGACTGGCCATTCCGACCAGTGTCAATGATACCTCATTGTGGTTTTAATTTCCATCTCACTAATAATTAGTGATAGTCAGCATCTTTTCATATACCCGTTTGCTATCTGTATGTCTTTGGATAGTGTCTGTTAGCTCCTCTGCCTATTTTTTTATTTGAGTTGTTTGTTTTGAGATGTTGAGCTGTGTGATTGCTTGTGTATTTTGGAAATTAAGCCCTTGTTGGCTGCATCATTTGCAAATATTTTCTCTCATACCATAGGTTGGCTTTTCATTTTGTTAATGGTTTCCTTTGCTGTACACAAGCTTATAAGTTTGGTTAGGTCCCATTTGTTTATTTCTGCTTTTATTTCTATTGCCTTGGGAGACTGATCTAAGAAAATATATAAGAAAGAAATGATTTATGTCTGAGAATGTTTTATCTATGTTCTCTTCTAGGAGTTTTATGGTGTCATATCTTATATTTAGGTCTTTAAACCATTTCGAGTTTATTTTTGTATATGGTGTGAGGGACTGTTCTAATTTACCCACATAGCTATCCAGCTTTACTAACACCACTTGTTGAAGAGACTGTCTTTTCTCTATTGTGTATTTTTGCCTCCTTTGTCTAATAGACTATAGGTGTGTGGGTTTATTTCTGGGCTCTGTGTTCTGTTCCATCTACATGTCCATTTTTGTGCCAATAGCATGATATTTTGATTAATATAGCTTTGTGGTATTGTCTGAAGCCTGGAAGGGTTATGCCTTCAGCTTTGTTCTTTTTCCTCAGGATTGTTTAGCAATTCTGGGTCTTCCATGGTTCCATAAAAACTTTAGAGTTACATTTTTCTAGTTCTGTGAAAAATGTCTTGGGTGTTCTGATAGGGATCACATTAAATGTGTAGATTGCTTTGGGTAGAATGGCCATTTTAGCAATATTAGTTCCTCTAGTCCAAGAGCATGGTCTTTTCCATTTCTTTGAATCATTTTTCAATTTCCTTTATCAATGTTTTATAGTTTACAGCATATAGGACTTTCACCTCCTTGGTTAAGTTTATTCCCAGATTTTTATTTTTTTTTACTTTACAATATTGAATTGGTTTCGCCATACATCAACATGAATCTGCCACTGGTGTACACGTGTTCAGTTCAGTTCAGTCGCGCAGTCGTGTCCGACTCTTTGCGACCCCATGAATCGCAGCACGCCAGGCCTCCCTGTCCATCACCAACTCCCGGAGTTCACTCAGACTCACGTCCATTGAGTCTGTGATGCCATCCAGCCATCTCATCCTCGGTCGTCCCTTTCTCCTCCTGCCCCCAATCCCTCCCAGCATCAGGGTCTTTTCCAATAAGTCAACTCTTCGCATAAGGTGGCCAAAGTACTGGAGCTTCAGTTTTAGCATCATTCCTTCCAAAGAAATCCCAGGGTTGATCTCCTTCAGAATGGACTGGTTGGATCTCCTTGCAGTCCAAGGGACTCTCAAGAGTCTTCTCCAACACCACAGTCCAAAAGCATCAATTCTTCTGCGCTCAGCCTTCTTCACAGTCCAACTCTCACACCCATACATGACCACAGGAAAAATCATAGCCTTGACTAGACGGACCTTAGTCAGCAAAGTAATGTCTCTGCTTTTGAATATGCTATCTAGGTTGGTCATAACTTTTCTTCTAAGGAGTAAGCGCCTTTTAATTTCATGGCTGCAGTCACCATCTGCAGTGATTTTGGAGCCCAAAAAAACAAAGTCTGACACTGTTTCTACTGTTTCCCCATCTATTTCCCATGAAGTGATGGGGCCAGATGCCATGATACTTGTGGACAATGACTTTTGAATTTCCAAAAATTTTCACATGTCATGAAATTCTTTTGGTTATTTTCAACCATTTAAAAACGTAAAAACAGTTCTTAGCTCATGGGCCATGCAACAACCAGCAGTGGGCTGGACTGAGCCTGTAGGTTTTAATTTGTTGAGCTCTGGACAAGAGAATTCACTCAGCCAAGCAGCTCCAACCAGGGAGAAAAACCCTTCAGTGTACTGTGGAATTATGAAAGTAGGTTATAAGTCACGGATTAACAGGGAATTATTGAAAGTTCCAGGGCTTACCTGGTGGCTCAGTGGTAATGAATCTGCCTGCAAATGCAGGAGACAGGGGTTTGATTCTTGGGTTGGGGACTCTGGAGAAGGAAAATGGCAACCCACTCCAGAATTCTTGCCTCAGAAATGTGGACACAGCAGTCTGGCGGGCTATAGTCCATGAGGTCGCAAAAGAGTCAGACACAATTTAGCGACTAAATCACAACATTGAAAGTCCCAAATGATGTACCTTAAAACTTCTCCAGGTGTTTCTTCCCTTGCCTAAAACATCTGACACTATTTTTACGCACATGTTATTCTCATGTTCCCTACCCTTGTATACACAAATTCTAATGTCAAGTGTTCCATGCATCCCTCAATATATGCTGCTTAGAAATGTAAGGCAGATTTTAATGTTCTTTCTTAATCTTAGAATTATAATAATTGGCACAAAAAGGAAATTGTACCATTTTTCTGATTTTCATACTAGCTTTTGCATTTATGACATTTTATTCCCATTTTAATATATCTACCAATTTACATAATACCTTACTTATCTACACCGTCTAGTTGAGAATATCCACAAAAAGATCAGTTAAGAATTCTAACACCTTCAAGATAAGACTTTATAAATATCAAAGAACAGGAAATCTGTTCTGTAATTACTCCTGATTTAGGACGCGCAGATTGAGACTATGTTCTCGTAAACTAACAGAATGGATCGCGTCTATTATAGGTGTACTTATTCCTCATGAAAATGTCCTTTCCATTACTAGGAAAAGGCATTTAATGCAAAAGTAGAACTGAATAAGCAGACTCTTGATTGGAAAAAAAAAAAAAGGAAACTTTCAGGATAAACTGTATCCATGGCAGTTCATCACTTGCTGTTTCCTCTTTCAATCCAGAAAAAAAAAAAAAAAACTCACATTTCCATTAAGCATTCAGTTTCTGGCGGGCCAGGGATTGCTTGAAGAGATTTTACAACTTACTTCATAATTTTCCCCACTAACTTAACTGACCTTATAGACACCAGAGGCTTCTGGGAAAACTAAGTAAAAACACTGCCATCAAAATAGCTGTAAATGAGTTTTCCTTCTTAACAATTACCTTTGCTTGAGGATAAAGCCATGAGCAAGAGCTTCTCACCTTTTCTTAATTTCAGAATCCACAATAATCTGCCTCTTCTTTTGAGGAGGTGGTGGGGGGAGTTCCTCTTGGGCATGTTTTACCAGGATTTGCTCCCTCGTGGTCACCATAGTTACCGTTTCCATTACAGTTGTCTGTGTTAGTGATGGCTGAGTGGTGGTGACAGCCTGTGAAATCTGTAAGAAGTATTGAAACAGAGGTCCACATTGCTTGAAAGACTTCAGTAAAGACTGCTTGGAGCGAGGAAAGAAAATAATGAGAAACTGTTCCTGCTTGTTGGCAAATTGACCTTCAGATCAAAATAGCACCATATTGAACCCAAATCAAATTGTTTTATCTGACTTAAGTTATGTTGACTGAAATCACAAAGGCAAGTAATCTCAAAACCAGGAGTAAACTTAGTGCCTCTTCAATTTATTGGTCCAGCTATGGGAAATAAAGGGGGCAAAGGAGGAAAATTTAGGGTGTCATTCTGACAGTTAATTAGACATGCTGTTTAAAGTGTTCACGATGCTAACATAAATTTTGCTAAAGTATTCCAGCACCAATTTCACTCCTGGCTCACTCTACATGTTTATTAAACAGTTCATTGAATGCATCTTTGGTTTTCATTTATATGATTATTTATAGTCTGTAAATTTTGGGACAAAATTCTTTGAACTGTGTAACAAATGACTTTTTAATCAAGTAGGCGATCTGTCTTTTTAAGTATAGTAAATTGTTAATATCAAGTTGTGATCAGTCTAGAAATACATTTAAGCTGAATGTTCTTCAAATGCTAAAAAGCATACTACTCTTGATTTAAATTAGTGATTATGTTAAAACATTTGAGTATCCAAAATTAGCATTCAAGTCTTCTCAGTTTAGAATCATACTCTGTGTTCAGAGCTTAAAAAGTTTTTGTTGTTGTTGTTTTCTTTTTTTAAAGATATAGGTCAAAACTCTTTGTGACCCATCGTGAGAGGTCATCCCTTCAGTACACAGTCATTACCAGACTGATAAATCACAGACAGTGAGACTCTCCTGCCTTAACCACCAATTCTGCCTTATAGTCCTCAGTTATGAGGACTAAAAAGTTATTTCTTGTGATATTAATCATTACACTTCTAGTAATCAAAATTTTTCTGAAGATCTATATCCAAGGAGATCAAAACAGGTCTGCTATGGCTCCACTCACAGGTACTTGACATGCACACAGCCAAGCATTTGGTTGGGGCCAAGATTGCTTGACTGATTTTCCTGAATTTGTCAAGAGATAAGGAAAAGGTTTGGAGGAACCTCCCTGCCGTACACATGATGACCAATTCCCTCAATGGGAGGCAATCAGGAAAGCCTCATAATCTTATTTTAGCTTCCACATAGGAATTGGCATGTGGTAATGAAATCTTTTTTTCATGATGTCTTATGCAAAAATGCTTTTGACAAATGCACTTTAAAAGTGCTACCCTTTGTGCAAGCCATATGTTTACAAATGCCAAGGCCTTAGGGACTACCATCTTGATAGTCTAAACAGTTAAAAAAAAAAAAAGACATTAAGAGATATCATGTTTCTACATGTGTCAAGCACAGATTTTATCTTCTCTAAGATCTGCATAGATACATTATTTAGAATCAATCACTGAGCTTCAAATGATAATTATATAGTCCACTGACAAGTTATCTCAAAATGAAAGCTGAGAGTAGCATGGTTTTTGTAAATGCTTGAAATAGAACCTCAAGCCTAACTGAACTCAACACGAAATGACAACTGCATGATCAAATTAATTTTACCTCTGACCAAAAAGCATACAGAATTTTGGGGGGAAGGGAGGGGGCATGGTTTGGGGAAGTTTTCTGGCCGAGCCATGTGACTCGCAGGCTCTCAGCTCCTGGACTAGCTACTGAACCCTGCCCCCTGCAGTGAAACCACAAGAGTCCTAACCTCTGGACCACCAAGGAAGTCCTGAACACACAGTTTTTAAGTTGGATTAAAGAGGATTTAATTTTTTGAAAGTAATATTTTTTTAACTATGGGCATATTGTTTTGATATACAATGATGGCTTGAAGAAAATATTGTTCTGATGGGAAATTTCTTCCTTTATATGTGCAGACACCAAAGTGCAGAGATTCCAAAAATACAAAACTATTTTTTTTGTAGTTATATCCAATGTTATGAAATATGTTTGTTGAGTATTTGGCTGTGAAATTAGTTTCTAAAATGTTATAATATCCTCTCATTGATACTCATTATGAAATTCATTGACATCCCATGGAGGGTAAAGAATAACAGCAACATCATATATTATGAAAAGATGTTTAAGAACACAGCAAAGCTTATAAGAAAGAAAAAACAATAATTTTTCATCAAATAATAGCAGACTTGTGTAACTGTTCTCTATTATCACTGCATTTGAAATTACTGCATCATTTCTTTCTTTAGTGATGATGAAATAAGAAAACATCTGTGCACTGACCCTACAAATATAGGATAAAATTCATGATATATAATAGACTAATAATTACTTTCAAAACCTACACCAGAATAACAAACAATGTTACGTACTAAATTTCCCCATGGCTTTAGCTATTGACTGTGAACACTTAATTATCTGTTAGAATCATTAAAAATATAGGCAGGAAGGGATTATGAAGGTCACTGAGTATAACCTCCTCTTTACTACAGGATTCACTACTTCCAGAAACAGACAAATTCTCCCTGAGTATGGCAGCAAATTTTCCCATTGGCAAAGACCTTTTACACCTAGTGGAAGCCTACATTATTTTGACTTCATTAATTTAAAGTTTTCTTTGAGAATTCCCCTGAGGTCCAGTGGTTAGCACTTGGTGCTTCTGCTACAGGAGGCACGGGTTCGATCCCTGGTTGGGTGCAGCCTGAAAAGTCAATGAATAACAATACAATAATAAAATAAAATCTGTCTTGAACCCTGAACCACAGAGCAAGGTGAATATTGTTTCTACCTGACAATCTTCAAGGTCTGAGACTTGATAACCATGACTCTGATAAATCTTATTTACAAGCTCTATAATACCAGACACTTGCTAGAACTAGATTTAATCTGACTGGTGCTCCAAAACATTGATTTTCTGGCTTTGGACATAATATTCCATTAAAGCGATCTAAAATTGCAGAAGTTATTCAGCAGCTGAATCACAATGTTTATATCAGTATCATATCAGATATATAAGTATATAAAGGACATCCAGAAATGAATACAATGGAATCTCTATTTTTAGATATCTCACAGTGTAGTAGTGAAGGTGACAACCCGCCAATAACTATGAAATAAGGTGAGTTCCGTATGAAAAATACAGGTATGCAAAATAATTGCAAGCAAATCTTCACCAAATGCATTTGTTTTTAAATACTATCCCCTTGAAATATCAGTTAACTAGCTACTAAAAATGGAAAAGAATTAGTTTAGAATTATTTGTCTTTAGGTTTGGAAGCTAGCTCCTTTTACAATGATTAAAAGTGGAGGTCCCTAAGTCAGGCTCCACAATTTTCAAACACCAGATTCACAGTTCACATCCTGTAACATTTGAGGCAGGCTGGTTATACTTTCAGAGCCTTGATTTTTTTTCTTATTCAAATGTAAAATATGAATAGGAATATATTTCTCACAAGAGTATTGCAAACAAGACTTGCATCATGGGTGTACAACTCATGTAGTCACCCAGGTCCCCTCACTCAAAAGGATTTCACACTTGATTTCATGCTCTGCCGTCACCCTCTTGAAATTCTTAACAATTTTGGGAAAGAACCCCTGTATATTCATTCTGCACTGAACCTCACCAAATACATAGCCCATCCTGGTCGCAAGAATTCAACTATGTAATGTTTGAACCCAGTAAGTACTCTGGATACACATTAGTAATAACCACTAAAAAGTTCAGAGAAAATTCAAGAATAATTCTATACTGACTCTTACTCATGAAGAGATATATGTTAATTTCCAAGTTTTACATTTTTCCCATCATGAGAAAATTTAGAAGAGCACATGCCCAGTATCTTGATCATTCTAGGATGCATATCTTTTTGCGCTAAGGTTGTATAATTTGAGTAGGTCTGGAAAATCCATACTATTTTCAAACAATTAAAATCTTTCTTTACATTTTCTCTTCCATTTGTTTAAAAATGCACATTGTGAAAAGGAACTATATGTACATTCAAGCATATTTCAAGAATATAAAAGAGCATGTAATGAAAGGAAATATTTATTTTCCATCACTATGGCCAGCTTCTTATGGGGAACTAGCTGTACTTACCACCTGTTCTTACATTTTAAATTACTTTGTGCTGTTATCATTCTTTCAGTTTGGCTTATATTCTAAATTGCACCTTTTAATTGTCCATTTAATTATTTAAATAGTCTTGACTTTGTAAGTTCTTCAAGGTTAGAGACTTCTACTGGCATTGTGAGATACTAAACATTTTTCAAAAACTTACTGAAAGAGATTCAATGTATAAAAAATCAGGTACCTCATTTATTATCATTTTTATTAGTATTAAAATACTTGTAATAAAAGCTACCAGTTACAGAGCTCTCTGCATGTTTCAGGCATTAAGCCAGGGATGGCATCACTGACTTGATGGACGCGAGTCTGAGTGAACTCCAGGAGTTGGTGATGGTCAGGGAGGCCTGGCGTGCTGCGATTCATGGGGTCACAAAGAATCGGACATGACTGAGCAACTGAACGAAACTGAACTTACTTAAGCAGTAAAGGCTTAATAAGTGGTAACTGTCTTACCTCACAATGGCCCTAAGAACAAGTACTAAGCTTATTTCCATTTTATAGATTAGAAGTCAAAATTTCAGGCAGATCCAACTTGTAAGCAGCACAGCTGAGCTATAAACCCTAGTCCGATTGTTCCTTAATCCAGCTCTTAGTAGCTGTGATCACTTGGTGCCACACTTGTTCAAATGTCTGAATGGCGACTTTAAGAGGTGTAATTGGGTATGTTGTTTGTATACACACATATATATACAAAGTCAGAAGAAAACAGAGGAATACACAATGGCATATGTCAATCTTAAAGCCCTTTAGTTCCTAATAAACTATAATAACAATAATAAAATCTGTGCAAAACCAATCAAATGAAAAAATATCTGATTTTTAAAAAATGGTACAAGCAGGTTGACAAGCATGGATTGAAATTTCTGGTTGTGTTGTTAATACATACCTAGCTTTAGAGTGATGACTGACCTTTAATGAGTATGGGGAGACTGCAGTTCTACAATGTAAAACTGCAATGCATAATCACAGCAACAGCTTTAGCTGATAATTGGTAGCCAGGCTTAAAATGATCTCTCAGGCATGGTAGCACAAGGCATATCTACCTGATAATGATGTAAGGATTCCAGTTCTAAACACAGAAAGGATTTATAGGTTGAACTTTATGAGGAAACTGGGGTAAAAGGTCAGGTGCTCACAAAGGAAGCTGGGCTATTAATCAAAAGACTATAAAATGCTCTATCTCATGAACAAGTGCAGAGGAATTACCAAGGCTAGGTGTAGCATGAAGGAGTGCTCAAGTTCATGAGAGTGGCTTGGTAACTAAATTGTAGTTAACAGCTACTATCCTACTTTGATACTGATATTAAGGCAGTATAGCTTCTTGAAGATACTGACATTAGAATCTTGGGCACGATAAGAGACAATACTGAAGAGATATCATAAAAGAAGTCGTTCTCCCATTTAAGAAAATATTATCTAATAATTAAGAAGGTTTATTCTGTAAAACTCTGCTGCTGCTAAGTCACTTCAGTCGTGTCCAACTCTGTGCAACACTACAGACAGCAGCCCATCAGGCTCCCCTGTCCCTGGGATTCTCCAGGCAAGAACACTAGAGTGGTTTGCCATTTCCTTCTCCAATGCATGAAAGTGAAAAGTGAAAGTGAAGCCACTCAATTGAGTCCAACTCTTAGCGACCCCATGGACTGCAGCCCACCAGGCTCCTCCATCCACAGGACTCTCCAGGCAAGAGTACTGGAGTGGGGTGCCATTTAGTTTTATGTATTTTGTCCCTCACTTCAAATTCTCTTTCATACAAATTGCTAGAAAGAAGAGATATCTGTTGGCTTCATGATGCATATTAAACACAGAACTTGAGCAACTGTGTGAATTAACTACATTTTGCAAAAATTCAACAAGCAATGGGATTTACTTTTTCTGATCCACCTGACCTTCTTCTATACACTATCAGACATAAAGCAATGGGACACCTTCTTTAACTAGGGATGCAGATTATTAAGCATACAGAAAAAAAAAAACAACCTTGTATATTTCTTGATGTGTAATTTATTGTCAGCAGACAATGAATTTATCATATAGGGCTAAGTATTTTATCTTCATGGTATTTAATTACATATTCATGATGAGTGAAATGTAACTATTTCAGAATTCAGCCTTCTTTGAATAGGAAGAAAAATTTATTTTTATTATCATCTTCCAGCTGACTCCTGAGATTTATGTAGTAGAGATACTTGGAATCTCTTTGCTAATTACTCCAGAGTTTTATATAAAATTTCAAGCAAAGAGAAATGCATCATAAACATTTAAAACTGGAAGGGCACTACAGAGATCTTCGTAGGCCAATTTTTTCATTTTATAAGTAAGAAATGAGCAGTTCCAACAGTTAATTCAGCTCTAGTCTCCTAAATTTGCAGTGCCTACATTTTATGTTGTAGTGGATAAATGAATTTACAACATAAAACCAATTGCACTGAAATACACAAGGCCCATTGTCAAACCTCTACTTTAGCTGAAGCGAGCAAAAGAATACAATTATTTCCCAAAGTTATTTGAGTTGTAACTTGGAAATTTTCTAATCAAACCTTTAACCTAAGCAATTAACCAAAAGATGCTCTAAAATTCAAGATGGTTAGACTATGAATTAAGTTAGATAAAAAACCTAAAAGAAGTGAGGAAATTTTACTTTAATTCTAGGTTTTATAAAGCCATTAAAATTGTTTTTTAATTGGCAGCAGACTGATTATACTTGGAGAGCTTTCAGGAACCACTGAAAAGGGTTGTCAATTGAAAGGCCTTAGAGTATTTTTAATTAAAATCATTGGCAAAAGGATGAGAGGCAAACCAATTGTAACTACATTTTATGTATCAAGAGGTCTACAAAATAATGCTTTGAGAACAGGTATAGTCAGAATGTGCATGTAAAATATTTTATAGAGAGTAAAACCAGGAATCTCTAAAAAATAAGCATGAACTCAGAAAAGAAAGGCAAATACAGAAATTTTTACCTTAATGCTTTTGCATCTATTTGCATTTCTGATATTATAAAAAATACTAGCTTATTATCTTCAACCATGTTTTACATTACTCACATGTCTGGCAGGGTTTGAAAACTCTCTACAGGATATAAATAATGTAGAACAGACATATTCATACATAATAATCACTTTCTCTATTTGGGGATGCGTGAGGACAGAAATGGACTTACACAGCATAATATGAATGCTCATGTTCAAGAGGAGGAGAATTCTGACTATATTAATTTTATTTTTAGATTTTTGTGCTTATAGTTCAGAACATTGCAAAAATGCTCATTAGAAATATAGCAAAATATTGATGAATGGGAACTTATATGAGTCATAGAATGTTGCCTACTTCTGGCAAAGAAGATAATTTTCTCTATTTAAAAAAAAATCACAAGACTACAGACTTTGGGACTTATCTAGATATATACCTTCTTACATCTAAATACCTGCTGCCAAGTCTAACATTAATTACCATAATAAATTATAAAGCAAATGAATAATATCCTCTTTCCATAGTATACTATGATTTCAGTTCAATGGGGGAAAATAATATTTCAAATCATTGAAATTATATTTAAGTTTAAAATATTAACTATAATGAATTTCTGACTATCTTATTCCCTAGTTACAATCAAAATATAAATATGTTCAGGGGCACAATATTTAGAAAAAAAAAAAGCAGCTGAGTAAATGCCAACAAGCAAGCACATTTACAAAAAATATAGAGGACGCATAGGGTCATTTAAGTATTTAAATAAGTCAATCCAGGGTATATTTCATTTGTTCTCTTTTCTCATTTTAAGGAACCACATGGCAAGGGTTATTATTCTTTTTAACTTTTGGAAACAAAAAGTATTTCTATTTTCTTAGGCTGCCTTCTTATCAACTTCAGCATCTTTAGCTTGTGTTCAGGTGTTATTCCAGCCAAAGCCGATTCTGAAATGCAAGAAAGAAGCCCTCATAGTTGCTTTTTTTTTTTTTTTTCATGTTTTGATCTCTTGCCACACTACTGTTTCATAAGGTCAAAATCCCTCAAAGCCTTGACCTGAATAGCAGTCAAAATTTCAGGCACACGATGCTCTTTATATGAGCATAAACAGTGCCTTGTCATCTCAGTCACAATGCCTATATCCTACTGGATTTTACTATTACCAGAACTGTGCTCATTCTTTACAACAATCATTTAAAAGAATTTTTTAAAAGACTGAGCATACTGTGTCATTAATGGGACTATTTTTCCTCGACAAACATGCTGGAATGTACGCATACAAGTAAGCTCTGTTCTTTAAAGTCAAAACTACACTCTCAACGTTCTTGGAATTCTTATGCCATTTTGATCAAATTCAATCTGATGAGTAAGAAAAATCAATGTTTGTTTTTAGTTATGAGATACTATTTCTTGTCTTACTCTATCTGCTTTTAGTTCCTATTTCCCTGGGTAGCTTCCTTTTTATCCTGTTGAGAGTCCCACGCCCCTAGCAATGATTTGGATGGGTCTATGATGGTGCATTTTGGGGAAAAACTGAAGAGTGAAAACTGAGACATGAGCTTAAGAAAGGCTCAAGTTTAGTGACCAAGGAAGCAAATTGCTAATATAATGTTGTTTATTTGTTTCTGGTCTGGTATAGGCGTGTAAAACGGTTAAAAAGGAAATGTTAAAAAAAATCATAGTAGACTTGGGATTTTCATGGTAGTGCAGTGGTTAGGACTTCGCCTTTCAATGCACGGGTGAGGGTTTGCTCCCCGGTTGGAGAGCTAAGATCCCACATGCCTCATGGACAAAAAAGTAGGACGTAGACAGCAGAAGCAATATTGTAACATTCAGCACAGACTTCCAAACTGGTCTACATAAAAACATCTTTAAAAAAATCACAGTGAACTATAACAAGCCATCCAGACTCACTAAACAGTATGCCTTGCATATCAAGAGAATCTTTTTTTTTCCCCTCAAAATGCTTTCATGTCTATGGCTTCATTTTATTCTCATCAAATCCTAGGGAGCAAGTGGAGCAGATTTATATTATATGTTGGAAGTCAATTAATAGAGAATTAAACAAATCAAAGCTTATACTATTTTATCACAGATTTTGAAAAATTCAAAAATAGGAGGTTAAGTAAGTTGCCAAGGTCAAAGTCTCATAACTTTTAAGCTATTAAAAAATAAGGCTTCTAAGGTTTTTTTTTTAATTAGCCAACTTAAATAATCAAACCAGTAAGGTTTTGATGAGATGCACAAGTATCATTTTATGGAATGAGTATATTTAAATATCACACTGCCAGAAAGGTCTCTCTTCTTCCCATTTCAGGCAGTACTGAGGAACACCAGAATGTAGGGACTGGCACATATGTCATTGTCTTACCAATTCAATGTTTTCAAAATATATGTTTGGCAGACTTTATCAAAGGCTGCATGTAGATTACAAGCCCCCTGAATGAGATTTTCTGAGCATGGAATCTAGGACCATGCATTTGAATCAGTTTCCCAAGTAACTATCAGGCAGACTCATGTTTGGAAAACCACTGCCAATAGTGCAAATGAACCAGAGTGCAACCTGTTGTTAACAGTTACACTTCCATGAATATATCCATTTAAAGAGACACAGTTCAAAATATCTTTCTTTTTCAAATAATGCCAGTCTTTCTTAATATAGTAACTGATCATTTTACAGCACCAATAACCTATGGAGTTGATGGGCATATATTGGAATGATATCACTGCTGGTTTAAAAAGTTAACACTTTCTAATGTATGACATATTTGTTACATAAATGTCAATGGTCATGCAAAGTAGCTAAGGCCAGATTACATGTAAGAAGAATCATGACCTGGTGGTAAAATCACTAGTATATCCACTGCTGCTGCTGCTGCTGCTGCATTGCTTCAGTCGTGTCAGACTCTGTGTGACCCCATAGACAGCAGCCCACCAGGCTCCCCCGTCCCTGGGATTCTCCAGGCAAGAACACTGGAGTGGGTTGCCATTGCCTTCTCCAATGCATGCAAGTGAAAAGTGAAAGTGAAGTCACTCAGTCACGTCTGACTCTGCGACCCTGTGGACTGCAGCCTATCAGGCTCCTCCGTCCATGGGATTTCCAGGCAAGAGTACTGGAGTGGGTTGCCATTGCCTTCACCAGTATATCCACTAACGTCCCAAATACAGTCAATGAAATTTTTATTATTGCCCAATGACTTTATGAGAAATGACTGAAATTGATATTTCTTCAAGTTTTAAATTTTAAATATCAATTTGATTTGAAAAGATGGAACTGTGATTTAAAATTATGTATGTTGGCTGATCATTTAAATTATATATTTTGGAAGCAATGTTTCAAATTTCATTTTTTCATCTTTCAACAGACATTTCCTAAATGCCGCTAATCATATGCCAAGTCTCAAAACACAAAATTCCCTGCACTGTCTCATAAGAGAGTAGATATAAGCCTAAAGCTATTGAATATGTTTTCAACAAGGGTATGTGCACAGTGCACTGAGGTATGAACTGGGACCAATTAGTAAAAGTTAGCCTCTATAACAGAAAACAAAATGGCAGAATGTATTAAACACTATTGAACATAATGTTAATTTTTGAATGACTGCCCATGATTCCACCATCAACCATATCAGATAATAGGAGTTTCAAGTTTAAAAAATAATGCATTAAAAAATATTACCAAAAAAAATATTACATTCACAATTCTTAACAAAAAACCACATGACACTACAATATACAGCCTATATGTGTTAGTATAACTAAGTTGCATGATTTTAGGAGTCAACAGTCTATGGCAGAAAATCCACTGATTATAACCTCACCTGCACTAACTGAAAGGTGTCTTTGGTGAAATCAAAGATCATGGACCCCAGTCCTGCTCTTGTCATTGACTTTCCTTGGACAGTTCACTTTTCGTCCCTAAACTTAATTTTCTCATGTGTAAAATGCAGCGGTCAATTAATGGCCCTCATTATTTCAGGGATCTATGATTTGGAATTAGACTGTGATGACACAGTTTCCTACCATTTTGTCTGATTGTCTAAGTCACTCATCCTCATTTCCATTGAATTGGAAAGGATTATCCCCTAAGGCTGGAGAAGGAAATGGCAACTCACTCCAATATTCTTGCCTGGGAAATCCCATGGACAGAAGAGCCTGGTGGGCTACAGAAGAGCCACACAACACAGTGACTGAACCATCACCCCCCTATAAAGCAATAGCTAGTTCAGCCCACCAGCACTCATTCCTCTACCTCTCCCACATTCTCCAGTGTCAAAGGCGACCAAGAGAACCATGCTTTATTATTTAATTGAATACTTAGCAAGGACTGGTGCAGTGACATCCTCTGTAGGGTTACAGTATCACTCTCTCATTGCAGATTTCAAAAATCTCAAGTATAATTTATTGTAGGCTAATAAAGGGATCCAACCAGTCCATTCTAAAGGAGATCAGCCCTGGGTGTTCTTTGGAAGGAATGATGCTAAAGCTGCAACTCCAATGTTTTGGCCACCTCATGCGAAGAGTTGACACATTGGAAAAGACTCTGATGCTGGGAGGGATTGGGGGCAGGAGGAAAAGGGGATGACAGAGAATGAGATGTCTGGATGGCATCACCAACTCGATGGACATGGGTTTGGGTGAACTCCGGGAGCTGGTGATGGACAGGGAGGCCTGGCGTGCTGCAATTCATGGGGTCGCAAAGAGTCGGACACAATTGAGCGACTGAATTGAACCGAACTAAATGATTATCACTAATGATCTTCGATTTCACCAAAGATATCTTTCAATTAGTGCAAGTGAGGTTATAATCAATGGATTTTCTGCCATAGACTGTTGACTGCTAAAATCATGCAACTTAGTTATACTAACACATATAGGCTGTATATTAGGAAAACATCTATGTTATACTTGTAGTGTCATGTGGTTTTTTGTTAAGAATTGTGAACGTTTTGGTAACATATTTTTTAAATGGAGTATTTAAAAAAAAGCCTCTTGATGAAAGTGAAAGAGGAGAGTGAAAAAGTTGGCTTAAAGCTCAACATTCAGAAAATGAAGGTCATAGCATCTGGTCCCATCACACATGGGAAATAGATGGAGAAACAGTGGAAACAGTGTCAAACTTTATTTTTGGGGGCTCCCAAATCACTGAAGATGGTGATTGCAGCCATGAAATTAAAAGATGCTTACTCCTTGGAAGGAAGTTATGACCAACTCAGATAGCATATTAAATAGCAGAGATATTACTTTGCCAACAAAGGTCTGTCTACTCAAGGCTATGGTTTTTCCAGTGGTCATGTAATGATGTGAGAGTTGGACTATAAAGAAAGCTGAGCCCCAAAGAATTGATGCTTTTGAACTGTGGTGTTGGAGAAGACTCTTGAGAGTCCCTTGGACTGCAAGGAGATCCAACCAGTCCATCCTAAAGGAGATCAGTCCTGGGTGTTCATTGGAAGGATTGATGCTGAAGCTGAAACTCGAATACTTTGGCCACCTCATGCGAAGAGTTGACACATTGGAAAAGACCCTGATGCTGGGAGGGATTGGGGGAAGGAGGAGAAGGGGACAACAGAGGATGAGATGGCTGGATGGCATCACTGACTCAATGGACATGAGTTTGAGTGAACTCCGGGAGATGGTGATGGACAGGGAGGCTTGGCGTGCTGCGATTCATGGGGTTGCAAAGAGTGGGACACGACTGAGTGACTGAACTGAACTGATTGTCACTAACCTGTGCTGAACTCTTTTCAAGTTTTTGGACTAAATTATCCCAGCGCTGGGCAAAGTTGTCCAACCATGCTTCCATCTTTTGGGCAACCAATGTATTTTTCAGTGTTGAAAGGAGATCTTGGTTGAGTGAGCAGAGTTTGTCCATGGTTTGCTTTTTCTTTTCTAGATCAGTTTTTAAAACCTGTTAAAAAATAGGAAGAACACAGACTAAGCCTTGGTTACATTTTACAAAACACTGTAGTTCAATCTGCTTTTGCATGCATTTTCACATTTGTATAGACACGAAAAGATTATAATTCTGCCTGCAAAAGAATAAGAGTTCATAAAAATATAAGTAGAAAATTATAATCCAAATAATGTTCCCAAGAAGCTTAGAGAGAAATAAAAGTCAGATGCAGATTAAACACTTTTAATTATTTTAGAATAAATAAGCAGTCAGAGGCATTTATGAGCTACCTGAACATTCTTGAAAACTGTCAGGGAAAAAAAGTAGTTTGGTTCAAAAGGAAAAACAGAGATTGACATATGGAAATTACTTTTTAATATTTGGAGGTGGTCTAAAGTGAAAGGTAGGGCTCTTGGATGTTAGTGAATTTCCTGTTAATTTCTGATAGAATTCATATGAAATACCACATGCCAGGAGTACTGAAGAGAACATGGTGAATTGAGAAGATGAGCATAGCTAAGGGGCCTTTCCAATCTGAAATGCTGTGATTCTTTGAATAAATTTGCAATATTTTTTTATTTCTATGATTTGTACATACTTTTTATTATTCAGATACAAAAACCTTGTTATGCAGTTTACTGACTTTTACATTTTTTTAGCATTTGTTATTCAATTAACATTAAGCTATTTGAGTAATTATCTTCTAAAGCTAATTTTAAAGCCCATTAAGTAATAGAATAAAGTAATTGAGTATGGCACAAATCCTTTGGAATCACTATGCTTATTTACAAAATGCTTATGTGTTTTATGAAGTATTTTTATATCATTCATATTTCCAAAGTTCCTAGGAGCTATGGAAGGTTACACATGCTCTTTGGTTGATAGAAAATGAATAAACAAAGTGGCTTGTGTGAAATTAGTAGATCAGGACAGCTTATTCTTTCATTTTACCCATTAAGGTCACCCTAGGCTTTGGGAAATACCATTTCCATCTCCCCAATGCTAGACCCTGATTTAATTTGTAAAAACAAACTAAGAAGAAAGAAAGGAGAGAATTATTTTATGGACATTTTACCATCCTCTCTCATTGGCATCAGCAAGTGCAATGAACATAAACTAAGCTGTGAGACCTATCTTTCCAAAATAAATGCAAATTTATTTAAGAACAACTAACATTGCATATGGCAAATAAATGAGCATGAAACAGATGCACCAATTGCTCATGAACTGAAGTATCATTGACAGAGAGAAATCAATATACGCCCACCCCCTGCAAAGGACACTTTATGTAGCTCATTTTGGCATGCCACCTGCATTGATAGCTCTGAACTGCAGACGGCTCTGGTGTCTCTTCAATTAGTTCATCCTTTTCTCAGAATTTGCTTCACCTGGTGTTCTTTATATTGCAGTCTTACTGCGAGCCATTTTTAGGGAATAAAAGCAAGTTTTGAAATGCATTTTTAGTTTCTCCTCAATAATTGTCTTTTCACTACTTTTCCTAAGCCTGAAAGAATGCAATAGACCAAAATATACAAGCTGAATTTGAAGAAGAGGAAACAATTTACATCGGAAATTTATGAGTAGTCTCCTGTTACCTAAAGAGGTTTTCTTAGATGATCTATAAAAGTAGTTGGATACACAAAGAGATTTAGTGGCAAATGACATGGAGTCTCCTGTGTTAACAATCAACCAAAGAAGCAGCACTTAGTGAACATTACAAAAATAAAGGGGAAATTTCCCATTAAAGAATATAATTAGGAATAATAACAAGGTAAAGTAGAAACAGCATTATTATAAATTGTGCAATTATCAAATCAATAATATTTTTACCCAAATCTGTATGACAAAAACACTGTACTAGCCAAGGCTTCTATCTGCCAAGCTCCCAACAGTACTTCCATTCTAGATCTAGTTTGTCAAATGGTGATAGCAGGATAGTAGTTTTGCCTCAGTGTTTCCTCTGTTGGTTCTGAACCAATCTCTCTCCCAGTCTTTCTTCATCTCATCAAGTTCCTGAAGTACTCTCACACCATAACTAACAAGAAAAAAACAGGAAATCCATGGTGGTGCCAGATACAATGCATCATAGTAATAAATTACCTTCTCCCATCTATCCTTAGACAGAAATTATTCTAAGCTTGGATTTTGTGTATATTAAATAACTACAATTTAGTTGTTACTCAATTTTAGTGTATTAAAAGGACATATTTCTGCATCCTAAGAATTGATTATAGATCTTTCAATGCCAGAGAACTAGAGTTCTAGAAAATTCAGAAGGCAAAAAGAAGCTCTAGAAAATGTATACAAGGCAGAGATCAGCTAGGCTTTTGAAAGAAGAAATATAATTTATTTTCATAGAAGCAAGGTACCTGACAAACCTCCAAGGTAAACAGGAAAGAACAGCCAATAAATCAGATTGGACAGCAGTAGAAATGGGCAAGTAATAGATAAGCTGCTCAAGAAGACAAGATAAACATGCTCTATATGGTCAAGGTTAGATGATTTGAAGTGAAAAGAGAATGTTTGCTTGCAAAAAGCCCACAAAGTCATCAACTTATTCTCATCAGATGGATACTTCAGAGATCAATGCCAAGATAATTTCTCATAAACTGGCAAAACTGAATCCTGTACCTATTTCATGAGTAGTTTTCTATATGTAAGAAATATTCTGGTGGCTCAGTGGTAAAGAATCTGCCTGCCAATGCAGGAGACATGGGTTCAATCACTGGACCGGGAAGGTCCCCTGGAGAAGGAAAAGGCAACCCACTCCCATATTCTTGTCTGGAGAATTCCATGGCCAGAAGAGCCTGGAGGGCTATAGTCCATGGAGTCGCAAAGAGTCAGACACAACTGAAGCGACTAAACAAGACAGAGTAACCCAATTCTTTCTAATCACCTGTTGTTGTACTTAGGTAGATTGATCCACTGTGGGGGTTTCTCATCTTAAGGGAGCATAAGAATCATCAGGAAGGCTTGTGAATTAGAAGACTGCTCGGCCCTATGCTTCCAGAGTTTATGAATCAGTAGGCCTGAGATGGGTCCTAAGGATTTGCCTTTCTAAGGAGTTCCTGGGTAATGCTGCTAGTCTAGGGACCATGCCACGAGAACCACTGATGCTATCTGAAGGGCTTCTTTGAGGGTGATCACTGAAGCTGAGGTCAAGTTAGCAAGCCCTGGTGAAACAGCACCGTTCACAGGGATTTCCCAAGCTCCCATAAGAACTCTGTCCCTGCCATCTTATCTTGCAGACACTTGATAGTGATCTAAGCCCACAGCATTGCTGTAGTCCCTGTACACCACACTCTCTTGGATCGCCAACTTTCCCAGAGTTGTCCTTTACTGGCAAATGCCACAGCAACAGTACTTTTCCACAGAAGCCTGTTTCTTGTTAATTGGGCCTTCCCACGAGAACCCACTTGATTCTTCCAGTCTTAGAATTCACCTCAGTTTCTTCTTTCCTTTGTTTTTTATTCTTTATGCCAAATAAAAACTCAATTTGGATGATAGAACAATAATAAGGCCCACATGATTTGGATTAAAAAATGTATCAGGAGGAAATCAAATACTTGACTCCTCTTCTCTCACCTCACATGAAAAGTAGGAGAAAATCCCATGGGTTATTAGTGGTAATATTTCAAAACAAATTACATTGATTGTAAATAAAAGAGAGATTTAGCACACTGTATCCATACCTAGATATGTAGTAGGAACTGGTGACAGATGGTACCTGTTTTGGGTCTCAGATTGTGACATATTTTAATGAACATTAAATTCTTACTCACTGCCTGAGTCAGCAGGGGAATTTTACCTCAAATTCTAGACCAGCTGTCAGGTTTTGTTAATTGGCTTAAACTATCAAATGCTAAGACTTATACAAAACATATTTTCACTTTGTTCACAAGTAAAGTGACATAATTTGAATTTTAATCATATTGGAAAATTATTGAGACTTCGCTAAGAGAGCATTTTCATGGCCCTGGAGCTAGAAATGTCTTTTTATATAAAAATGTCAACATTGAGGCACATGATTATTCAAAACAAAAATTTTCAGCTGAAGTTATTTTTCTGTCAAAGAATCAAATGTGATGAATCCTGAAACAGCTTAAAAGTCTTGGACCTGAGTCTGGATATCTTTGTGTTCACTTTAACTCTGCTACTAATCTATTACTTTATGTATGTCATGTGTTTTTCTTCTGGGCCTCAATTTCCTCTTCTGAAATAACCTTGTCTGTCTCCTTGTTTCCATGCCCAATGCTACTTGCTGCTGCTAAGTCGCTTCAGTCGTGGCCGACTCTGTGCGACCCCATAGACGGCTGCCCACCAGGCTCCCCTGCCCCTGGGATTCTCCAGGCAAGAATTCTGGAGTGGGTCACCATTGCCTTCTCCAATGCATGAAAGTGAAAAGGGAAAGTGAAGCGCTCAATCCTGTCCGACTCTTAGCGACCCCATGGACTGCAGCCTACCAGGCTCCTCCATCCATGGGGTTTTCCAAGCAAGAGTACTGGGGTACTACTTAGCTCAGTTCTAATTGGCCTCCTTACTATGAAAAGTCTTACTACCAAAGAGTGCTCTGGAAATGCAAATATGATTGTTATTCAGCTCCCAATGGCTCCCCATTAGTTTCAGAACAAAGTTACAAATGTATCACTGATATTTTTGCACTGTTTGATACATAGATTACTTTTCTGAAATCTGTCTTCAGTAGTGATATCACTCAAAAAACACATTCTCTGAGGATTGATTTATATCAATAAGAAGTTAGTTTTTAATAACAAGTAATACATATGTGAATCTATTTTAAATTAAAGCTTATAGAAAATTAGTCACTATGGAGCCAAAAAATGTATGATACAAATAAATAGTTGGTAATATGGTACAAATTTAACTGAGGAAATTTATTTAAGATTAGTTCAAATAAATTAATTATTATCATGTATAATATATATCAATACAGACAGAAATAGATTAATTTAGGTAAAGTTATGAAACATTATTTACAATAGACCATTGTTTTGTATCACAGTTAACATCACATTAGCATTTAGTAGAATTGATCAAAAATAGAAAAGAAATCCTAATTATGCAATACTTTACTTGAAAAATCAAGCTCTTAATAAGTATTGGATTGGCCTCTCCCTTACTGGAAAATAATAAAATTCACAGTTGAAGAGAAGCTTTGTAGATTTTTTAAAAATTCCATACAGTTCAACTCAAACTGAAATGTCTCAATGAACCCTGATGTCCCCTTATTGCCAAAGTTCATTAATCCCTCAAAACATATGGGTGCTATAATCACTGCCCCACCTGGGGAGAGTGTGCTCACCAAGCACCTGGTTGCCTGAGCTGCTCGGAACTGGGAAGGGCACAAAACGCAGGCCCAACTGAGTCCGTGACTTTGTAGAGTACCCAAGAACCTGAGTGGCTTACACCTGGGAAGTAACACAACCCAGTGCCCACTTTAGACAGTTACCCTGCAGAGCAACCTGGAGCCTGAGCAGTGTAGACTGGAAAAGCACACACGCCGTGAGTAGGGGCAAACACAGTGTGGCCCAGACCCTGCAAGCACTCCCCCCACATGCCAGTGATATTTGTTTGCCGTGTTCCTCCCTCCCTGCAGCACAACTGAACAAGTGAGCCTAAATAAATGACCACTTTCACCCCCTTGTGTCAGGGCAGAAGTTAGATACAAAAGAGACCTGCAAACAGAGGGAGCCAAGATAAAGAAGAGGGAATCACTTTGGAAGTGACAGGTGCAACCGATTCAAACACTGTAGTTAGCATTGACTACACTGGAAGGGACCTATAGACCTTGAGAAGAAGTATAAGCTGGAACAAGGAACTATCTGAAACTGAACTGACCCCACATTGCCCTCAACAGCTACAGAGAAATTCTTAAATATATTTTACTATTATCATTTTCTAATTTTTTTTTAATTTTTAAGTTCTTTATTACTCCTTTAATTTTCCTTTTTAAAACCTACTATTACCTTGTAAAAGAAAGACCCTATTTTTAAAGCAAATTTCATATTATAATGTTTATAATTTTGTTTTGTGTTTTTAATATTGTATTTTTGAGAGTCTAACCTCTACTCTAGATTTTTAATCTCTTCTTTTTGGTATTTGTTATCAATTTTGTACCTTTAAGAATCCAATCTTCAATACCCATTTTTACTTAGGAGTGTGATTACTGGCTTGATTGCTCTGTCCCCTTTTGAATCTTTTTCTCCATCAGGTCACCTCTATCTCCTCCCTCCCCCTTCTCCTCTCTACTTAACTCTGTGAATCTTTTTGGGTATTCCAGGCTGTGGAGAACATTTAGGGAACTGATCACTGGCTAAATTGGTCTCTCCTTTTTACTCCCCCTCCTCTCCTCCTGGTCACCGCTATTTCCTTCCTCCCTCTTTTCTTCTCTATGGAACTCCATGAACCTCTCTGAGTGTTCCAGACTGTGGAAAGTAAGAGGGAATTGATTACTGGCTAGATTGCTCTCGCCTCTTTTGATTCCCCCTCTTCTCCTCCTGGTCACCTCTATCTCCCTCCTCCCTCTTCTATTCTCCATGTAACTCTGTGAACTTCGCTGGGTGTCCCTCACTGTGGAGAATCTTCTCTCCATTAACCTAGATGTTTTATCAGTGGTGCTGTAAGGATGGAGAAGTCTTGAGGCTACTGTAAGAATAAGACTGAAAGCCAGAGGTAGAAGGCTTAAGTCCCAAACTTGAGAATACCAGAAAACTTCTGACTCCAGGGAACATTAATCTACAAAAGCTCATCCAAAAGCCTCCACTGAAACCAAGCTACACCCAAGAGCAAACAAGTTTCAGAGTAAGACATACCAAGCTAATTCTCCAACAACACAGGAACATAACCTGCATTATGTGAGCACAGAAATACAGGCAGCCAAAAGTCACACCAAACCCATAGATAACCACAAACTTCCAGCATAAAGAAAGGCCATCCCAAACACAGCAACCTAAACAAGATGAAAAGGAAGAGAAATATTCAGCAGGTAAAGGAATGTGATAAAAGCCCACCAAACCAATCAAAAGAGGAGGAGACAGGGAGTCTACTTGAAAAATAATTCAGAAAAATGATAGTAAAAATGATCCAAAATCTTGAAAAAAAAAATGGAGTTACAGATAAATAGTCTAGAGACAAGGATTGAGAAGATGCAAGAAAATTTAACAAGGACCTAGAAGAAATAAAAAAGAGTCAATCAATAATGAATAATGCAATAACTAAGATCAATAGCACTCTTGAGGGAACACCAACAGTAGAATAACTGAGGCAGAAGATAGGATAAGTGAGGTGGAAGTTAGAATGGTGGAAATAAATGAAGCATAAAGGAAAAAAGAACTAAAAGAAATGAGGACAACCTCAGAGACCTCTGGGACAATATTAAATGCCCCAACATTCGAATCATAGGAGTCCCAGAAGAAGAAGACAAAAAGAAAGGCCATGAGAAAATACTTGAGGAGATAATAGCGAAAACTTCCCTAATGTGGGGAAGGAAATAACCATCCAAGTCCAAGAAACCCAGAGAGTCCCAAACGGATAAACCCAAGGCAAACACCCCGACACATATTAATCAAAGTAATGAAGATCAAACACAAAGAACAAATATTAAAAGCAGAAAGGGAAAAACAACAAATAAATCACAAAGGGATTCACATAAGCATAACATCTGATCTTTCAATAGAAACTCTTCAAGCCAGAAGGGAATGGCAGGACATACTTAAAGTGATGAAAGAGAAAAACCTACAGCCCAGGTTACTGTACCCAGCAAGGATCTCATTCACATATGAAGGAGAAATCAAAAGCTTTACAGACAAGCAAAACCTCAGAGAATTCAGCACCACCAAACCAGCTCTTCAGCAAATGCTAAAGGATCGTCTCTAGACAGGAAATACAGAAAAGGTGTATAAACTCAAACCCAAAACAACAAAGTAAATGGCAATGGGATCATACTTCTCAATAATTACCTTAAATGTAAATGGGTTGAATGCCGCAACCAAAGGACAAAGACTGGCTGAATGGATTGAAAAACAAGACCCCTATATATGCTGCCTACAAGAGACCCACCTCGAAACAAGGGACACACACAAACTGAAAGTGAAGGGCTGGAAAAAGATATTTCATAAAAATGGAGACCAAAATAAAGCAGGAGTAGCAATACTCATATCTGATAAATTGACTTTGAAAAGAGACAAAGAAGGACACTACATTATGATCAAAGGATCAATCCAAGAAGAAGATATAACAATTATAAATGTATATGCACCCAACATAGGAGCACAACAATATGTAAGGCAAATGCTAACAAATATGAAAGAGGAAATTAACAGTACACAATAATAGTGAGAGATGTTAATACCCTACTCACACCTATGGATAGATGAACTAAACAGAAAATTAGCAAGGAAATACAAACTTTAAATGATACAATGGACCAGTTAGACCTAATTGATATCTATATTTCACCCTAAAACAATGAATTTCACCTTTTTTCAAGTGCACACAGAACCTTCTCCAGGATAGACAACATCCTGGGCCATAAATCTAGACTTGGTAAATTAAAAAAAACTGAAATCATCTCAAGCATCTTTTCTGATCACAATGTGGTAAGATTAGATGTCAACTACAGGGAAAAAACTATTAAAAATACAAACATATGGAAGCTAAACAACACACTTCTGAATAACCAATCACAAAAGAAATCAAAATATGCATATAAATGAATGAAAATGAAAAAACAACCCAAAATCTACGGGATTCAGTAAAAGAAGTGCTAAGGGGAAGGTTCATAACAATAGAAGCCTACCTCAAGAAACAGGAGAAAAATCAAATAAATAACCTAACTCTAGATCTAAAGGAACTAGAAAAAGAAGAAATGAATCACCCCAGGGTTAGTAGAAGGAAACAAATCTTAAAAATTGGGGCATAAATAAATGCACAAGAAACAAAGGAGACCACAGCCAAAATCGACAAAGCTAAAACCTGGTTCTTTGAGAAGATAAATAAAATAGACAAACCATTAGCCAGACTCATCAAGAAACAAAGGGAGAAGAAATAAATCAACAAAATTAGAAATGAAAATGGAGAAATTACAACAGACAACACAGAAATACAAAGGATCATAAGAGACTACTATCAGCAATTATATGCCAATAAAATGGACAACGTGGAAGAAATGGACAAATTCTTAGAAAAGTGTAACTTTCTAAAACTGAACCAGGAAAAAATAGAAAATCTTAACAGACCCATCATAAGCACAGAAATCAAAACTGTAAACAGAAATCTTCCAACAAACAGAATTCTACCAAAAATTGAGAGAAGAGCTAACACCTATCCTACTCAAACTCTTCCAGAAAATTGCAGAGGAAGGTAAACTGCCAAACTCATCCTATGAGGCCAACATCACCCTAATAACAAAACCAGATAAAGATGCCACAAAAAAAAAGTAAACTCAGGGCAATATCACTGGTGAACATAGATGCAAAATCCTTAACACAATTCTAGCAAAAGAATCAACAATATATTAAAAAGATCATACATCATGACCAAGTGGGCTTTATCCCAGAGATGCAAGGATTCTTCAATATTCACAAATCAGTCAATGCGGTATACCACATTAACAAATTGAAAGATAAAAACCATATGATTATCTCAATAAATGCAGAGAAAGCCTCTGCCAAAATTCAACATCCATTTATGATAAAAAGCCTCCAGAAAGCAGGCATAGAAGGAACATACCTCAAGATAATAAAAGCCATATATGATAAACCAACAGGAAACATTATCTCCAAAGGTAAAAAATTGAAAGCATTTCCCCTAAAGTCAGGAACAGACAAGGGTGCCCGCTCTCACTACTACTAGTCAACATAGTTTGGGAAGTTTTGGCCACAGCAATCAGAGCAGAAAAAGAAATAAAAGGAATTCAAATTGGAAAAGAAGAAGTAAAACTATCACTGTTTGCAGATAACATGATCCTCTACATAGAAAACCCTAAAGACTCCTCTAGAAAATTACTAGAGCTAATCAATGAATATAGTAAAGTTGCAGGATATAAAATCAACACACAGAAATCCCTTGCATACCTATACACTAATAATGAGAAAACAGAAAGAGAAATTAAGGAAACAATTCCATTCACCATTGCAATGAAAAGAATAAAATACTCAGGAATATATCTAGCTAAAGAAACAAAAGACCTATTTATAGAAAATTATAAAACACTGATGAAAGATATCAAAGAGGACACTAATAGATGGACAAATATACCATGTTCATGGATCGGAAGAATCAATATAGTTAAATGAGTGTACTACCCAAAGCAATCTACAGATTCAATGCAATCCCTATCAAGCTATCAATGGTATTTTTCACAGAGCTAGAACAATTTCACAATTCATTCGGAAATACAAAAAAACCTCGAATAGCCAAAGCAATCTTGAGAAAGAAGAATGGAACTGGAGGAATCAACCTGCCTGACTTCAGGCTCTACTACAAAGCCACAGTCATCAAGACAGTATGGTACTGGCACAAAGACAGAATATAGATCAATGGAACAAAATAGAAAGCCCAGAGATAAATCCACACACCTATGGACACCTTATCTTTGACAAAGGAGACAAGAATATCCAATGGAAAAAAGACAATCTCTTTAACAAGTGGTACTGGGAAAACTGGTTACTGCTGCTGCTGCTGCTAAGTTGCTTCAGTCGTGTCCAACTCTGTGTGACCCCATAGATGGCAGCCCACCAGGCTCCTCCATCCCTGGGGTTCTCCAGGCAAGAACACTGGAGTGGGTTGCCATGTCCTTCTCCAATGCGTGAAAGTGAAGTTGTTCAGTCGTGTCTGACTCTTAGCGACCCCATGGACTGCAGCCTATCAGGTTCCTCCACCCATGGGATTTTCCAGGCAAGAGTACTAGAGTGGGTCGCCATTGCCTTCTCCGAGAAAGCTGGTTAACCACCTGTAAAAGAAGGAAACTAGAACACTTTCTAACATCATACACAAAAATAAGCTCAAAATGGTTTAAAGTTCTAAATGTAAGACCAGAAATTATAAAACTCCTAGAGGAAAATATAGGCAAAACACTCTCTGACATAAATCATAGCAGGATCCTCTATGACCCATCTCCCACAGTAATGGAAATAAAAGCAAAAATAAACAAATGGGACCTAATTAAACTTAAAATCTTTTGCACAATGAAGGCAACTATAAGCAAGGTGAAAATACAGCCTTCAGGATGGGAGAAAATAATAGCAAATGAAGCAAATGACAAAGAATTAATCTCAATAATATATAAGCAACTCCTGCAGCTCAATTCCAGAAAAATAAGTGACCCAATCAAAAAATGGGCCAAAGAATTGAATAGACACTTCTCCAAAGAAGACATACAGATGGTTAACAAACACATGAAAAGATGCTCAACATCACTCATTACCAGAGAAATGGAAATCAAAACCTCAATGAGGTACCATCTCACACCAGTCAGAACGGCTGCTATCCAAAAGTCTACAAACAATAAATGCTGGAGAGGGGGCAGAGAAAAGGGAACCCTCTTACACGTTGGTGGGAATGCAAAGTAGTACAGCCACTATGGAGAACAGTATGGAGATGACCTAGCAATCCCATTGCTGAGCATATATACCAAGGAAACCAGAATTGAAAGAGACACGTGTACCCCAATGTTCATCGCAGCACTGTTTATAATAGCCAGGACATGGAAGCAACCTAGATGTCCATCAGCAGACAAATGGATAAGAAAGCTGTGGTACATATACACAATGGAATATTACTCAGCTATTAAAAAGAATGCATTTGAATCAGTTCTAATGAGGTGGATGAAACTGGAGCTATTATACAAAGCAAAGTAAGTCAAAAAGAAAAACAACAATAAAGTATATTAACACATATATATAGAATTTATAAAGATGGTAACAATGACCCCATATGTGAAACAGCAAGAGACACAGATATAAAGAACAGACTTTTGGACTCTGTGGGAGAAGGTGAGGGTGGGATGACTTGAGAGAATAGCATCAAAACATGTATATTACCATATGTGAAACAGATCACCAGTCCAGGTTTGATGCATGAGACAGGGAGCTCAGGTCTGTGCACTGGGACAACCCTGAGGGATGGGATGGGGAGGGAGNTATGAAACTTAAATTTATTCTAGAACTATACTATTTATAATTTTACAAAACATTCACAGGTACTTTTCAGTGCTATATTTTAAATTTTTACTATAATCTTATTCCAGGTATGTTATACTTTTTCAAAGAGTACAATCCTGTTTCAAAAAACAAAGTTCAAACTTTACCTACATATTATAAAATTAATATTTATGTCCTTCCAAAATTCATATTTTGAAGGCCTAACTTCCAATGTTATCATATTAGGAGGTGGAGCTTTGGGGAGGTAATGATGCTTAGATGAGGTCATGACAGTAGGGCCCCCATGCTAGGATTCTTCTTGTGTGCTAAGTCGCTTTAGTTGTGTCTGACTCTTTGTGATGCTAAAGACTGTGGTCAACCAGGCTTCTATGTTCATGGGATTCTCCAGACAGGAATGCTGGAGTGGGTTGCCATCTTCCATGGGATCTTCCCAACCCAGGGATCGATCCTGAGCCTTTTATGTCTCCTGTGATTAGTGCCCTCATACAAAAAAGAAGGGATACCAGAGCTTCCTCTGTCTCACCAGGAAGAGGGCCCTCACCAAGAACCAAATCTTCCAGCACCTTGATATTGTGCTGCCCTGTTTCTAGAACTATAAGAAATAAACATCTACTGTTAAAGTCACCAATTGGTGGCATTTTATTACAGCAGCACAAGCAGACTAAGATAGGAATTGGGAACAAGAGCTGGTGTCTCTTGTAACAAATACCTAAAAATGCAGAAACAGCTTTCAACTGGGTCATGGGTAGAGGTTAATAGAGTTTTGAGGTACATGTTCAAGAAAGTCAAGATTGCCATGAAGATAACTTTGAAGGGCAACTCTGGTGAGGACTCAGGGAGAAAAAAGGAGAGCTGGAAAGAAAGTTTCCATCTTTTTAGAGAATACATAAATAATCATGAACAGCATGTTGGTATAAATATGGATGGTAAAGGCCATTCTGTTGGGGTCTCAGACAAAGTAAGGAACATATTGGCCAAGGGAGAGAAGACAATTCTTGTTATAAAGTGGCAAAGAACTTGACTGAATTGTGTTGATGTTCTAGTATTTTGTAGAAGGTAGAACTTGTGCATGATGAAACGGGATATTTAGCTAAGAAATCTGATGTCTTTGGGAAATATTTAAGCAAAGTGTGAAAGAACATCATGCTTTCATCTGAATGCTTAAGGTAAAAATGCAAGAAGAGAAAAATCAGTTGAAGAAGGAACTGTTTAACAAAAATGAACCAGACTTATGGATTTGGAAAATTCTCAGTCTATCCACATTGGGAAAAAAAAAATGAGAAAGGATGTTTAGACGTCAACACTAATGGGTGTGGTTGATCTACTATTTGATGAGGATATTAGTGTGGATATGAACCAGAGACCTAATCAGCTCTCTGATCAGAAGCCGGGGTACAGATGTATACATTATGGATACATGAATATGAAGCCATGGATACTGTAATATACTAGTAGAAACTGCCAACTGGGACTAATGGAAACAAAGAAAACTGGATGGATTGAAGGAAGGCTGTGAACACATACATTCTTCCCATCAAGAAAAGAGAAGAATGATATAGGTAATACAAAGACATCAGGGCCGCCACCCCTACCATAGGCCCAAATGGCAGAGCCAGTTCCTCCTGGGTTTCAAAGGGTGGGGCCACCTCTCAGGTTTGGGGGGGCAGGCATGCATGATGCCACCAGCTAGTGCCTCAGGAGCAGCCACGACAGGGAGTCCTGTGAGTGGGACTGCAGCAGAGAGCCATGTGGGCGGGCAGTGCACTGTGATGCTGAAGAGGGAAGGCCATACTGTGGAATTCTGGGGGTGATGGTGCCACTCTGGCGGCCCTGGAGTGCAGAGCATCAGTCCAAAAAGGAATATTCTCAAGCATTAGGAACGTACAGAATTGTTCTTGCTATGTTTTAGACTTATGTGTGGCCTGTCACCCCTTCCTCCTCTGCTATTTTCCCCTTTTCAAATGGGAATACCTATCCCATACCTGTCACACCACTATTTTGGAAACATATAACTAGTCTGGTTTCACAGGTTCATAGTTGGAGAGCTCGGCCTCAGACCTTGAGTCTTATTTGATTTAGATGATGAGATTTTGAACTTTACAATATATGCTGAAGAGTTGATATTGGGACTATATAAGTTATTTTGGGTCTGTAAATGGAATGAACATATTTTGCATGTGAGAAAGACACACATTTTGAGAGTCCAGGGGTTTAATGATATGGTCTAAATGATTGTGTCCCCACAATAC
>SJXQ01010713.1:8741-373699 GCA_006408695.1 Aepyceros melampus | reverse complement strand
AAAAGACCCTGATGCTAGGAAAGATTGACAGCAGGAGGAGAAGGGGACGATGGAGGATGAGATGGTTGGATGGCATCACTGACACAATGGACATGGGTTTGGGTGGACTCTGGGAGTTGGTGATGGACAGGGAGGCCTGATGTGCTGCGGTTCATGGGGTCACAAAGAGTCGGACACGACTGAGCAACTGAACTGAACTGATGACAGTGAAGCCCCCATGATGGGATTCATGACCTTGTAAGAAAAGGCAGAGAGACTAGAGTTTCTCTTTTACTATGTGAGGAGAGCAATACTATTTGTTGTTGTTCAGTCGTGTCCGACTCTTTGCAACCCCATGGACTGCAGCATGCCAGGCTTCCCTGTCTTCCTCTATTTCCCAGAGTTTGCTCAAATTCATGGCTATTGATGATGCCATCTGACCATGGCATCCTCTATTGCCCCCTTCTACTCCTGCCTTCAATCTTTCCCACAATCACCTTTCCCTATTTTAATTAAGACAAGTAACAATATAAGTAAAGAGACTGATATAAGAAAGAAAAATGAATATTATGTTTAAGATTTAAACATTAGAAAGACCAAATAAGGATGTTAGTAGAAAGTACTTTTTAAAAAAGATAATATCAATAGCTAAAGAATACATACGGCCAGTTTTTGAAGACTTGATAACATTTCACTCTGATCCTTAAAGCCAGTTGTGGGAATCTTGCTCACTGCATCTTCTTTATCTGAAAGCCATGTACTAAAAAGGCACTGAAAGAAATCAAATAATTTCAAAAGAGAAAGAATAATAATTATTAAAGTACATCATATATTTTTATGTACCCATTTAACATCTCTCCTTCTCTTTCACTGATACACTATCCCCCATGTAACTCACCTGCTCTTCAGTAAAACGTTGCCATTTTAGAAGAACATCCTGTAAAAGAACCCAGCGATCTTCAGTCCACCTACAGATGTTTGCCCACCGATCTCCCAGTACCTGGGGAAGAGAAAACCCACCACAACATCAGCAAATGCTTACCTGTTAACTGAATTTTATTAAAAAATGGTATGAATGATTTGTAAAAGTATCTAACATTGAGAATCTTATGTATACTAGGAGATGTAAAGAGCATCTATCAGCTTCTGCTTATAATCATATAAGCACATGTCTTTCATTTGTCATTAGATTACTTCCCTCTTGCACCTTATAGAGAAAAGTAGAGATACTTACAAGAAGTATAAGGCAGATATCATACCACTATTTGAAATATCTACACAGCAAATATAAACAGGAAAAATATAAATGTAGAAGAAATGGGATTTGTCATTGATAATATGGAAAATGTGTATCTTTCTTAGGTCTGAAAATATATGTCAAAAGAATAAAAGTCTGGCTAAAAAATAGGATGTCAAAAGACTCTCATCTGAAGCAATCGTATATAATTAGAATTGCTTAATATCTTGATTGTAGAAGAATATTAGTACTGACTTAACATCATATCCACATGTGAATTTTTAAAGTTAACTGGATTATTATTATAAATATTTAAAGTCACTATTTCTCTAAACTGTTCTATTGAGAAAACTCAGTAGAGTAGTAGTTTTCTGAGTAAGAGTTGCCCTGTCTTTAGCCTGTCACTAATACTAGTGGCTCAGTGGTAAAGAATCCACCTGCGAATGCAGGAGATGCGGATTCAATCCCTGGATGGGGAAGATCCCCTGGAGAAGGAAATGGCAACCCACTCCAGTGTTCTTGCCTGGGAACTCCCATGGTCCGAGGAGCTTGGTGGGCTACGGTCAATGGGGTCACAAAGGAGTTTGACACAACTTAGTGACTAAACAACAATAACAATATCTATATGCACATGCTATTTTAGTATGTAATATAAAATAAACACTAATTTTTTTAGGTGAAAAAGTGTGTTATGATTTTTGTACTGTTTTAAGAAATGTATCATTTATTTCAACACAGTTAGGATGCACTTCAGAGTCTAAAATTTCAACTTTTTTGACTTCCTTATAAATAATAAAATTATTTACCCATAGATATTAGACCGCTAGAGCCAGAAGAATCTCAAAATATGCTATGTCTTATTTTGTATAGAATAAGAACTAGAAAAAATGTTTGTTACTTATATTTTTTACAAATATACTCAGTATGTAAGATAAACCTGATCATAATTTCTATGTTACTTGATACTACACATTTGGATTGATCCAACTAGAAAACTTTGACCTATGATTCAAATAATATGTATTAATTAGCATCATGGCAAAACCCATCTATTCCTAAATAACTCAGAGGCCTACTCTTTTTTTTTATTGTATTTAATTACCACCTTTTAGAAAAGGAAGTCTCATACATAGGGGTAAGAAGTAAGCAATAAATGTTTTTCTACAATATTAAAATGATCATGAACTCAGATGCAGCTCAGTCACAGGTGAGTTTTCAGGTTTCCTTCAGAAATGTCAAATAAAAATGTTATTACTTTCAAGCATAACATAAGTGATTTTGCATTTTTTATAGTTTCATTCTCTACTCGACCAGTTTTGAATTACATTAGTTTATGACAGAAGCCTTAACACTGAAACAGTGATGCAAGATACCCAGGAAATGTGCTAACATAACTCAATGTATTCAATGTTAGCTATTTAATTATTACAATTAAACTTTGGGATTTTTTCCTCAAAAACATATTAGTAGTTATTTTAGTAAACTTCCTAGTTACCTTGTAAGGACATATCAGATAAAATGGCATGTAGCATACCTGGTAATGGGTTAGTTGTGGAAAAAAAACAGCTTCAAATGGAGAAACTCTTGCCCATTAGCCATAAACTACACCATCTGCCTGATTTTATGATGCAGATATAAAAGGTCAAATTGTGGACGTTTATTACAGGGCTCCAACCCCAGTGGAGATGGGTGTCAAGGGCTAAAAGAGAAACTCAAACTGTAGCACCACCTTCATAAATGAAAGAAAATGAACTAAGACGTCTAAATAGATATACTATCTTCTATCCGGCGCTACCAGACACACAAAGCTAGAGTCTAGCGAACTAGTATCTTAGGTTTGCAATCTCATAGATAGAGCTTTTACAATTTATTGATTTTAGTAGGACATTGTATAAAACAAATTCACATAAAGACCTCTACACTAGATTGCTGAAGATTAAATTTACAAAAATTGCAAAATACACTGTGATACACTTTATACTATAGATTTTTTCATTATTAAAAAACAATAGTAAATATTTTTTTCTATACAGTCAACCTAGTCAAAACAACCCAGTTAAAACAACTATTTTAAGAATATTATTTCTATCAACAGATGAATAGATAATGAAATTTTGCCATTGCAAAAACATAGATGGGCTTGGAAGGCATTATGTTAAATGAAATAAGCCAGAAAGAGAAAGACAAATACTGTATGATATCACTTATATGTGGACTCTTAAAAAGAAAACTAGTAAATATAACCAAAAAGTAGCAAATTCACAGATACAGAGAATAAATTAGGGGTTACCAGTACGGAGAGGGGAAGGGCAATATAGGGGTAGCAACAAACTATTAGGTCTAAAATAAGCTAAAAGGATATATTTTACAATACAGGGAATATAACCAGTATTTTACAGTTACTATAAATGGAGTATAATCTTTAAAAATTGTGAATCACTATGTTGTACACCTATAACATATAATATTATACATCAACTATACTTCAGTTAAAAAAGGATAAAAAGATTATCATTAAAAGTTTCCTTTGTATTCAAATAATCATAATAGATAAGTTTTATAATTCCACTGAGGTTAAATATTCAGTCAATATTTAATTTATAGTTAAGTATAAGCTCTGATTCATTCATTCACCAATCATTATTTAAATAATATTTTTGAACATACACCATGTGCCCAAAATGAACAGAATAAAGATGTTATGGACTGAATTGTGTCTGCCTAAAATTCATAAGTTAAAGCCCTACTGACCTCTACCCCAGAATGTGACTGTATTAGAAGACAGGACCTTGACAGGCAGGGTCTTTAAATGGGGCTTTTAAATTAAAATGAGTATGTTAGTGTAGACTCTAGTTCAGTCTGACTAGTGTCCTTATAAAAAGAGGAAATAAAATAGTGTCTTTAGAAAGACACTAGGGATGTATGGTCACAGAGGAGAGGCCATTGGGTGGACATAGCAAGAAGGCTGTCGTTTGCAAGGCAAGGAGAGAGGCCTCAGAAGGAATCAAAACCTGCCAATACCTTGGACTTCTAGACTCCAGATCTGTGAGAAAACACATTTCTGTTGTTTAGGAAATCCAATCTCTGGCATTTTGTCATGGCATATCTAACAAACTACATAGGGCAGATTTAAGAAAGGCTGATCCATGGCACTGAAAAATGTCTCACCAAATTAAAATCATTACAAGTAAAGATGCACATATTAGAGTTGGGGCATTTTAGAGAACACATTTCAGTTACTAGTGTAAAATGAATTTAAATTGTTCAAATAGAGCAGAATTTTAATAATGCATTGGGACAACTTCTCAAATACAAACATGCTATCATTTTGTGATTTTATGTGTTATATGGAGAGTATAAAATTATCTAGAGTTAAAACACTTGGATTCAAATCTTAAGTCAATCAACTGCTTGGATTACCAATGTGTGTTGTTGTTTAGTTGCTAAGTCACATCAGATTCTATTGCGATCCTATGGATTGTAGCCCACCTGGCTCCTATGTCCATGGGATTTCCCAGGCAAGAATAGTGGAGTGGGTTGCTATTTCCTTCTCCAGCGGATCTTCCTGGCACAGGGATCACACACGTTTCCTGCATTGGCAGGCAGATTCCTTACCACTGACTCTTTCAAATTATGGAAATATTTTAAATCCATAATTTCTTATAATACTAGGAACAATTCTTTATCTTCCCCTACTCAATAAAATCAAGTGACTTTTTCAACAAATTTATGAATAAATAATATGTCTCTCAAAGAAAATAATCATACCAACAACTTAAAGAACTGCTTCAAGTATTAAACAAGATCATGTATTGAAAAACAGTTTTAATTTGAACTGAGTTATATAAGTGTTGGTGGTTATTTATATTTTGCTTGATTGTAGTGTTTCTATGAAGCCTTCTAAGAATCACCAAGGGTGAACTATTTTACTCATTCTAAAAAAGTACTTATTATACCTTTACAAGTAGATGTTTAGAACTGCAGTATATTCTTTTTTAAAAAATTTACAACGCGAGAGCATACACATCTTTCAGCAACGCATTCTACTGCATAAATATTACTCTCAGAACAGTCTCAATGAACTGATGTATTGAAAAACAGTTTTAATTTGAACTGAGTTATATAAGTGTTGGTGGTTATTTATATTTTGCTTGATTGTAGTGTTTCTATGAAGCCTTCTAAGAATCACCAAGGGTGAACTATTTTACTCATTCTAAAAAAGTACTTATTATACCTTTACAAGTAGATGTTTAGAACTGCAGTATATTCTTTTTTAAAAAATTTACAACGCGAGAGCATACACATCTTTCAGCAACGCATTCTACTGCATAAATATTACTCTCAGAACAGTCTCAATGAACTGAATCCAAGTCACTTCTGTTACAAAGTAGGCACAGTGTTTTTACTGATCTCAGTGATTAGTTAAGTGAATTAGAAATCATGGTACATGTGTGCTCACAGGTTCAGTTCAGTCACTCAGTTGTGTCCGACTTTTGTGACCTCATGGACTGCAGCACGTCAGGCTTCCCTGTCCATCACCAACTCCAGGAGCTTACTCAAACACATGTCCATCGAGTCGGTGATGCCATCCAACCATCTCATCATCTATTGTCCTCTTCTCCTCCTGCCTTCAATCTTTCCCAGCATCAGAGTCTTTTCAAACGAGTCAGTTCTTCACATCAGGTGGCAAAACTATTGGAGCTTCAGCTTCAGCATCAGTGCTTTTAATGAATATTCAGGACTGACTTCCTTTAGGATGGATTGGTTGGGTCTCCTTGCAGTCCAAAGGACTCTCAAGAGTCTTCTCCAACACTACAGTTCAAAAGCTTTCTTTATAGTCCAACTCTCACATCCATACATGACTACTGGGAAAACCATAGCTTTGAATAGATGGGACATTTGTTGGCAAAGTAATGTCTGTTTTTTAATATGCTGTCTAGGTTGGTCATAGCTTGTCATTCAAGGAGCAAGTGTCTTTTAATTTCATGGCTGCAGTCATCATCTGTATTGATTTTGGAGCCAAAAAAAAAAAATGAAGTCTGTCACTGTTTCTACTTGCCATGAAGTGATGGGACCAGATGCCATGATCTTCATTTTCTGAATGTTGAGCTTTAAGCCAACTTTTTCACTTGGTCCACTGGAGAAGGGAATGGCAAGCCACTTCAGTATTCTTGCCTTGAGAACCCCATGAACAGTATGAACAGTATGAGAACACACTGGTCATAGCAAACTCCCTCTTTCAACAACACAAGAGATGACTCTACACAAGGACGTCACCAGAAGATCAACACCAAAATGAGATTAATAATATTCTTTGCAGCCAAAATGGAGAAACTCTGTAGAGTCAGCAAAAACAAGACTGGGAGCTGACTGTGGCTCAGATCATGAACTCCTTTATGCAAAATTCAGACTTAAATTGAAGAAAGTAGGGAAAACCACTAGAATCATTCAGGTATGACCTAAATCAAATTCCTTACAATTATACAGTGGAAGTGATAGATTCAAGGGATTAGATCTGATAGACAGAATGTCTGAAGAACTATGGACAGAGGTTCCTGACATTGTACAGGAGGCAGTGATCAAGACCATCCCCAAGAAAAAGAAATGCCAGAAAGGAAAATGGCTGTCTGAGGAGGCGTTACAAATAGTTTAGAAAAGAAAAGAAGTGAAAGGCAAAGGAACTCTGAATGCAGAGTTCCAAAGAATAGCAGAGAGAGATAAGAAAGTCTTCCTAAATTATCAATGCAAAGAAATAGAGGAAAGCAATATAATGGGAAAGACTAGAGGTCTTTTCAAGAAAATTAGAGATACCAAGGGAACATTTCATGCATAGATGGGCACAATAAAGTACAGAAATGGTATGGACCTAACATAAGCAGAAGATGTGAAGAAAAGGTGGCAAGAATACACAGAAGAAATGTACAAAAATAATCTTCATGACCCAGATAACCATGATGGTATGATCACTCACCTAGAGCCAGACATTCTGCAATGCAGTCAAGTGGGCCTTAAGAAGCATCACTATGAACAAAGCTAGTGGAGGTGATGGAATTCCAGTTGAGCTGTTTCAAATCCTAAAAGATGATACTGTCAAATTTGGAAAACTCAGCAGTGGCTACAGGACTGGAAAAGGTCAGTTTTCATTCCAATCCAAAAAAAAGGCAATGCCAAAGAATGTTCAAACTACTGCACAATTGCACTCATCTCACATGCAAGCAAAGTCATGCTCAAAATTCTCCAAGATAGACTTCAACAGTACATCAACCAAGAACTTTCAGATGTTCAAGCTGGTTTTAGAAAAGGCAGAGGAACCAGAGATCAAATTGCCAACATCTGTTGGATCATCAAAAAAGCAAGAGAGTTCCAGAAAAGCATCTACTTCTGTTTATTGACTATGCCAAAGCCTTTGACTGTGTGGATCACAGCAAACTGTGGAAAATTCTGAAAGAGATGGGAATACTAGAGCACCTGACCTGCTTTCTAAGAAATCTGTGTGCAGGTCAAGAAGCAACAGTTAGAACCACACATGAAACAACAGACTGGTTCCAAATCAGGAGAGGAGTACGTCAAGGCTGTATATTGTCACCCTGCTTATTTAACTTACATGCAAAGTGCATCATGTGAAATGAGGGGCTGGATGAAGCACAAGTTGGAATCACAATTGCAGAAAGAAATATCAATAACCTCAGATATACAGACAATACCACCCTTATGGCAGAAAGCAAAGAGGAACTAAAGCCCCTCTTGAAGAAAGTGAAAAAGGAGAGTGAAAAAGTTGGTTTAAAACTCAACATTCAAAAAACTAAGATCATGGCATCCAGTCCCATCACTTCATGAAAAACAAGATGGGGAAGCAATGGAAACAATGACAGACTTTATTTTCTTAGGCTCCAAAATCACTGCAAGTGGTGACTACAGGCATGAAATTAAAAGATACTTGCTCCTTAGAAGAAAAGCTATGACAAACTAGACAGCATATCAAAAAGCAGAAACATTATTTTGCCAATGAAGGTCTGTCTAGTCAAAGCTATGGTTTTTCCAGTAGTCATGTATGGATGTGAGAGTTGGACTATAAAGAAAGCTGAGCACCGAAGAATCGATGCTTTTGAACTGTGGTGTTAGAGAAGACTCTTAAGAGTCTCTTGGACTGCAAGAAGATCCAACCAGTCCATCCAAAGGAGATCAATTCTGAATATTCATTGGAAGAACTGAGGCTAAAGCTGAAACTCCAATACTTTGGCCACCTTATGGGAAGAACTGATTCATTGGAAAAGACTCTGATGCTGGGAAAGATTGAAGGCAGGAAAAGATGCGGACAATAGAGGATGAGATGGTTGGATGGCATCACCAACTCGATGGACATGAGTTTGACCAAGCTCCTGGAGTTAGTGATGGACAGGGAAGCCTGGTGTGCTGAAGTGCCTGGGGTCGCAAAGAGCCTGACATGACTGAGCAACTGATCTGAGCTGAGCTGAAATGAGAATCAGAAAAATCTCTGATGCAGATTTGTGAGTCAACTAGGACAGCGGGTGTCACTTCAAATTTCTGAGGTCATGGGTATTCCTTGTGCTGGCAGGGTTTGGGGAGAGAGGAGACTCCAGGCTCGGAATAGCCTCAGGTGTGTGGGGGTCCCTGTGGGACCTGCTGGGACAGCCAGCAGGTTCAAACCTCTAGTCTGAGCACTTAGCACAACCATTGTGTTTTGTGGCTTTTGTAGGAACTCCTGCACCAACCACAATGCAGTGCTTCTCCACTGGGACCCTTGTTGAATATGGATTCCGACTCAGCAGGTGAGTGGTGGGGTAGACACCCTAACTCCTAACCAGTGGCCAGGTGACCTAAGAGGGGAGGAACCAGGCCAGGTCACCTTGGCCTGGGCCTACCTCTACCCTATTTAGAGTAAATTGGCTTCTGCTGTTTCACTTAGAACAGTGCTTGTTAACTGCTACCTTCAAGCATAAGCTTCCTACTATAAGCAGGAAGGTAAGGGTGGCCCAATGGCTAAGACTCTGCACTCCCAATGCAGGGGGTCCCAGGTTCGATCCCTGTGAGGAAACTAGATCCCACCACAACTAAGAGTTCACATGCTGCAATGAAGGACGAAAATTTGGAGGGCCGGTGCAGCCAAATAAATAAATACTAAACAAAAAAGCAAGAAGGTAAGACACAGTGCTTACCAAAAATGAAAATCTGACATTTTTATTGAGAACTAGAAAATAAACACCTGACTACCTAAACATTCCAAAAAGGGGAGTGGGTGGGAATTCCCTGATGGTCTAGTGATTAGGATTCGGTGCTTTCACTGCCTTGGATCCAGACTGAACCCTGGTCAGGGAACTAAGATCTGCAAGCCATGTTGTTTGTCCAAGATAAAGGTGGGGGTGGGGGGTGGGCAACAGGCTTCTTTTTATTTATTTATTTGCCTGTGCTAGGTCACTGGGTCTTAGTTGCAGCATGTGGGATCTAGTTCCCTGATCCGGGATTGAACATGGGCCCCTTGCATTAGGAGTGTGGAGTCTTAGCCACTGAACCACCAGGGAAGTCCTGATGCTTCTTTTTAGATAGGACAGAAAACGTGGAGATGGCTTTGAAATCTTAAATAATTTAACCTTCTCCTTTCGTTAGCGGAAGAGTTCTAATTATCCTGAAAATGGTGCTTGAAATGTGTCACAGGGGCTCAGTATTTAAGAGTATTGTGAATTTTATATTTACCTAAAATAAAGAATTTTTTTTTTTGGTAAAACATCTGATTAACTCCTTGTCTCTTTTAAAATTCCAAATTTTTTATATTCCATTTTCTAGGAGCTGAATTCCAGAGCACATATTTTCTTCACTAATATTCCTCCCCGCCTTGTGTGTTTAAGAGAAGTAACTACTTGGGCAGAGATGAACTTGGGGAGCCATGACAGCCCGCAGGGGCCATGACCCCGCCCTCACAGTGTCACACTTGTGTGATGACATGACAGTTCTAGGATGCAACCATTTGTTGCAGAACAGTTGTATCACTTTCTTAGGGTAAGTGATCCTAAAGCTTCCTGGAACAATCTAGGTTCTGGATGGTCTAGCAGGGCACTGATGTGTGTGTTTTAGCCACTGGAACACCAGGGAAGTCCCTAGCCTCTATTCTTGGATGCAAAGAATGTTCTACTTATCATCACAATATCCTGCAAAACCTGACTCTGACCAAGGGACTCTCTTGCACTGAAGGAAGTCATTGTACGTAATGATGAAGTCCTGCTGTGTGTGCACAGCCATGTGGCTTGTGGCCCAGAGAGTACCCAGTCCATGACGCTGGCTTGAGAGCCTGAAATGGAGCAGAACCCTGTTGTCCTCCCCACACATGTCTTACGCCTGCTTTTTGTCCACTGTCCGATAGGACTGCTTTCTTTCCTTTAATTTTCAACTCCTTTTCTTAACACTAAAATACCAAAGGAAGCCCAGCTTCATTTGTTCAGGTACCTGATGTACATAATCCTTTCTGAAGTGTATCTCAAGTGATTAGTTAGTTAACAATTGTACAGTTAATTTGCCCTCTGGCATTAATTAATGTCATGTGAGTCTTCTGAGTTCTCTTCAGCTCAGTTTTCAGTGAATGAAGAATAAGGCCTGAAGGGGCTGGAAAGAGAGAAAATGCGGTCTATGGTTTTGTTAAGAAAATGAAAAGAATGTAGAAAAGTAGAGTCCTAGAAGGAACCAAGATCCATGACGGAGAAAGGAAAGGACAGACGGCAAAAATTTGCAAGCCTGAGGTTGGTCTTCCGTCCAGGTGTTTCAACATTGGAGCCAAGAAAATCCGTGATATGACTTAAGAGATGAAGTCATTTCAGCTAAATTAGAAACACCCCCCGCTTTCATGTGGGCTTCAACAGCCCAAAGCTAGACTTTACCCACCTGGTGACAGTTAGCAACCAGCTCTGTGGGGCCGGGCAGGCACCCCTGCGTGTCAGATGCCTGACGGCTGTTTGTTTAAGCAGAGCTCTCTTTCTGTCACACCCACGTCCTTTCTCAGCATTTCCCCAGAAAAAACATCATATACATGTGCAAGGTGACGTCCAACTTGAAGTAAATGTTTAAGCTGGTTTTAACTTCATGTCTAGTGTGTGTTACTCTTAGAAACTAGGAATGACATTTTATTAAAGGTGAAGGTGGGTCCACTCCCAGAGGGAATCCAAGGTGACTGAGATCTCCAAAGGCTCGATTAGCTGTTTGTCATCCGTCACTTGACGTGGAAATCTTACCAGTTCCTGACTTTGAAATTAGCACAAATCGGAATTCATGTTACATAAACTGATTCTCACTTCTTTCCCGAATAAAATGATTTCACTTCTAACAAATGTGAATCAGAATCACAATGTCTTCTCCTTATTTAAATAGGTACCATGATATCTGGTGCTGAGATTCTTTTAGAACAATGTCAAGTCACAGTGAAAGTATCATATTAAAGCTGTTCAAAGACTGACCCATGACACCTGTGATATCCCAAGAAGGAAACTAGATAAAATCAAAGAAACTCAGCTAACAGTAACCCAGTTGCCTTAGCTACCTTTCAGAAGTGAATGTTGACGAGGATTGGAGTACTGTCTTCTGACAGAGATGCTCTGATTTATTGTTGGTCAACTTCGAGTGTGCTCAGAGGCTCACCAGTGGCTGGCTGGCTGGAGCGGGCCCAGGAGAGGGATGAAGGCGGCCTGGCATGGGGTGTGTGTGCAGCCCCGGCAGCAGGCACTGTGTGCCAGGGTGACCTGGTCTGGCAGACAGAGTGTGCATGCCCAGGGCTCAGGGTTAGAAAAGGGGTCAGCAGAGCTCCAGACAGGGTGGGGAGGACAGAGGGGCCAGGACACCTGAGAGAAGACAGCAGAGAATCAGTCTGGGGGTCCCTTTGATGTCCCCAAAGACCTAGTTTTTTCCCTTTTCTGGGATTTCACAGCACTTTGCACAGATCCCTAACCTTGTGTCTTAGGTGCACGATTGTCTCCACCACTAGTGCAGAAAATTGAAGGCAAATATGGTATTTCATTCATTCACTCAGAATCTGCTATGCACCAGTTCTTTTCCTAGGTGTTGGGGACAAGTCAACAAGATAGATAAAGACGTCCCAGATGTCCCTTTCCCGGTGGAGTTCTGATCCAGTTTAGACCCAATGTTGAGCACACATACAAAGTGCCTTGCTGTTAAATGCGGAAAGGTTATTTAAACCTTTCAGCCTGCCAACCAAATACATTGCTAACAGCAGCACTGAAACTCACATCTCCCTTGGGTGAAGAAAAATGGAATTATGACTTAGAATGTCTGCAGAAATTTCGCAACTACATAAACAAGTGTGAAACGAGCCACAAGGAAAGGCTGAGAACACTTGAGACAGGAGTTAAGATGGTTGACAGAACAGCCAGAGTAGCTGGAGCAGCAGTGATGATGCTGATGAGCCCACGTGGTGGCAGAGAGACTGGGTGTCCAGGAACCGTTTCCAGTTGGCTGTGGGGAAAAGGCTCTTGTGACATTGGGGTACCTGCCCAGGGTCACCGGGCAGTGGCCAGCCTGCTTGCAGTTGTGGACCCAGATGCATTGGCTGAGAGCTGGGAGGAGCATGAGGTGGGAAAGCCTCCAAGTCAAGCCTGTGTTCTTTTCTGCTTGAAGAGCAGGCTGTCCCGTCCTGGTGCTGGGCAGGCCTCATTAAGTCTGTTCCTCTTCTGAATCATCCTTCCTGCTGGGCAAGGTCTCTGCTTGTTGCAGAATTCCATCATTCAGTTTCTGCAGAAATGATGCATACCTTTAGAAATTTAAGCAATAGTGCAAAATTTAGAATCACCTAAATTCCTTCCAGAAAGCACCTTTATGAATGTTTAGTGAATAGTCTTACAGAAATTTCTCAGTGAATACTATAATGTAGATAAAATTAATTATACCCAAATGAGATACAACAATCCTACTTATAATTCTAAATTTTATTTTAAAACTTTGTCGGTATGCCATACATACAGAAAAGGGGGAATTTTCAAAGCTGTAAATGCAACAATATGAATATATCTATGTAAACTCCACTTATGTCAAGAAATAGATCAGTGCCCAGAATCCCACTCCTGCTCCTCTGTAGAAGGCCCCCTCGTCGCCCTTTCTTCCTCCTTCCCCCCAGAAGACCCCTGTCCTGATTTCTGTCACCATAACTTAGTTTTGCCTTTTTAACATTTTATAAAAGGAATCATTGGGACATCTCTGGAGGGCCAGTGGTTAAGATTCCTCCCTTAATAGGGGAGGGGTTGTGGGTTTGATCCCTGGTCTGGGATCTAGATCCCACATGCCTCGGGGTGCAGGCCAAACGAAGAGGAATTCGGTATTGCTTTGTGTCTGACTTCTTCGGCTCAAAATGATATTTGTGAGTCTCATCACCGTTGCTCTGTGTCTCCGTTGCTGGTTTTGTTGTCTCATGTGCTGTTGACGTCCATGAGTAGTCAGTGGACACGTGGGTATTTCAGTTCAGGACTGCTGTGAGCAATGAGGCACTAGGTGTTCCTGTGCACATTTTAGCCTGTGTATACACGTCTGTTAGATATTCCCAGGAATAGAATTGTCGAGTCACGTAGCACGTGCACTCTGCTTTGGTCAGAAAAGGCCAGTTTTCTGAGGCAGCAGCATTAGTTTACCTTTGCAGACAGTACACGAGGGGCCCGGGACCCCCAGCCTGGTCTGCTCAATAGGATCCAATGTCTTTCTGCATTTTAGCTTTCTTGTTGTTGTTCAATCACTCAGTCATGTCCAGCTGTTTGTGGCCCCATGGACTGCAGCATCCAGGTTCCTATGTCCTTCACCATCTCCCAGAGTTTGCTCAAACTCATGTCCATTGAGTCAGTGATGCCATCCAATCATCTCACTCTCTGTTGTCCCTTCTCCTCCTGCCCTCAGCCTTTCCTAGCATCAGGGTCTTTTCCAGTGAGCCAGCTCTTTGCATCAGGTAGTCAACTGGAGTTTCAGCATCAGTCCTTCCAATAAATATTCAGGGTCGGTCTCCTTTAGGATTGACTGGATTGATCTCTTTGCTATCCAGGGAACTCTCAAGAGTTGGCAAAGTGATGTCTTTGCTTTTTAGTACTGTCTAGGTTTGTCATAGCTTTCCTACCAAGGAGCAACTGCTGTTGAACTTCATGGCTACAGTCACTGTCCTAAGAAAATAAAATCTTCCCACTTTCCCCCCTTCTATGTGCCATGAAGTGATGGGACCAGATGCCACGATCTTCATTTTTTGAATGTTGAGTTTTAAGCCAGCTTTTTCACTCTTCTCTTTCACCTTCATCAGGAGGTTCTTTAGTTCCTCATGGCTTTCTGCCCTAAGGGTGGTATCATCTGCATATCTGAGGTTATTGATATTTCTCCTGGTAATCTTGATTCCAGCTTGTGTTTCATCCAGCCCAGCATTTTTCATGATGTACTCTGCATATAAGTGAAATATATAGGGTGACAGTATACAGCCTTTGTCATACTTCTTTCCCAATTTGGAACCAGACCATTGTTCCATGTCCAGTTTTAACGGTTGCTTCTTGACCTGCATACAGGTTTCCCCAACCAGGGATCGAACTCACACCCATTGCAGTGGAAATGCAGAGTCTTTACCACTGGACCCCCCAGGGACGTCCCAGCAGTTATTTTAAAATGTGTTTTAACTTTGGATAGTATCTACTAATGCTTGATCTGAATAAGGAAATCACCTTCTCACATTTCCTTCCTTCTCTCTCCCAACCTCCTGAGTTTGCCAGCTCTATGCTGCTGAGTTTTACATTTTATTCTCAAACCAGTTTCCTCTGTAGAACAGATTCATCCTCTTTGCCAGTCTTTTGACCGTGGCTCCTCCCTCCCTTAATTTTCTGTTTTGATCCACCTCTTGGTTGGCTGCACTTCATTTCCAGTGATGTTTTTAAGCGCCCTCAGGTGCTGACTTCCTCTGACGCTAGAGAATGTCTGCCACCTGCCAACTCGGAGGACACAGTGGCTGAGCTGTTGCCCATTTGCCTCTTGGCAGACATAGTAGCAGATCCTTCTTCCATGTGCCTCTTGCGACAGCTGCTCTTGAACGCAGGGGGCTGCCTGCTGGCACCTAGTGACATGGAACTCCCTGAGCCCGGGACCCCATGGCTCCTTCTGTGCCAGCCACGCCCTGCCTGCTTTGTCTCTACCCAGGGTGGCTCCGTTTGAAGACTGTGTAGTAAACTGTCCCCGGGGTGGGTGGAGGCCCTGAGCTCCCCTCACCTGTAGACAGTGCCCTTCCCATCCCTGGGAGTGTTTGGTTCCCGTGGGAACACAGGCATCTGGGTGGGGCAGGGAGACTACAGGAGCAAGACTCATCTGCTTATCCTTCTACAAACATTTACCAATGGGAAGGTTCCTCCAGGAATTCTTGAGGGAGGGACCCTGGGGCACGGTCCCTCACCCGCCCCACCTGTGCTACAGGATGGCCTGGTGTCACAGGGGCCCCCTACTCCACTGTCTGGATGGGCTGCTCAGGCTTTCGGGCTGTAAGGAACCCCCTCCTCCTCCAGCCCTGGAGGAGGTCTGGCAGGCTGGAGGGACCGTGGCCAGATCCACTCCGTCACCCTTCCCACCCTGGTCACCCTCACCAGCCCACCCTCTGCCTTTCTCCTCCCACCTGCACGGCCTGGGTCCTCGGGTGCACGTGGGGCCAGGCTTTCCCTCAGCACTGGCAGTGCCCTTTGAAGGACACCTCTCAGCATTACCTCCGCACCTGCGCTCTCCCCACTGCCCCGACTCAGTGAGTAACTGTGAGTACAAGTGGGCTGTGGTTCCCATTCAGAAGCAGGGGAGCTACAGGCTGGCATGTGTAGGCACTTAGATTCCTTGGGCATGGTTTCTGCCTTTTCAGCATGGCCAGGAGGGAATATCTGAGCCCTGAAATTGCCTTTGTCAGAGCAGAAGCCAGAGAGCTGACATGACAGGACAGACCCAGGAAATTCCAGCTGAACGAGGGGTCATAAATGTTTTTGTGGAAAGGACGCATTTTTCTTCCTGAAACAAGGAAGCAAGCCAGCTGTGACCAACTCGGGCATGTGCTCACTCTGCCTTAGGAAGGCTGGGCAGCTCCCAGCGTGCTCCTCCTGTCTGCGGCCGGGTGGTTGGTTCTCCTGGGAGCCCTGGGCTCATCCCCCATGGCCCCACATGGCACCCCCCACGGCCCCCCACACCTCCCTGCGGCTGAGGGAGGGCTTCCGCTGACTTGACTTGGACCCTGCGGGCGATTCCTTGGCATCTGTCTCTCTGTCATCTTCTCTGTGAGACCTGGTCTGAGAGGAAGAGATCGCCATCTCTCAGACGCTGGGGTGTCATCTCTGAGGTTTCCCACCTCCGCTTGCTCCTCACTAATTTATCACTTTATGTCACACTCCCCGTCTTCCAAGGCAGACAGCCCTATTTGCAGGCGACTTTTGCTCACTCTCTTTTCAGCACTGTGCCCCTCCTTCAGGAATTCTTGAGGGAGGGACCCCGTGGCACGGTCCCTCACCCACCCCACCTGTGCTACAGGATGGCCTGGTATCACAGGGGCCCCCCACCCCCCTGTCTGGATGGGGTGCTCAGGTCCTGCCACCTGGCTTTCAGGGTGTACCCGTGCCTGGCCCAGGACTTCTCTGAATTTGGTGGCAGGAAGTCTGTGGTCTCAAGGTTGATCCTGCACCAGTGTCCAGTCTTGGCCCCGTGGTCTACTTTCCCTTTTGTGCTGCGGCTCACCCTCCACCACTGTCCCGACACCCTAAGAGTCGAGGCCTGTCCGCTCCGAGCAGCCTTTCCCGGTGAAGGTGAACTGAATTCTACCAGGACCAGCAGAATGCTTACTGAAGGTTTGTGGGTCACAGGAAGTGCTTTAAAAGCCACGCAGTTAACTCCACGTCCCTCTTGAGCTGGGCCTCAGCCAGGATATTTGAAGCTGGGCTCTCCGTCCTCCCTCCTCTTCTCTTTTCCAGGAACTCCCTCCCATCCCGCAGGCTGCTCCTGCAGCCTCCATATCCTGTGTGCCAAGTCCTGACCCAGAAGTTTACCAAGTCATTTTCCTGGATAAAGTCAGTTTCCTCCCAGTGGAAAACTCTGGTGTCAGCTGTTTAGATACGGCAGTTTTTTATTTTCTTACAAGAGCAACTGCCACACTGTCATATAATCACTTGTTGGGGCTGTCTCCCTCTAAAACCAGGCAGGACTCTCCTGGTTTAACTCAGGCACCCGCAGTACCTGGCAGGGGGACTTGCAAGCACCCAACGAATCCCACTGCAGAGAGAGACAGGATGGCCAACCAGAGGGAGGGGCACAGGCCCCTCAGGGATGCACCCTGGGGCCCTACTGAGCAGGAGCCACTGAGGATGAGGGACTTGGGGGATGTACAAGTTGCTTAGCAACAGTTCCTTACTTCCTGTCACTCAGAAAGTACAGACCAAAAGTTTCTTATGGCGAGACCGCATCTTTGATTGCTCTTAAAACTAGGTAAGTTCCTTCCTTTTGTCTCAGCTCAAAATACAAAAATTTTAAAGGACCCCCAGGGTGGAAAATGTTGAGGATATCAGATGTTCACACTTAAGAATCTGTCACCAGAGGGTTAGCCATGTTTGAGTGAGTGGGGAGGCTGTCCAGAACCAGCCTTCCGATCCCTGAGGGACAGACCTGGCTGCTGGCCTGGAACAGAAGCTCCTCCAGACATGCTCACTCAGTTCAGGAGACAGCGTCCAAAGCCTTCCTCCGAACGTGAGCTCCTAAAGAATTTGCACCTAGAACTTTGTGCAGGAGGCAGGTAGTCCTGAGGAGTGACGAGACTCCCTGGGGTCCGAGTGCACAGTGGACACTCAACTCTGCCTTCTCCTCTTTCCTTCCAGCTCCCAAGGAGCCTGAACCAGACTATGGAGCCAGGCCAAAGGGGCTCCGCTGGCTCATGGGTGCCGCCCCATAGCTCGAGAGCGGAACCTCCATGTGGACCCAGCACACAGGAGGGGCATAATCAGGAAACAAACCTGGAGCCTTCCACTGCTCTGCTCTCAGCCAAAGCTGCGAAGGGCCTGTCCTGGGCTGACCTAGTAGAGGCAAAAGCAGAGGTGCCCCTGCACTTGGTCTCGCTGCCTCCACCGCCAGTCTGTTCTGTACCCGGATTCTGCCACCAGGGAAATATAAGAGTAGGTCCCATGACTCAGCACTTCTATCAGCGGATCACCATGGCACCTTGTTCTGTGTGCTTCAGCGTAGGCACCATATTGAATATAAGTTATTGCTTCACTGTCACTGAACTCTCATGACTCAGGCCTGAAGGATACTCAATGTATATGTGCAACCCTGCCCACAGCACACTCCAGCCTTCCTGCCCGTAGAAGCTCAGACAAAGTCACCCCTGGGGCCATTTCCAATAGTGTGAAATGAGGAAACACATGAAAACTAAATAGGCCATGGTTTGCATTCCCACCAACATTGTAAGAGGGTTCCCTTCCCTCCATACCCTCTCCAGCATTTATTGTTTGTAGACTTTTGGATAGCAGCCATTCTGACCGGTGTGAGATGGTACCTCATTGTGGTTTTGATTTGCATTTCTTTGATAATAAGTGATGTTGGGCATCTTTTCATGTGTTTGTTAGCTATCTGTGTCTTCTTTGGAGAAATGTCTGCTTAGTTCTTTGGCCCACTTTTTGATTGGGTCATTTATTTTTCTGGAATTGAGCTGCGGGAGTTGCTTGTATATTTTTGAGATTAATTCTTTGTCAGTTGCTTTGTTTGCTATTATTTTCTCCCATTCTGAAGGCTGTTTTTTCACCTTGCTTATAGTTTCCTTCATTGTGCAAAAGCTTTTAATTTTAATTAGGTCCCATTTGTTTATTTTTGCTTTTATTTCCATTACTCTGGGAAGTGGGTCATAGGGGATCCTGCTGTGATTTATGTCAGAGAGTGTTTTTCCTCTAGGAGTTTTATAGTTTCTGGTCTTACATTTAGATCTTTAATCCATTGTGAGTTTATTTTTGTGTATAGTGTTAGAAAGTGTTCTAGTTTCATTCTTTTACAAGTGATTGATGAGTTTTCCCAGCACCACTTGTTAAAGAGATTGTCTTTTTTCCATTGTATATTCTTGCCTCTTTTGTCAAAGATAATATGTCCATAGGTGTGTGGGTTTATCTCTGGGCTTTCTATTTTGTTCCATTGATCTATATTTCTGTCTTTGTGCCAGTACCATACTGTCTTGATGACTGTGGCTTTGTAGTAAAGCCTGAAGTCAGGCAAGTTGATTCTCCTCCAGTTCCATTCTTCTTTCTAAAGATCCAGTTTTCCCAGCACCACTTGTTAAAAAGATTGTCTTTAATCCACTGTATATTCTTGCCTCTTTTGTCAAAGATAATATGTCCATAGGTGTGTGGGTTTATCTCTGGGCTTTCTATTTTGTTCCATTGATCTATATTTCTGTCTTTGTGCCAGTACCATACTGTCTTGATGACTGTGGCTTTGTAGTAGAGCCTGAAGTCAGGTAAGTTGATTCTCCTCCAGTTCCATTCTTCTTTCTAAAGATTGCTTTGACTATTCAAGGTTTTTTGTATTTCCATACAAATTGTGAAATGATTTGTTCTAGTTCTGTGAAAAACACCATTGGTAGCTTGATAGGGATTGCATTGAATCTATAGATTGCTTTGGGTAGTATACTCATTTTCACTATATTGATTCTTCCAATCCATGAACATGGTATATTTCTCCATTTATTTGTGTCCTCTTTGACTTCTTTCAACAGTGTTTTATAGTTTTCTGTATATAGGCCTTTTGTTTCTTTAGGTAGATATATTCCTCAGTATTTTATTCTTTTTGTTGCAATGGTGAATGGAATTGTTGCCTTAATTTCTATTTCTGTTTTCTCATTGTTAGTGTATAGGGATGCAAGGGATTTCTGTGTGTTAATTTTATATCCTGCAACTTTACTATATTCATTGATTAGCTCTAGTAATTTTGTGGTGGAGTCTTTAGGGTTTTCTATGTAGAGGATCATGTCATCTGCAAACAGTGAGAGTTTTACTTCTTCTTTTCCAATCTGGATTCCTTTTATTTCTTTTTCTGCTCTGATTGCTGTGGCCAAAACTTCCAAAACTATGTTGAATAGTAGTGGTGAGAGTGGGCACCCTTGTCTTGTTCCTGACTGTAGACAAAGATGCCACAAAAAAAAGAAAACTACAGGCCAATATCACTGATGAACATAGACACAAAAATCCTTAACAAAGTTCTAGCAAACAGAATCCAAGAACATATTTAAAATATCTTACAACATGAGCAAGTGGGCTTTATGTCAGGGAGGCAAGGATTCTTTAGTATCCACAAATCAATCAATGTAATGCACCACATTAACAAATTGAAAGAAAAGACTATATGATTATCTCAATAGATGTAGAGAAAGCCTTTGACGAAATTCAACATCCATTTATGATAAAAACCCTCCAGAAAGCAGGATTAGAAGGAACATACCTCAACATAATAAAAGCTATAGAAAACATTATCCTCAATGGTGAAAAATTGAAAGCATTTCCCCACTCCAGTATTCTTGCCAGGAGAACCCCCAGGGACAGAGAGCCTGGCAAGTTTGCAAAGAGCTATAGTCCAAGGGGTTGGAAAGAGTTGGACATAACTGAGTGACACACCACACCACAGCATCTCTGCCTGACTGTTAAACTAGACTGCCTTTGTTCAGAACCCTGTCCACCTGTAGATGGAAGAAGGAAGAAATTAATACGTTCCCTGTTTAAGGCTTGCCATTCTAGGAGATGTTTGCAAGACTAATGGTCTTTGTATTTTGCTTCCTCACCTCCCCCAATCTCTGACCTACAAAAGAAACTGGCATCCAGACCCCGATAAGATGGTTATTCTGAGGCTCTAGGCTGCCATCTTCTTGGTCAGCTGCTTCCTGAATAAAGTCATTTTCTTTGCCTCAACATCTTGTCTCTCAGATTCGTTGGCCTGTCCTGCAGCGAGCAGAGTGAGCTTGGACTTGATAACATTACTGGGACCACACCCTACTCCAGACTTTGTGAAACGGTATCAGGTATCTGAGCAGAACCCAGCAATGTGAAGGTGCATTTTACACAGTTTTCAAAGCTCACAGTTTGACAATGACCCTGAAGGTTCCCAGACAGTTGAGGATAACTGTCTGATCCCAGGGCAAGAGGCAAGCCACAGCCCTTCCTCCCACCCTCAGCTGTAAGCCCATGGACCCAGTGTGAATTTGGCTCCAGGACAGAATAATGTCATAGGTCAAGTCTAGGTACAGTGGCAGTTCTGTTTGAAGCTGGGTGACCTGGGGAAGGTTATCAGCACCTCTGTGTCTTATCTATACAGTCAGGGCTCTAGTAATAGTGATTCTCTCTCTCTGTAGAACTCAATGTATTATACACAGGGAGCATGTAGAAACACCCAGTGACCACTCATCATCATTACTAACTGGCTGCCTAGACTCGGCCACCCCCCTTTCAATCAGGCCCCACCCCCTATTCATGCTCTCGTTTTAGCCACATGACTCTCACCTCTTGCCCAAGCCTTCCGTGTTCTAATCTGTATGTTTCCATTTTAAATGGTTACTTTTATTCTTTTTTTTAATACTTATTTTTATTTATTTGACTGTGCCAGGTTTTAGTTAGGACATGTGGGATCTGGTTCCCTGACCAGGGATTGAACCCCTGTCTGCTGCAATAGGAGCATGGAATCTTAGCCACTGGACCACCAGGGAAGTCCCAGGACTTTACACCTATCTAAAATAAAATGAAAAAGAGTGATAATACCTAGCTTTGGTAAAAATGTGGAGAAAGTGGGACTTTAAAACCTTGCTGTTGGGAGCATACCCTGTATGTTGTCTCTGACACTGCCTGTCAGAGCTGAGCACCATACCCTGGGGACCCAGCATCCCACCGGTAAAGGCACAGGTTCTGCAAGGAAGGTACTCTACCCTCTTAGGTTCTGTGACTGGGCCTGATAATTAAACTGACATGGTCATATTAACAGGAGGAAAACCTACAGTTTTATTTAATTTTTTTTTATGTGTTCATGGAAGCCTTCATAAGAAAAGTAAGAGGGATTTCCTTGATGGTTCAAAGGTTAAGAATTTGCCTGCCAGTGCAGCTGACCCAGATTTGATCCCTGGTCGGGGAAGATCCCACATGCCTTGGAGCAACTAAGCCCATGCGCCACAGCTACTAAAACCTATGAGCCAAGAGCTCTGCCGCAAGAGAAGCCACCACAATGAGGACCCAAAATGAGAACAAGGAAGACCCAGCGAAGCCCAAAATAAATACAATTTAAAAAAAGGAAAAACAAGAGCCAAAAAAGCAGATAGGATTGAGCTTTTATCCCTCTACTGCTAAGTCACTTCAGTCGTGTCCGACTCTGTGCGACCCCATAGATGGCAGCCCACCAGCTCCCTCATCCCTGGGATTCTCCAGGCAAGAACACTGAAGTGGGTTGCCATTTCCTTCTCCAATGCATGAAAGTGAAAAGTGAAAGTGAAGTCGCTCAGTTGTATCCAACACCTAGCAACCTCATGTGAGCTCTGCCGCAAGAGAAGCCACCACAATGAGGACCCAAAATGAGAACAAGGAAGACCCAGCGAAGCCCAAAATAAATACAATTTAAAAAAAGGAAAAACAAGAGCCAAAAAAGCAGATAGGATTGAGCTTTTATCCCTCTACTGCTAAGTCACTTCAGTCGTGTCCGACTCTGTGCGACCCCATAGATGGCAGCCCACCAGGCTCCCTCATCCCTGGGATTCTCCAGGCAAGAACACTGAAGTGGGTTGCCATTTCCTTCTCCAATGCATGAAAGTGAAAAGTGAAAGTGAAGTCGCTCAGTTGTATCCAACACCTAGCGACCTCATGGACTGCCGCTTACCAGGCTCCTCCTTCCATGGGAGGAAGAGTACTGGAGTGGGTTGCCATTGCCTTCTCCATTTATTCCTCTATACTCTCTTAAATGAAATTAAAAGATGCTTACTCCTTGGAAAAAAAGCTATGACAAACCTAGACAGCATATTAAAAAGCAGAGACATTACTTTGCCAACAAAGTTCTGTCTAGTCAAAGCTATGGTTTTTCCAGTAGTCATGTAAGGAAGTGAAAGTTGGACCATAAAGAAAGCTGAGTGTTGAAGAATTACTGCTTTTGAACTGTGGTGTTGGAGACTCTTGAGAATCTCTTGGAGTGTAAAGAGATCAAACCAGTCAATTCTAAAGGAAATCAGTCCTGAATGTTCATTGGAAAGACTGATGCAGAGACTGAAGCTCCATTACTTTGGCCACCTGATTTGAAGAACTGACTCATTAGAAAAGACCCTGATGCTGGGAAAGACTGAAGGCAGGAGAAGAAGGGGATGACAGAGGATAAGATGGTTGGATGGCATCATTGATTCGATGGACATGAATCTGAGCAAGCTCTGGAAGTTGGTGATGGACAGGGAAGCATGTCATGCTGTAGTCTATGGGGCTGCAAAGAGTCAGACATGACTGAGTGACTGAAATGAACCAAACTGATACTCTCTTAACAAAACAGTAAGTTTGTGAAGCAAAAAGACAGAGGAAAAGATTTAAGCTTCTAGGAGTGGTGGGTTGTAAGACAGGGATCAGGAAATACCTGGGAACCCACCAGGGTGATTTAGGAGTCTCTTTTTTATAGCCTGTTTTGGTGTGGACTCCCCATTGTTGGTGATAAGGATATTTCTTCCTGGTATAGAGAGGTTGTCCTTCTCATGGGAAATTTTGTGACTTGTTTTTATCTCAAAAGGGGTCAGAGAAACTTTCCCACACTTGCTATTTCTCAAGTGCCTTCAATTCCAAAGAGGCATTATGTCAAAATGGTGTTAGTGGGGCATCAGGTCTTCACCCTCAGTACATTCACCAGAAGACAGGTACAAGATGGCACAGTAATAATGAATTAGGAACATTCTGGGTGCCCCTTGACAGTGGAGTGGGAGACTTCCCTGGTGGTCCAGTGGTTAAGATTTCGCCTTCCAATGTGGTGGGTGGGTGGGTGGGTTCAATCCCTGGTTGAGGAGCTAAAATCCCACTTGCCTCCAGGCTACAAAATCAAAAGGCATAAAACAGAAGCAATGTTGTAACAAATTCAATAAATACTTTAAAAGTGGTCCCCACCAGAAAAAAATCTTTAAAAGAGGGGTTGGAAGTCAAGGACTGTGACGATTTTGAAAGATGAAGCACTGAAACTCTGGGATTCATAGAGGCTGACCTGGAGAGTCACAGCCAGGGCAGCTGAGTGGCCGCAGGGATCCCAATGTGTTCAGTCGTGGCCTTGGGGAGGCTCGCGCAGCTGTGGTCTGCTTCACTAGGGAGGCATCATAGTTCTCTTTGCCATCAGAAGTTCACGAGCTCTTACTCTTCCACACTCTTTCCATCCACTTCAGCCCAGTGTTTCCCAGACCTACCTGTCCTGTGTCTCAGGATCTCTGAGGTGCTTGCCAAAAACATGCCCCCAAGGCTGTCTCCTGGAGATGCTGACTGGTTGGTCTGGGGGGTCCAGGAATCTAGGCTTATCTTTAAATCAGACCAGTTTTGGAAACAGTTCTGGTGCAAAGAACATTGTTTGGAAAAGAATAAACACATTACTGTGAATAGTGAGATGATGTTTTGAAAATACTCCAAAGTACTGTAATAACTTTACAGTTTCCCGTAGGGGAGAAGGGGGATTCTGACAACGTGTCCAGCAGTCAGGTTGGGGTATAAAGTACAGGATGCCCTGTTAAAGCTGGATTTCAGATAAGCAGTGAACAATATTTTAGTATGGTATGCCTGAGATGCTCTTAGACTGTCTGCTCTGTACTGTTACTTGGCAGATCTGACCGCCCTCCAAGGGAGGTTGAAGACACCAAGGGGGTTTCCTGGAGCCGATGCAGAGGGAACAGGTGGGTCAGTGGGGTCAGCGGCTCATGTGATGACAGGAAATTGATGGACTGTTACGAGGGTCACACTGTTGCAAGCACTTCATGTAATGTAGTGGATTGCCCCTTCCCCTGACCTCGGATGTCTGGTTTATCCCCCCTTCACAGATGGGAAACTGGCGGATGGCTGTAACTTGTCCCCAGTCTCAAGAGTGAGGACCCAGAAAAGCAGGGTTGCTCCCAGGCAGCGTGGTCTCTGCCCTTGGACCAGCTGCCTGCCTGGCCACAACCACTCACCAGAGAGGCCAGCGTTCTGGGAAAGGGGCTCCTCACCGTGGCGGTCCCTGCCCTCAGCCTTTCTTGTACTGCCCTGGCACTGACTGTGCCTGCTGTGTGCTGCCAGGACTTGTGGGGTGGGTGGCCTGGGGACTGCTGTGTGGCGCTTATAGTGCCGGGAAGAGGCGGCTGTTTCTAGAACCTCACCAAAGGTTGGAGTAAGCCTTGAATTCCCCTCGGCCTGGACCTTTCTCAGACCTGGCGGCTTTCCCAGGGCTGGCTGCCTTCCCCAGGGCTCCTGCTGTATCGTGTCAATTTCTGTCTCAACATTTGTGCTCAGAGCAGGACTTGGTCCAGGAAGAAAGAATCACTGGCCAGCCCCCCCACCAACCGTCCTCCTCCCCGGGCAGTCTGAGGACTGAGGAAGGTCCCTGGAACCTACTGAAGACCTCACAGGGGGCGTCAGTTCAGGATAGAGACTGGAGGGGGAACTGGGTGTCTCTGGGTAGACCTGGTGCCCAGCAGGAGACTGCCCACCCTGGGTAGATTTCCCACCTTTTCTGGCAACCCAAACATCGTCCTGGTGGTGGTCTTCCCAGCTCCATCCATAGGACACCAGAGTGTCAGACCACGGTGGGCAGCCTGCAGTGGGCCTCTCTGCTTTTATAGGAACTGATCTTCTTTACCCTCCCCTCAGCCCCTACCCAGGCAGCAAATGGAGGGTGCTGTGCTTATTATCTACACTTAAAACATTACTCTATCAGGATCATGATGGAGGAAACACAAATCATAGCTGTGAGATGATTTTTCATGTGTCAGCTCAACAGGCACCTCAGAGGATGATGACCTGCTGTTGGTGGAGGTGTGGGAGACAGGGTTTCTCATATGCCTTTGGGAGAGTAACGTGGGACACATTTCTGGAGGGCATTTTGGTAAGATTGATGAAAATTAAACTATACACATCCAGACTGTGGAGAGAAGGGAACCCTCCTGTGCTCTTGGTGGGAATGTAAATTGGTGAAGCTACTGTGGAGAACTGTGGAGTTCCTTGGACAGCAAGGAGATCCAACCAGTCCATCCTAGAGGAAATCAGTCCTGAATATTCATTGGAAGGACTGATGCTGAATCTGAAACTCCAAAACTTTGGCCACCTGATGCAAAGAACTGACTCATTGGAAAAGACTCTAATGCTGGGAAAGATTGAAGGCGGGAGGAGAAGGGGACGATAGAAGTTGAGATGGTTGGATGGCATCATCGACTCAATGGACATGAGTTTGAGTAAGCTCTGGGAGTTGGTGATGGATAGGAGGTCTGGTGTGCACAATCCATGGGGTTGCAGAGTTGGCACACGACTGAGAAACTGAAGTGAGTCAGTGACTGTGGAGAACAGGATGGAGCTTCCTTAAAAAGCTAAAAACAGAGCTGCCACACGAGCCAACAATCCCACTCCTGGGCGTGTGTCTGGAGAAAAGTATGGTTTGAAAGGGCCTGTGCACCCCTGGGTTCACTGCAGGCAGGACATGGAAGCAACCTAAACAGCCATCACAAAGGAATGAATAAAGAAGGTATGGTATACATATATTGTGTACACACACACACACACACACACAATGCAATATGACTCAGTTATGAAAAGGACCCAAGAACACGTGACAAGTCCAGAGAGTTGACTCCCAGAAGGGAGGTGAGGAGGCCACACCCCGTAAACTTGTCCATGTGAGGGTGTGCTGCCGGGAGCCAGGGACAGGCTGACGAGGTGAGAACAGAGGGGGTGATGCCACACGTCAGGGTGTTATAGCAGCCGTGGGACCGCCTCACCTTTGACTTGTTGTTAGAGGACAGAGGACATTTCTTTCTGTTTAAACTGGGATTTCCTGTTTGTCACAGCCCCGAGCATCCTAACCTGATACAGCTAATTACTACCAGACAGTGGTTCTCAGTTACAGCAGCTGAAAGTTACACCCACTTGGTAGCTGTGAAGAAAACAGGAGAAAACAAAATCCCACGATTTCTGAGTCTCACATCCAGAGATCCTGATTTCATTGGTCTGGAGGGAATTTGAGAGCGGGGATGGGGTTAAGAGACTGTGCTAACTAACGTCAGGAAACTGATATGAATGGGGATCCAGGGCCGCTTCACAGCCTTTCAAGCCAAAAGCTGAGCAAAGATGGGGAAAACAGAAGGTGGACTGTGCCTCTGGTCTTGGGCTCCTGTCAGGGCTGAGCAAAGCCCGTTTATGTCCCTGTGGGGGCCGTCCACAGAGTACTGCCACAGAGTGGCCTGGGGTAGCTGTGGACCCAGGATCTGGATAAGATGATCTCATTTCCTCATCAGAAGAGCTGGTATGTGTGCTCCACGTGTGCATGTGTGTGTGTGTTGTGAGTGTGTGCGTGGGGAAATGGGGAGATGGTGTTTGCACTTTACTGGGAACTGGAGAAGCAGAGACTTTCAGGAAGAAAAACCAGAGGGAACTGAAGGCCTGACCATGGTGTGAGCTTCACCAAGCCTGACCCCGTGTGGCTGGTATGGGTTGTGGGTACGTGGGGGGAGCACTGGGATCTCCCGTCTTGAGAAAGGGATGGGCTTGGCTCCTAGACCTGAGACCCCCGAAGGCTGAAATGGGTATGTGATGCCTGCAGACACAGGGGGGAGGGCGGCACACAAAGGAATCCCAGGGACAGGAAAAGCCAGCATCCCAGAAACACAGCTCTGGGCAGGGGACCCTTGCCTGTGTGACGCGAGGGGAACTGTCACCGTCAGGCAGAGGATGGTTGTTACCAGGGATGGTCCCTGTCGGAAGAGCTGGGCCGGCTTGTTTCCTCGGCTGACTCTCCTCTAAGGATGGTGGCAAGGACAGAGCAGCCTCTCCTCTATTTTCTTAGTTCGGTAAGAAGGAAACAGCTCTTTCTCTTTAAATATCCCTGTCAATGTGGCCCAGAGAATGGGCTTGGGGAGGACCAAGCCTGATGGGGGACCAGGAAGGAGGAGATTAAGTCATTCAATTGTTGGAAAGGTCCTAAGTGGGAGTCTGGAAGGTGCTGGACAGGACGCTGCCATGGAGCAATGTAGTCCCCACCCTCCATGGAAAGAGGACTGACATGGGGAGAGTGCAGGAGTGGTTAGAGGTCAAGCTGTGTGACCCTCAGATGGTGCGGGGCCTGGGCCGGGGGAGGGGTGGAGGGAAGACAGGGGCCAGACAGCCTGCAGGGCCGCAGGCAGCACTGGGAGGGGCTGGCCCAGAGCCCCGCCACAGGGAGGGTCGGGCTGTGACTCATGAGCCGGCGGCCCGGGGGCCCCTCCCTCGGCCGTGCCATGACTGGGAGCGGCCCAGCCTGACCCGGCAGAGTCATCGCTCCCGGAACGTGGGCCTGCTCACCGCTGTGTCCTTGAGCCCTCCAGTCAGTGACCATCCTCCGAAAATGCTGGCAGATTAAGCAATAAACGCACCGCTTCCGGGGCAGAACTCGGGGCTGGGGTCCCCCTGAGGTGGCCAGGCCGCCCCCAGGGCCCTCTGGCTCCTGTCCACTTCTGGACCCCTGGAGGACCTGCTGGGGGCCACACTGGCCGCTTCCCTCTGAGAGGAGACCGCCTCATGTTCTTCTCTGTGACTCTTAGGGAACAAGTACAAGGCCCACAGGGGTTAAATTCAGTAACCCTTTCACGTGCCCCAAGTTTATAGAGACAAAAGTATATATACTTTTAATATTATTTTATTTTGGGGGAATAAGTAACTATACATACGAACAAAATTGTAAAGTTGAAATTCTGTTAAGAAAGAGAAGAGCGAGTTTTCCTCTGACTTTGCCCTTTCTTTCTATCTAATTACCTCAGGCAACCACTGCCAGGCTTCCTGGGAATCCTGTGAAAAACAGTCTAGTTTACAGGCTTCTGTGAAAGTACATTTTCACACAGGTGGCACTGCGCTGCGCTCACGGATATTGTCACCTGCCAGACGTCCGCCAATCTTTCCTGTACCAGGGTACCAGCCCTGCTGCTTTCTTGTTAACATCTGAGTATTATTCCACACGCAGAGGGCATGTGATTTACTCCACCAGGTAACCGCTGATATGCTCAGCGGTAAAGAATCTGCAGTGCAGGAGACGCAGTAGATGTGGGTTTGATCTCTGGGTCTGGAAGATCCGCTGGAGGAGGAAACTGCAACCCACTCCAGTATTTTGCCTGGGAAGCACCATAGACAGAGGAGCCTGGTGGGCTACAGTCCATGGGGTCACGGAGTTGGACACAACTGAGTGACAGAGGATGAACAATCGCCCAAATCAATGATAAGCCTGCAAGGGCACATGATGTTACAATGAATAGGTTTTTAAAGCAAAGTGTTGTACTTGCAGCAGTAAAACTCTAGGATAATCGCCAACGAGAACTCCTGAGTCTTGCTGCTGCTGCTGCTGCTGCTAAGTTGCCTCAGTCGTGTCCGACACTGTGCGACCCCATAGATGGCAGCCCACCAGGCTCCTCCATCCGTGGGATGTGTGTATTTCAAACTTTGGCAATTACTGGTGAATTGCCTTTGTCGAGGTCACACCAACTTACATGCAGTATGTCTCCCACACCCTATGATGTTACAATGAATAGGTTTTTAAAGCAAAGTGTTGTACTTGCAGCAGTAAAACTCTAGGATAATCGCCAACGAGAACTCCTGAGTCTTGCTGCTGCTGCTGCTGCTGCTAAGTTGCCTCAGTCGTGTCCGACACTGTGCGACCCCATAGACGGCAGCCCACCAGGCTCCTCCATCCGTGGGATGTGTGTATTTCAAACTTTGGCAATTACTGCTGAATTGCCTTTGTCGAGGTCACACCAACTTACATGCAGTATGTCTCCCACACCCTCAGGAACCAGGCATGATTTTTAATCTCACCAAGCCCTCGTTGTGTGCTTGGTGCTCTGCTCAGGCTGTGAGTGGGGGCAGCTGAAAGCCCATGGGCAGCTGTGACAGGCTGGCCAGTGGCAGGAGGACAGCCCCCAAGAAGGAGATCAGCCACCAACGTGACGGGTCCCGGAGGCTTGTTAGGCTGGGGCCTGGGGGCTGGGTTCTGGGGAGGCTTGTTAGGCTGGGGCCTGGGGGCTGGGTTCTGGGGAGGCTTGTTAGGCTGGGGCCTGGGGGCTGGGTTCTGGGTAGGCTTGTTAGGCTGGGGCCTGGGGGCTGGGTTCTGGGGTGTTTGGAACAGCCGTCTGTTCGTGGGAAGGGTCACACCAGGGTCACAAAACAGGGGGAAGGGTTTCCAGGGCCAGGAAGGGCTGATGCTGGAGGGAGGAGGGAGAGGAAGGGAGGAGCATGGGGACGCTGGAGAGCAGGTCAAGTTTTGGAGGAAAAGCCTAAACTATGAGGAACAACTTTGCGTTTTATAATTTCTGAAACAAATATCACAGAAGAGTAATTTTTTACAGGAGTTCATGGTTAATTCTGAGAGCTTTGGCACTTTCTTATCTCCCGGGCTCTGGCCTCTAGCCTCTGGCCTCACGTCTCAGTACTTTGTGTAGACATTTTACCAGTTGTGCTCAGTCCCGTGGTAACTGGTATCTGCATCGGGGCCTGTGCAGTGTTAGGGGGGCAGCCTGTGAGAAGGGCTTGGGGGCCTGGACTTTTGCTAGAGCAAGTGCAGGCCCTGCCCCTCTGACCCTGGATGATTGCAGGGAGGAGGCTGACAGCTCTGCTTCATTGCTAATCCTGAGCCTGTTGGTGTGAACAGGAAAGGGCTTGTATGTGAAATCCGCCCTGTAAGTTACATTGCTCATAGGTGCTCAGTGTTTGACAGCAGACAGCTTTAACCACGGCCTCTGCTCCTCCAGGGACACGCAGCCTGGGTGCAGCTTGGCCCCGGCTCTCATGAGGCTAAGCGCATGAAATGAAGTCACCTGTTTGCAGTGGTGTGGACTCTAGAATGCTGATTTTATTGGGGTTCCAATCCAGAATTGTCATTGTTTGTTTTGCTGGGCACACTGCCCTGGCAGGGATTCCTTCAGGTCGATGAGTCCAGCTGACTTCTGAGTGCTCCTTACCTTTCGGCCCCAGAAGCTGTTTAGGGTCTTCTGGTCACTCCTTCCCCTTGAACTGAATGCTGATTTTATTGGGGTTCCAATCCAGAATTGTCATTGTTTGTTTTGCTGGGCACACTGCCCCGGCAGGGATTCCTTCAGGTCAATGAGTCCAGCTGACTTCTGAGTGCTCCTTACCTTTTGGCCCCAGAAGCTGTTTAGGGTCTTCTGGTCACTCCTTCCCCTTGAACCTGGAATCTGTCCCTTCTCCAAGGAGCTCTGGTTCCATTTCTTGGACAATGGTGCCTGTGTCACTAATATTTCTTTTCAGATTCTTTTAGGTGTTGACTAAAAAACATAGTCACAGCCTGGAAGTAAAGAGTTATTTTATTTGGTGGGAATGTTTAGGACTGAGCCAGGAGACAGTATCTCAGGAACTCTGAGAAAACTTCTCCAAGGAGGTAGGAGAGAGAGTCAGGTTATATACAAGTCTGCAACAAAGGCAGCAGGTAGTCTGAACATCAAAGTTGTTCTGCTGCTCAGTCGTGTCTGACTCTTTGCGACCCCACGGACTGGAGCACACCAGGTTTCCCTGTCCTTCACCAACTTTTAGAGCTTGCTCAAACTCAAGTCCATTGAGTCGATGATGCCATCCAACCATCTCATCCTCTGTCATCCCCTTCTCCTCCGGCCTTCAATCTTTCCCAGCATCAGGGAAAGATTTTCCAATAAAATTTCCAATGATTTTCCAATGAATCAGCACTTCACATCAGGTGGCCAAAGTATGGGAACTTTAGCTTCAGCATCATTCCTTCTAATGAATATTCAGGATTGATTTCCTTTAGGATTGAGTGGTTTGATTTCCTTGCAGTCCAAGGGACTTTTAAGAATCTTCTCCAACACCACAGTTCAAAAGCATCAATTCTTTGGCACTCAGCCTCCTTTATGGTCCAACTCTCACCTCCATATAGGACCACTGGAAAAACCATAACTTTGACTGAATGGACCTTTGTTGGCAAAGTAATGTCTCTGCTTTTTAACATGCTGTCTAGGTTAGTCATAGCTTTTCTCCCAAGGAGCAAGTGTCTTTTAATTTCATGGCTGCACTCACCCTCTGCAGTGATTTTGGAGCCCAAGAAAACAAAATATATCACTGTTTCTTTGTTTCCCCATCTGCCATGAAGTGATGGGACTAGATGTTATGGTCTTAGTTTTCTGAATGTTGAGTTTTAAGCCAGTTTTTTTCACTCTCCTCTTTCACTTTCATCAAGAGGCACTTTAGTTCTTCTTTGCTTTCTGCCATAAGGGTGGTGTCATCTGCATATCTGAGGTTATTGATATTTCTTCCTGATATCTTGATTCCAGCTTGTGTTTCATCCAGCCCAGCATTTCCCATGATGTACTCTGCATATAAGTTAAACAAGCAGCGTGACAATATACAACCTTGACATTCTCCTTTCCCAGTTTGGAACCTGTCTGTTCCATGTCTGGTTCCAACTGTTGCTTCTTGACCTGCATACAGATTTCGCAAGAGGCAAGTAAGGTGGTCTGGTATTCCCATCTCTTTCAGAATTTTCCACAATTTGTTGTGATCCACATAGTCAAAGGCTTTAGTGTAGTCAATGAAGCAGAAGTATTTCTGGAATTCTCTTGCTTTTTCTACGATCCAGTGGATGTTGGCAATTTGATCTCTGGTTCCTCTGCCTTTTCTAAATCCAGCTTGAACATCTGGAAGTTCTCATTCACAAACTGTTGAAGCCTAGCTTGAGAATTTTGAGTGTGACTTTGCTAGTATGTGAAATGAGTACAATTGTGAGTAGTTCTTTGGCATTGCCTTTCTTTGGGGCTGGAATTAAAACTGATCTTTTCCAGTCCTGTGGCCACTGCTGAGTTTTTCAAATTTGCTGACATATACAGTGCAGCACTTTCACAGCATCATCATTTTGTCTTTGAAATAGCTCAGCTGGAATTCCATCACCTCCACTAGCTTTGTTCGTAGTGATGCTTCCTAAGGCCCACTTGACTTCGCACTCCAGAAGGCATCAAATTAAGGACTTTAGCATTCTACGTATGGCAAGCTGCAAGCCTCTGGGCCCCCTGAACCTGTTCTTTGCATGTGCAGCTCAGTTATCTGCGGCCGATCCTGTGTCCTTGTCCACCTGCTACCTGTGTTTCCCCGGCCCTCAGCCATCACCATGGGGGTGGCAGCATCTGAATGATGACAGTTTCGGGAGCCCTCACTCACATTTGGAAGTCAAAAATCACTGATGGCTGTGATGTTTCTTGCTTATTAATATGGCAGTAGATATTTTTATTTCACATAGGACAAAGCAGCAGTAGAACTTGAACTGAAGCTGTTCATCTTGCAGTGCTAGTGCTGGGGTCAGCAGGCATGGGGGAGGGGCAAAGTCAGCAGAAAATCACACGTGGAGAGAGTTTTAACTAGCTGCAGTGTGTTTCAGTACCCACTTCTCCATACAGGGACAGAATCCAGCCACTCTGGACTGCACGCCATCGCCTCTTCCCTCTCCTGCACTGGGTTGGGTAAGCGCTAATATTCCTCCCTTCTGAAAGCCCTCTCCAACCCCCCCCCCCCCTTCTCTGCTATGTTTGTAAAAGAACGTTCTTGGACTTACAGGGAAATTTGATCCATATGGGCTGGACGGTCTACACTTCTCTCATAAAACTGCTCTTTTGTAAGAGTTCTTCTACAGCCAAGTATCTCTGAACAACAGAAAAATGTTTTTACAGGAAAAAGCGATAGCCAAACTCCCAGAATTAGTATCAGCACCCTCTCTCCCTTACCTATCATTTCATTCATTGTAACCAGACTTTATAAAATTTCCTGGTCTGTGGCAGGTACATACTGGGGTGCAAAGATAAAGGCTAAAAAAAAAAAAAAAAAAAGATAAAGACTATTTGGCCCCCAGCGTCCAGTAGTTACTCTAATGAGGAATGTGCTTATGATAGAAGTCTTCTGGACCCGAGGAGTTTCTGGCATAGGTGACAGAACCTCAGTCAGCTGAGGCTGGTGGCAGCTCAGGGTCCTACAGTGAGTGGGAAATCGAGCCCCTCTGAGGCCCAGCCCCCACCTGTCGGTCTGCTGCTCCCCATCAGTAGAGCACACGGTGACCACACCCTGGGACACCCCCTGGTTGGGGGGACTTTGCAAGCCCCACCTGGCTCTCCTCCTTTCACACAGCTCCTTCTTTCTGCACACGCAGTGACCTCAGGCTCTGAACAATGCCTTCGTGACAGTTCCTCCCCAGCCCAGCCTTGGCTTCCATTTCTGCCTAACTGCACTGCCTGGGTGGAGCGGGTTCCTCCCCACGACAGGCTGCATCTGGTTCTGCAGGTTTCACCATGTTCTGAGCAATTGGCCCTGTCCCTGCTGTGAGGCAGGTTCTTTACGAACAACAACCAGCTGAGGCCTGGGGTCTGTCCCAGCAGAACTGCAGTGTTTACAGCAGCTCTGCCAGCAGCTCAGCAAATGTGCTGGAAGAAAAACAGACCTACTTACCAGCCACAGTCAATGACTGGGAGAAACTTCCCTTATATAATACCTAACGATGGTGGTTTCTGCCTAAACCTGGGGACCTGGGGAGAGCCACTCTGGGGTGTGTCCTGTGATCTACTGAGGGCAGAGAGCTCAGCTGAGGTGCTCCTTCTGGGGCTGGTTTCCAGGTCTGCTGAGAGCTGGGCCAAAGCAAGAGGGCTCTGTTGACCTCACACTTGGCAAGGGCCTCAGGCAGTGGCCAGTTCGGGTCTGGAGTGGGCCCTGTGCAGCACTCTGCAAGCGCTGCCAGCCCCAGAAGTGGGACCTGGAGCTTTTTCAACAATCTTGATTTCAGGTCCAGGCTCGGGCTCCCTCTGTCCCTTCCCCTGCCACTGAGGGGTGGGGGGAGGATGGAGGTGGGGACCACAGCAGCCAGCTGGAAAGCCTGTACATTGAAACTGAGCCTTTGTGAGGGCCCTGAGAAAATGCAGCCTTGCTTCTGAAACTGAGTCCCCCTAAAACTGAGTTTCCTCACTACATCTGTGATTAACCTCTCTGCCCATAACTTTATTCCCTTTCTTATCCTCTCTGACCTCCATCCTGTGCTCACTGAACACTAATCAACCAGGGTCAGGTGACTAAGATTGCTATTATTGATAAGATTGTACATAACAGTCATACTAATGAAAACCGCTACCAGTGTTAAGGTCACACATGCAGGTCATTTCCCAGTGCAAGGTGAGCTCACAGACCCCTGAACCATGAGCTGCCAGAGACATTCTGACTCCTGAAGCTGTGGTGAAGTGTCACAGGATTATGATTAATCCCAGTCCCTTTGTTCCTCTCCCTTAAAACACTCCCAACTCAAAGACCAAGCTGGAGGGGATCTGAGGCTTGTCTCCACTCCTGTGCTCCATGCCAGCAAGTAAATCCTCACTGCAGACTCCTGGCATCCCAGGAGCCCTTGCCTACTTTGAAATCCATCACAGCCTCAAGCATCCTGGAGAGTTCCTGATCAATGTTCAGTTTCTGCCTCTCACCACCCAGGGAGAGTGGCCACAGCAAGAAGCCAGCACAATGGCAGAGTATGGCTGCCTCTCCACGAGCATTAAGAACAGCAAACTTATAGGGATGGGGAGAGAATCCAGGTGCCTAGGGCTGGGATTCCAGTGAAGCGGTGTGCAATGTCTTCCTGGGCAATAAAAATGTCCTAAAATCAATGATGGGGGATGTGGATGCACAGCTCTGGGCTGTGAACTGCACTCTTTAGAAGGGTAAGTGTTATGACTTGTGAAATACATCTCAACAGAAAAACAAACATGACAGGAGAACTAAGAGATATACACTAGAAGCCTAGAGCCTCATGCTGCCCTTTTCATGGGAAATCCCTGAGTTTGGGGCTCAGCTGGAGGCTACTGGCCACGGGGGAGAAAAACCTACAACTGAGGAGGGGGTCCCCCGTCTATGCTGGCTCTTTGCCTCTTCTTCTTCCCTAAGTCAGAACTTGGTTTCCTCGGGAGCTGCAGAGGGGCTGTCTGAATTAACTCACCCTTAAAGCTGTAGCACAGGGATTCCGTATGTAGTTCAGGAGACTTGTTGGCCTGGGGCCTCTGTGCGCCACACCCTGCTCTAGGCCTGGGGATGCACCCACTGTCGTCAAAGAGGACAGAAACAGTGAACAATGAAAAAGCAAATCATGTGAGGTATTAAAAAGTGTCAATGCAAGAAAAGAAAAAAGCAGAGCAGGGTAGCGGTTGGGGGCACAGAGTCGGGGTGCAACTTTAAACTACTGGGTGAGCAGGGAAGATCCCACTAAGAAGGTATCATCTGAGCAAAGACCATAAGGAGGCAGGAGAGAGCCCTGCAGGGACCGGGGAAGGAGCGGTCCTGCTCAGGCGCGCGCTGGGGCCACAGCTCGCAGAGGCGCCAGGGTATGAAGCGTGTTTTCTTACCATGTCAACTAATCCCCAGGGGCAGCAAATAGGCAAATCACCCAATCCACAGCTCACCCCAGCCCTTTCTCCAGAGGCTCTCACAGTCCAGGTTGCTGCTCCCCTGGTCTGCTCACCAGGGGGCCAGGAACCAGAAAGCCAGGGTCAGTTTATTTAGTTACTCAACCCCCGGTGCCTATACTGTGGAAACCACAATAAAGGCTCTTGGCAGCATTTCCCCAGAGTGAACCGCCAGACTGGCCCTTGGGCTCCCCCACGTGGCCAAGAGTGCGTGCTTCCCGTCTCTAGGGATATGTCAATATAGACTCTTCCTTCGTGACAGCCATTCCCGTGTCTCCGAGACTTACCATGCCTGATGGGGTCTTTGGCCGCTCTCCCGAGAGGGATGTCCGCTCCCCGCCCCCCAGCTCCTCCCTCGGGTGGTCCAGAGCAGAGGAGTATGTGACAGCCATTCTGGTTGCTCAGCTGAGAAGGGATCCAGGGCTGCGTGGTCCTGCTGAGTTCAATGGTACTGGGACCAGGGCGGGGCTGTAGAGGTGGTGAGAAATACAGTCAAGATACGTGGTGGTTGCAGAGCCTGTCTAATCAGATGTAAGACGTGCAAGGAAAAGAAGTCCAGTTCAGTTCAGTTCAGTGCAGTCGCTCAGTCGTATCCGACTCTGCGACCCCATGAATCGCAGCACGCCAGGCCTCCCTGTCCATCACCAACTCCTGGAGTTCACTCAGACTCACGTCCATCGAGTCAGTGATGCCATCCAGCCATCTCATTCTCTGTCATCCCCTTCTCCTCCTGCCTGCCCACAATCCCTCCCAGCATCACATCTTTTCCAATGAAAAGACTTTGGCATGAGGTGGCCAAAGTACTGGAGTTTCAGCTTTAGCATCATTCCTTCCAAAGAAATCCCAGGGCTGATCTCCTTCAGAATGGACTGGCTGGATCTCCTTGCAGTCCAAGGGACTCTGAAGAGTCTTCTCCAACACCATAGTTCAAATGCTTCAATTTTTCAGCGCTCAGCCTTCTTCACAGTCCAACTCTCACATCCCTACATGACTACTGGAAAAATCATAGGCTTGACTAAACGGACCTTAGTTGGCAAAGTAACGTCTCTCCTTTTCAATATGCTATCTAGGTTGGTCATAACTTTCCTTCCAAGGAATAAGCATCTTTTTATTTCATGGCTGCTGTCACCATCTGCAGTGATTTTGGAGCCCCCCCAAAAATAAAGTCTGACACTGTTTCCCCATCTATTTCCCATGAAGTGATGGGACTGGATGCCATGATCTTTGTTTTCTGAATGTTGAGCTTTAAGCCAACTGTTTCACTCTCCTCTTTCACTTTCATCAAGAGGCTTTTTAGTTCCTCTTCTCTTTCTGCCATAAGGGTGGTGTCATCTGCATATCTGAGGTTATTGATATTTCTCCTGGCAATCTTGATTCCAGCTTGTGCTTCTTCCAGCCCAGCGTTTCTCATGATGTACTCCGCATAGAAGTTAAATAAGCAGGGTGACAATATGCAGCCTTGACGGACTCCTTTTCCTATTTGGAACCAGTCTGTTGTTCCATGTCCAGTTCTAACTGTTGCTTCCTGACCTGCATACCGATTTCTCAAGAGGCAGGTCCGGGGGTCTGGTATTCCCATCTCTCTCAGAATTTTCCGCAGTTTATTGTGATCCACACAGTCAAAGGCTTTGGCATAGTCAATAAAGCAGAAATAGATGTTTTTCTGGAACTCTCTTGCTTTTTCCATGATCCAGCGGATGTTGGCAATTTGATCTCTGGTTCCTCTGCCTTTTCTAAAACCAGCTTGAACATCAGGGAGTTCACGGTTCACATATTGCTGAAGTCTGGCTTGGAGAATTTTGAGCATTACTTTACTAGCATGTGAGATGAGTGCAATTGTGCGGTAGTTTGAGCATTCTTTGGCATTGCCTTTCTTTGGAATTGGGATGAAAACTGACCTTTTCCAGTCCTGTGGCCACTGCTGAGTTTTCCAGATTTGCTGGCAAATTGAGTGCAGCACTTTCACAGCATCATCTTTCAGGATTTGAAACAGCTCAACGGGAATTCCATCACCTCCACTAGCTTTGTTCGTAGTGATGCTTTCTAAGGCCCACTTGACTTCACATTCCAGGATGTCTGGCTCTAGGTGAGTGATCACACCATCGTGATTATCTGGGTCGTGAAGATCTTTTTTGTACAGTTCTTCTGTGTATTCTTGCCACCTCTTCTTAATATCTTCTGCTTCTGTTAGGTCCAGACCATTTCTGTCCTTTATCGAGCCCATCTTTGCATGAAATGTTCCCTTGGTATCTCTAATTTTCTTGAAGAGATCTCTAGTCTTTCCCATTCTGTTCTTTTCCTCTATTTCTTTGCATTGATCGCTGAGGAAGGCTTTCTTATCTCTCTTTGCTATTCTTTGGAACTCTGCATACAGATGCTTATATCTTTCCTTTTCTCCTTTGCTTTTCACTTCTCTTCTTTTCACAGCTATTTGTAAGGCCTCCCCAGACAGCCATTTTGCTTTTTTGCATTTCTTTTCCATGGGGATGGTCTTGATCCCTGTCTCCTGTACAATGTCACGAACCTCATTCCATAGTTCATTAGGCACTCTATCTATCAGATCTAGGCCCTTAAATCTATTTCTCACTTCCACTGTATAATCGTAAGGGATAAGTTTTGCCCTGAGCAAACAAAGGGCGGCGCTGGTCTTGCCTGAGATTAAGCCAGTTTCTGGAGGAGGGCTTGGTAGGAGTTCAGCTCTGGGGTGCCGCCTTGGGGGTGTCTGTCAGCTTTCCAAGCAGAGAGGTCAAGTAAGCTGCTAGATACACAAGTTTGGAGCCGGGAGGAAAAACTGAGCTGGACGCACTTGGGAGTGGCCAGCAGATGAGTAGTATTTCAGGCCACGAGATCTGAGGAGACTGGCAGGGGTGGGAGCGGGAAGACCCGGGAGGCCACTGGAAGGAAGTGCATCAAGAAGCCAGGTGTGACCACCCGTGTCACATGTTTCTGAGAGGTGAGCTGACCATGAAATTTGAAACAGGCAGGCTGTTGTTTCTGGTAGGTCGCTGGAAGAGAGGACTGGTAGGAAATGAGAGGACCTGTGTGGGAGGACTCACCCTCAGATGCACTGAAAACCCAGAGCAGGTGTGGCCTCTGGGAGACACGTGACCTGGGGAGACAGCGAACCTCTCTGGACTGGGTGATATCTGCAGGGTCTGAACCTCAGCAGTTGAAGTGGGGGACCAGGGAGGTGGGGTGATGGTCTGGAGTGAAGAGCCAACCAGAAAAACCCACTTGATGTTGCAGCCACTGCAGCTGCGGGGAGTTGGGGCTGTGACTCAGCCGATGGCTACTGGGAAGAGGCAGAGGAGTGGTTCTGCCCCCAGGCTCACTTCTTCCGGAGGAAAATGAATGGCTGTAGTGGGTTGGGCCATGGAGGGAAAATCTGACAGTTTCATTGAGGACATTCCTTCCTGATGTGTGATTGTTCTGGACAGAAAGTGGGATAATCAATTAGTCACAGTCAATTCCAGGAACACAGGCGATAAAGAAACCAAGGACAGCCTCTGTCCTTGGGGTGCCTGGCCCATTGCTGGTGAGCATGAGGCCAGGAGCAGAGATAGAGAATTTCCCCCCAGCCTGGCTTGTAGCCTTGCTCTCCTGGTGGCCCTTCTGCAGGCTCAGTTCTTCCCAGGTATTTGAAAACAAAAGACAGCAAAGCACTTTGTGGATAACAGGGAGGATCACCCCTTCCCGTGTGCAGTCCTTGCTGGGAGGAGCTCTGGGGAGCCTGAGAGCCGCCCCCCTTCCCTCCCACGTCGCTGTGGTCCTTCCTTCCACCCAACTCCCGTCCCCTTCTCCTGCTCTTGGCTCCTGTGTTCCCCTTCCTCCTTGACCCTCAGTCTATCGTGCTCACCACCAAGGAACATGTACTTTCTGAATGAGTGTTCGGATCATAATTCAAAACCCCAAACTGTTTTTTTCCTTCCAAAAGTTCACAGTGGTTTTCAGGTTGATATTAGGACTGTCTCCAAGAGGCAGAAAGGAATGCAGAGAAAGCCCCCATCCAACCTGAGATTGCAGTAAGGAATTATGATTGGATTGAGGAACAATGGGGACGGAATGACTGTAGGTGGAGGGAGGAAATCGAACATTTCATGAGCATCTCATGAGCTTCTGAGACCAAGTCCTGTGTGGACACACGGAAACAGCATGCTTACTCAAACTGCTTAGACTCCCTGAACCTCCTCATGAAGGAAGGACTGGGAAGGTGATTATGGTCACTTCACGAATGAAGAATTGTAATCCAAACCCAGGGGTCTTACCCTTAGACTCTGTGTGTATCAGTGCCAGAGACAGGATGGCCCAGGAGACCCCCACCCTCCAGATCCTTCCTCTCAGTCTAAATATTGCTCCCCCTCCCACCCCCAGATACAGATGGCCTCCCTTCCCTTCCTTCTGAAGGAACAGCATGAAGATTCATTTATTATAGGAACAAATGGCTTTATGATCCTTGCACGAAGATGCTACTGAAAGAAAAGATAAAGCAGAGTCAGAGAACTGCCCTGGTGGTTCAGTGGTTAAGAATCCGCCTTCCAATGCAGGGGACTCAGATTCCATCCCTGGTCTGGGAACTAAGATTCCACATGCCACGGGGCAACTGTGCCCACGAGCTGCAACTACCGAAGGCTGAACGCTCAAGAGCCAATGGTCTGCAATAAGAGAAGCATGCACACTGCCACTAGAGAAAGCCCAGGTGCAGCAAAGACCTAGTTCAACCAAATAATAATTTAAAAAGAAAAAGAGTGAGAAGTATTATTCAGTGTGTTCTTAGCAGGCACTTCGCTGCATACAGGTGTCCCTACAGCTCCTGCTAGTGCCTGTGGAAACCTCTGAATTGAGTGACAATAAAAAAGTCATGGAACTCATTATTACTATAGAGTTCATAACACAAAATATTAACTGGTGAAGTTCTACAAATTAACTGGTGAAGGTCAACAAAATTCCTCATAGCTTCCTCATTGATACATAATGGACATGTGCCATTGTGTCAGTTTCAGGTATGTAGCATAATGACTCACTATTTGCACATATTGCAAAATGGTCATCGCAGTGAGCCCTGCCTGCCTGGGGTCTGTTTTCTCTCTGTCACTCAGATCAGATAAATTCTGAAATGTCAACCTTGAAAGGTTCCTGTAAATTCTTCTGAAAATCAGCCTCTGTGACTGTATCCTCTCATCTCCCCTGTGCTACTGAGTTCAGCCAGTGAATTTTAGAATTTCACCTATTACGCTTTTTTTTTTCAATTCTGTAATTTCCATTTGGTTCTTTTTTAAAAATTTACTTATTTGGCTGTGCCAGGTCCTGGTTGCAGCATGTGGGATCTTCGATTTTCGTTGTGGCCTGCGGGATCTAGTTCCCTGACCAGGGATTGAATCTAGGCCCTCTGCATTGGGAGCACAGAGTCTTAGCACTGGACCACCAGGGAAGTTCCCTCCATTTGGTTCTTTTTAAAAAATATGTACTTCTATTTCTTTGCTGAGATTTTCTGTTTTTTTTTTTTTTTTTCCATCTAGAGAGTGTGTGCTCAGTCATGTGTGACTGCAACTGCATGGATTGTAGACAGGTTCCTCTGTCCATGTCCAGGCAAGAATATTGGAATGAGTTGCCATTTCCTACTCCAGGGGATCTTCCTAACCCAGGGATCGAATCTACATCTCCTGCATTAGCAAGTGGTACAATAGTACCAGCTGGGAAGAAGCCCCATTGGGCTTATGAATGTTAAGAGCCCATCAGTACGTTTTTACATTGTTGTTATAAGCAGCAACCACAAGGTGGAAGGATTATTTCATGCCCATCTAGTTCCCAGGGCAAGCAGTTCAGTTCAGTTCAGTGGCTCAGTCATGATCGAGACTCTTTGCAACCCCATGGACTGCAGCACGCCAGGCTGCCCTGTCTATCACCAATTCCTGGAGCTACCCAAAATCATGTCCATTGAGTCAGTGATGCCATCCAACCATCTCATCCTCTGTCATCTCCTTCTCCTCTCACCTTCAATCTTTCCCAGCATCAGGGTCTTTCCAAATGAGTCAGCTCTTTGCATCAGGTGGCCAAAGTATTGGAGTTTCAGCTTCAGCATCAGTCCTTCCAATGAACACTCAAGACTGATAGCCTTTAGGATGGACTGGTTGTAACTCCTTGCAGTCCAAGGGACTCTCAAGAGTCTTTTCCAACATCACAGTTCAAAAGTATCAATTCTTTGGCCTTCAGCTTTCTTTATAGTCCAACTCTCACATCCGTACATGACCATTGGAAAAACCAAAGCCTTGACTAGATGGACCTTTGCTGGCAGAGTGATGTCTCTGCTTTTTAATATGCTGTCTATGTTAGTCATAACTTTTCTTCCAAGGAATGAGCATCTTTTTATTTCATGGCTGCAGTCACCATCTGCAGTGACTTTGGAGCCACCCACCAAAAAAAATATCTGCCACTGTTTCCACTGTTTTTCCATCCATTTACCATGAAGTGATTGGAATGGATGCCATGATCTTCATTTTCTGAATGTTGAGCTTTAAGTCAACTTCTTCACTCTCCTTTTTCACTTTCATGAAGAGGCTCTTTAGTTCTTCCTCACTTTCTGACATAAGGGTGGTGTCATCTGCATATCTGAGGTGATTGATATTTCTCCCAGCAATCTTGATTCCAGCTTGTGCTTCTTCCAGTCCAGCGTTTCTCATGATGTCCTCTGCATAGAAGTTAAATAAGCAGAGTGACAATATACAGCCTTGACATACTCCTTTTCCTATTTGGAACCAGTCTGTTGTTTCGTGTCAAGTTTTAACTGTTGCTTCCTGACCTGCATACAGATTTCTCAAGAGGAAGGTCAGGTGGTCTGGTATTCCCATCTCTTGAAGAATTTTCCACAGTTTGTTTTGATCCACACAGTCAAAGGCTTTGGCATAGTCAATAAAGCAGAAATAGATGTTTTTCTGGAACTCTCTTGCTTTTTCCATGATCCAGAGAATGTTGGCAATTTGATCTCTGGTTCCTCTGCCTTTTCTAAAACCAGCTTGAATTTCTGTAAGTTCATGGTTCACGTATTGCTGAAGCCTGGCTTGGAGAATTTTGAGCATTACTTTACTAGCGTGTGAGATGAATGCAATTGTGTGGTAGTTTGAGCATTCTTTGGCATTGCCTTTCTTTGGGATTGGAATGAAAACTGACATTTTCCAGTCCTGTGGCCACTGCTGAGTTTTCCACATTTGCTGGCATATTGAGTGCAGCACTTTCACAGCATCATCATTTTGGATTTGAAATGGCTCAACTGGAATTCCATCCCCTCCACTAGCTTTGTTCGTAGTGATGCTTTCTAAGGCCCACTTGACATCGCATTTCAGGATGTCTGGCTCTAGGTGAGTGATCACACCATCATGATTATCTGGGTCGTGAAGATCTTTTTTGTACAGTTCTTCTGTGTATTCTTGCCACTTCTTCTTAATATCTTCTGCTTCTGTTAGGTCTATACCATTTCTGTCCTTTATCGAGCCCATCTTTGCATGAAATATTCCCTTGGTATCTCTAATTTTCTTGAAGAGATCTCTAGTCTTTCCCCTTCTGTTGTTTTCCTCTGTTTCTTTGCATTGATCGCTGAGGAAGGCTTTCTTATCTCTCCTTGCTATTCTTTAGAACTCTGCATTCAGATGGGTATATCTTTCCTTTCCTCCTTTGCTATTTGTTTCTCTTTTTTCCACAGCTATTTGTAAGGCCTCTTCAGACAGCCATTTTGCTTTTTTGCATTTCTTTTTCTTGGGGATGGTCTTGCTCTCTATCTCCTGTGCAATGTCACGAACCTCATTCCATAGTTCATCAGGCACTCTATCTATCAGATCTAGTCCCTTAAATCTATTTCTCATTTCCACCGTGTAATCATTAGGGGTTTGATTTAAGTCATACCTGAATGGTCTAGTGGTTTTCCCTACTTTCTTCAATTTAAGTCTGAATTTGGCAATAAGGAGTTCATGATCTGAGCCACAGTCAGTTCCTGGTCTTGTTTTTGCTGACTGTATGCAGCTTCTCCATCTTTGGCTGCAAAGACTATAATCAATCTGATTTCGGTGTTGACCATCTGGTGATGTCCATGTGTAGAGTCTTCTCTTGGGTTGTTGGAAGAGGCTGTTTGCTATGACCAGTGCGTTCTCTTTGCATAACTCTATTAGCTTTTGCCCTGCTTCATTCTGTACTCCAAGGCCAAATTTACATGTTACTCCAGGTATTTCTTGACTTCCTACTTTTGCATTCTAGTCCCCTATAATGAAAAGGACATCTTTTTTGGGTGTTAATTCTAGGTCTTTTAGGTCTTCATAGAACCGTTCAACTTCAGCTTCTTCAGCATTACTGGTCGGGTCATAGATTTGGATTATCACGATATTGGATGGTTTGCCTTGGAAACGAATAGAGATCATTCTGTCATTTTTGAGATTGCATCCAAGTACTGCATTTCAGACTCTCTTGTTGACTATGATGGCTACTCTATTTCTTCTAAGGGATTCTTGCTAGATATAATGGTCATCTGAGTTAAATTCACCCATTCCAGTCCATTTTAGTTCACTGATGCCTAAAATGTTGATGTTCAATCTTTCCATCTCCTGTTTCATCACGTCAAACTTGCCTTGATTGATGGACCTAACATTCCAGGTTCCTATGCACTATTGCTCTTTACAGCATCGGTCTCTGCTATTTACCTGGGCCCAAACAATGGTGGAAGTAATGAAGATAATGTTGACCTCCCTGAAAAGATCCCATGCATGTACTGCTACAGTCTGTGCCCCCAGCCCTGCAGTAGGCCACTTCTGACCCACGCCTTCACCGGAGATTCCTGGACACCCACAGGCAAGTTGGGGACAGTCTCCTGTAGGGTCACTGTTCCTTTGTCCTAGGTCCTGGTGCACAAGTTTCTCTTGTGCCCTCCAAGAGTATATTCCCCAGTCCTGTGTAAGTTCTGGCTGCTCTATGGTGGGGTTATGGTGACCTCCTCCAGAAGGACTTATGCCATACCCACACCCAGATGCCCTCTCCCTGTGGCAGACCACTGCCATCCTGTACCTGCAGAGGAGATGCTCAAACACAGCTCTGTCTGTGATCATGTGAATTCACCCCCCCAATGTCTTGCTGGGGGTCCTCCTTTGCCCTTGGACATGGCATATCTCCTCCAGCTGCTCCAGTGCCTACCCTCTTACTAGAGTTTCTCTGACCTTGGATGTGGGGTGTCTCCTCATGGCCGGTCCAGTGAAGAGCAGCCACCGCTCCTGACCTCAGATATGGGTTATCTCCTCTCAGCTGCACAACCTAATTTTGGCTTTATTCCTCACCTCCCATTCCCATTCTTTACTATAAATCCAAACATGGTTCTTACTTTTTTAACAAAATGTTTAATTATCTAGTCATAACATTTTCTTTTCTCCAAAAGGGGGGAGACACAGCTTTTGTTCTGCTGCTGCATTTTCAAATGCATACAACATTAAATGCACATTAATATATTCCTTAGAAGCTATTTAAAATAAAACCCTTCATCCTTTGAGGTTATTGACATTTTTCTAGTTCATTGACACAATCTCCTATAATACATTATTCATTTTCATGAGTAAAGTGGTAACTGAAATAAAAAACAGGATTTTAATCCCTGAGGTGCCAGTTTAAATGGAAGAGGTTGCAATTACAATACAAGATTTGAAAATAGGCCTTAAATAATAAGCATGGATCATGCTATCTGGATTAAAATCACCTCCCTGGCAAACAGTCATTTAAGTTGCATTTACTAAGTTAAGGTAACCCTACTTTTCCTAGCCCTCTTGCTAAAATAATATTTCCTTTTCTATAGAAATAAAACATAGCAAGGAAGTCTGCAGAAACTTCTGAGATCCTCAGAAATCAAGAGAAACCATAAATCCCATTCCGTTAATCTCCATCCACATTGCTGGAGAGGGTTTTCAGCACCATTTCAAGATCTAGAAAGGTTGATGAAATGACTTGGTTTTTCTACTTCTCCATGTAGCCAAAAGGGACATATCTGTCATACTGTCTCGAAAATGATGGCATCCTGTTTATCTCCGCCACCATAACATTAGCAGAACTGCATTCAACTCTTAGTGCCCACTGCCTCTGCAGGGCCCTTTCTCTCCCAGGCAGCTAAACAGTGGGGTATGGGTTCCTGCTCCTGCCCCTAGTAGTAGCGGTTCAGGCTCCTGGTGCCAGGAACCTCAGGCTGGCCATTCATCCAAATCTCCCTGATGATACGTTCCCGCTCCTCCAGCCGCTGGGCTCGCTCCAGCTCCTCCACTGAGGTGAAGACATTCTTGTTCAAAGTCCTTTCAAAGCGCCGATGTCTCCTGACTGAGATGTCAGATGCTCATCCAAGCTGCCATCCTCACTGTCGCTGCTGTTGCTGCTGCTTTCTTGGTCCTTCAGAAACTTCTGGGAATGCTGACAGCAGTCTGTGTGGCAAGAGATCCTCATCACCAAGGCAGCTAGGGTGAGGACCAGTCCAATACACACACCAGACACAAAGTACAGAGCTGCTCCCTCGGGATTTTCTGTTGGAGAAGGAGGAAGAGGAGAACATGTGAAAGCTGACAACTATATTCTCAGGGAGCAAATATGACTTCAGCACAGGATCGACCCCTCTCACCAGGCCCCAAAGCTTTGATGGCTACAAATAATACCTTCTCATGTGACAAATTGCATAATGTATTAAAATATAATTTTCAACAAATAGTGTGGATAAAGACTGTATGGAATTCTTTCACTATTCTCGGAACTTTAACTTTGAAACTATTTCAAAAAGAAAAGCTAAAAAATATTGTTTATATGTACCATATACACAATGGAGTATTACTCAGCCATTAAAAAGAATACATTTGAATCAGTTCTAATGAGGTGGATGAAACTGGAGCCGATTATACAGAGTGAAGTAAGCCAGAAAGAAAAACACCAATACAGTATACTAACACATATATATGGAATTTAGAAAGATGGTAATGATAACCCCGTATGCGAGACAGCAAAAGAGACACAGATGTATAGAACGGACTTTTGGACTCTGTGGGAGAGGGAGAGGGTGGGATGATTTGGGAGAATGGCACTGAAATATGTATAATATCATGTAAGAAACGAATCACCAGTCTATGTTCAATACAGGATACAGGATGCTTGGGGCTGGTGCATGGGGATGATCCAGAGAGATGATATGGGGTGGGAGGTGGGAGGGGGGTTCAGGATTGGGAACTTGTGCACACTCGTGGCAGATTCATGTCAATGTATGGCAAAACCAATACAGTATTGTAAAGTAAAATAAAGTAAAAAAAAATTAAAAAAATATTGTTTAGCATCTACTATTAAGTATGAGAAGAGTTGACTCATTGGAAAAGACCCTGATGCTGGGAGGGATTGGGGGCAGGAGGAGAAGGGGACGACAGAGGATGAGATGGCTGGATGGCATCACTGACTCGATGGACGTGAGTCTGAGTGAACTCCGGGAGTTGGTGATGGACAGGGAGGCCTGGCGTGCTGCGATTCATGGGGTCACAAAGAGTCGGACACAACTGAGCGACTGAACTGAACTGATAAGCAAGTAACTGTGCTTATATTACACAAATCTTTGCTTCTGGATTTTCTCCTGAAACTCCTTGAATTATCTTTTAACTGTAGTTGTAAGTAACTTCAGAGATGATCCTTACCTCTTGGTGGTCATACTCTTACATAAGACCTTCCCCCCAAGGGCTGCACCAGTGACTTACTTCTAAAAAACGTGATAGATGACTTGAGATTAGGTAACCTAAGACTGACTTCCAACTTACTCATGCTCTCTCTTTCTCACCCATTTGCTCTGAAGCAGTCAGTTCCTATGCTGTGAGCTGTACTACAGAGAGGTCCACTAAGGGTGGCCTCTGACTAACAACCTTCAAAGAACTGGACTGCACCAACAGCCATGTAAGTGAGCTTGGATGTGTATCAGTTCAGTTCAGTTCAGTCGCTCAGTCGTGTCTGACTCTTTGCAACCCCATGAATCACAGAACGCCAGGCCTCCCTGTCCATCACCAACTCCCGGAGTTCACTCAGACTCACGTCCATCGAGTCAGTGATGTCATCCAGCCATCTCATCCTCTGTCATCCCCTTCTCCTCTTGCCCCTAATCCCTCTCAGCATCAAAGTTTTTAGGCTCCAAAATCACTGCAGATGGTGACTGCAGCCATGAAATTAAAAGACGCTTACTCCTTGGAAGAAAAGTTATGACCAACCTAGATAGCATATTCAAAAGCAGAGAGACATTACTTTGCCAACAAAGATCCGTCTAGTCAAGGCTATGGTTTTTCCAGTGGTCACGTATGGATGTGAGAGTTGGACTGTGAAGAAAGCTGAGTGCCGAAGAACTGATGCTTTTGTGGTGTTGGAGAAGAGAGTCCCTTGGACTGCAAGGAGATCCAACCAGTCCATTCTGAAGGAGATCGGCCCTGGAATTTCTTTGGAAGGAATGATGCTGAAGCTGAAACTCCAGTACTTTGGCCACCTCAGTGAAGAGTTGACTCATTGGATGTGTATGAATATGTGTATTTGTCTTCTAAATTTTCTTTTGCTTAGCTGTATCTTTAAAGTATTCTATACTTATTGCTATCACATTTGTAATAAGTAATGTTATTTTACTGGGACATAAAATTTTAAAGTGAATCATCTCCTGGTGAATCCTTGAGGTGTCCACAACCCCGGTCTTGCAGCAATCTTGTGGAACCCCTTGAAAAGAGAATCCAGCTAAGCAAATCCCAGATTCCTGAATTAGAGAAACTGAGAAAATAAATACTTGTTGCTTTGAGATACAGAGTGTCCTTGAATTACAATGGCTGGACTTACAATTTTTTTAACTTCACAAGGGAGTGAAAGCAATGTGCATTTAAGTAGCAACTGTACTTCTAATTTTGAAATTTAATCTTTCCTTCTGCAAGCAATATACAGTATAATACTCTCTCCTAATGCTGGGGAGTAGCAGCAAGCTGTGCTCCCAGTTAGCCACGTGATCAGTTAACAACCATTCTGAAGCTAGACAACCATTTGGTATTCCATTTTCAATACAGTAGTCAATAAATTATATGAGATTCTAATTATAAAATAGGCTTTGTGTTAGATGATTTTGCCCAACTACAGATTAATATAAGTGTTATAAACGGAGATTGGTCCTGGGTGTTCTTTGGAAGGAATGATGCTAAAGCTGAAACTCCATTACTTTGGCCACCTCATGCGAAGAGTTGACTCATTGGAAAAGACTCTGATGCTGGGAGGGATTGGGGGCAGGAGGAAAAGGGGACAACAAAGGATGAGGTGGCTGGATGGCATCACCGATTCGATGGACGTGAGTTTGGGTGACCTCCAGGAGTTGGTAATGGACAGGGAGGCCTGGCGTGCTGCAATTCATGGGGTCACGAAGAGTCGGACATGACTGAGCAACTGAACTGAACTGAATTGAGGCTATATACTATGATATTCCAAGGGTTAGGTGTATTAAATGCCTTTTTTTTTAATATAAAAGAAAACAACAAATGGGAGAAGACCTACACAGACATTTTTCCAAAGACATACAGATCGCCAAGAGGCACATGAAAAGATGCTCAACACCACTAATTATTAGAGAAATGCAAATCAAAACTGCAATGAGATATCACCTCACACCAGTGAGAATGTTGTTGTTGTTCAGTTGCAAAGTTGTGTCTAATTCTTTACGACCCCACGGACTGCAGCATGCCAGGCTCCTCTGTCCTTCACTATCTTCTAGAGTTTGCTCAAACTCATGTTCACTGAATCAATGATGCTATCTAACCATCTCATTCTCTGCTGCCTCTCTCTCCTTTTGCCTTCAATCTTTCCCAACATCAGGGTCTTTTACAATCGGTTGGCTCCTCATATCAGGCGGCCAAAGCTCTGGAGCTTCAGCTTCAGCATCAATCCTTCCAATGAGTATTCAGGGTTGATTTCCTTTAGGTTGACTGGTTTTATCTCCTTGCAGTCCAAGAGACTCTCAAGAGTCTTCTCTAGCACCACAATTGGAATTCTGATGGCAAGAGTGAACATCGACATTTTAGGAATGAGTGAACTAAAATGGATGAATGGGAGAATTTAATTCAGATGACCGTTATATCTACTACTGTAGGCAAGAATCCCTTAGAAGAAGTGAAGTAGCCCTCATAGTCAACAGGAGTCTGAAATACAGTACTTGGGTGAAATCTCAAAAAAAAAAAAAAGGATCTCAGTTCGTTTCCAAGGCAAACCATTCAACATCATAGTAATTCAAGTTATGCCCCAACCACTGATGCTGAAGAAGCTGAAGTTGAATGGGTCTATGAAGACCTACAAGACTTTCTATAACTAACACCAAAATAAGATGTGCTTTTCATCATAAGGGATTGGAATGCAAAAGTAGGAAGTCAAGAGATACCTGGAGTTGTTACTCCAAGACAAGTTTGGCCTTGGTATACAAAATAAAGCAGGGCAAAGTCTAACAGAATTTTGCCATGAGAATGTACAGGTCATAGCAGACACTCTCTTCCAATAACACGAGATGACTCTGCAATGAACATCACTAAACGGTCAATACCAAAATCACATTGATTATATTCTTTACAGCAGAAGATGGAGAAGCTCTATACAGCCAGCAAAAACAAGATCAGGAGTTGACTGTGGCTCAGATCATGAACTCCTTATTGCTAAATTCAGGCTTAAATTGAAGACTGCAGGGAAAATGAATAGGCCATCCAAGTATGACCTAAATCAAAACCCCTATGATTATACACTGGAAGTGACAAATAGGTTAAAGGCATTGGATCTGATAGACAGAGGGTCTGAAGAACTATGGACAGAGGTTCATAACATTGTACAGGAGGCAGTGACCAAAACCATCCCAAAGAAAAAGAAATGTAAGAAGGCAAAATGTTTGTTTGAGAAAAGAAAAGAAGTGAAAAGCAAAGAATGGGAAAGATATACACATCTGAAAGAAGTTCCAAATAATAGCAAGGAGAGATGAGAGCCTTCTTAAGTAAACAATGCACAAAAAATAGAGGAAAACAATAGAATGGGAACAACTAGAGATCTCAAGAAAATTAGAGATACCAAGGGAACATTTCATGCAAAGATGGGCTCGATAAAGGACAGAAATGGTATGGACCTAACAGAGGAAATTAAGAAGTGGCAAGTACAGAAGAAGTGTACAAGAAAGATCTTAACATAGATAACCGTGATGATGTGGTCACTCACCTAGAGCCAGACATCCTGGGCTGCAAAGTCAAGTGGACCTTAGGAAGCATTACTATGAACAAAGCTAGTGGAGGTGATGGAATTCCAGCTGAGCTTTTTCACATCCAAAAAGATGATGCTGTGAAAGCGCTGCACTCAATAAACCAGCAAATTTGGAAAACTCAGCAGTGACCACAGGACTGGAAAATGTGAGTTTTCATCCCAAGCCCCTAAAAGGGCACAACTGTGGTCATTTCACATGCTAGAAAGGTAATCCTCAAACTCCTTCCTGCTAGGCTTCAACAGTACTTGAACTGAGAATTTCCAGATGTACAAGCTGGATTTAGAAAAGGCTGAGACACAGAGATCAAATTGCCAACATCCATTGCATCATAGAAAAGGCAAGAGAATTCCAGAAAACACCTACTTTTGCTTCATTGACTATGGTAAAGCCTTTGGCTGTGTGGATCACAACAAACTGTGGAAAATTCTGAAAGAGATGGGAATACCAGACCACCTATCTGCCTCCTGAGAAATGTGTATGCGGGTCAAGAAGCAACAGTTAGAACTGGACATGGAACAACGGACTGTGTATGGACCTAACAGAGGAAATTAAGAAGTGGCAAGTACAGAAGAAGTGTACAAAAAAGATCTTAACATAGATAACCGTGATGATGTGGTCACTCACCTAGAGCCAGACATCCTGGGCTGCAAAGTCAAGTGGACCTTAGGAAGCATTACTATGAACAAAGCTAGTGGAGGTGATGGAATTCCAGCTGAGCTTTTTCACATCCAAAAAGATGATGCTGTGAAAGCGCTGCACTCAATAAACCAGCAAATTTGGAAAACTCAGCAGTGACCACAGGACTGGAAAATGTGAGTTTTCATCCCAAGCCCCTAAAAGGGCACAACTGTGGTCATTTCACATGCTAGAAAGGTAATCCTCAAACTCCTTCCTGCTAGGCTTCAACAGTACTTGAACTGAGAATTTCCAGATGTACAAGCTGGATTTAGAAAAGGCTGAGACACCAGAGATCAAATTGCCAACATCCATTGCATCATAGAAAAGGCAAGAGAATTCCAGAAAACACCTACTTTTGCTTCATTGACTATGGTAAAGCCTTTGGCTGTGTGGATCACAACAAACTGTGGAAAATTCTGAAAGAGATGGGAATACCAGACCACCTATCTGCCTCCTGAGAAATGTGTATGCGGGTCAAGAAGCAACAGTTAGAACTGGACATGGAACAACGGACTGGTTTCAAATTGGGAAAGGAGTATGTCAAGGCTGTATATCACCCTACTTATTTAACTTATGTGCAGAGTACATCATGTGACATGCTGGGCTTGATAAATCACAGGCTGGAATTGAGATTGCCAAGAGTAACATCCATAACCTCAGATATGCAGGTGACACCACACTAATGGCAGAAAGCGAAGAACTAAAGAGCCTCTTAACGAAGGTGAACAAAAAGAGTGAAAAAGCTGACTTAAAAGTCAACATTCAAAAAATGAAGATCATGGCATCCAGTCCCATCACTTCATGACAAATAGATAGGGAAACAACAGAAACAGTGAGAGACTTTATTTTCTTGGGCTCCAAAATCACTGTGGATGGTGATTGCATCCATGAAATTAAGACACTTGCTCCTTGGAAGAAAAGCTCTAAGAGATCTAGACAGTGTATTAAAAAATAGACATCACTTTGCTAACAAAGGGCCAAATAGTCAAAGCTATGGTTTTCCAGTAGTCATGTACAGATGTGATATGTGCAGTAGTCATGTATATCATAAAGCTGACAGAGTGCTGAAGAATTGATGGTTTTGAAATGCAGTGCTGGAGAAGACTCTTGAGAGTCCCTTGGACAGCAGGGTGATCAAACCAGTCAATCCTAAAGGATATCAACCCTGAATATTCATTGAAGGACTGATGCTGAAGCTGAAGCTCCCATACTTTGGCCATCTGATATGAAGAGCTGTCTCACTGGGAATGACCCTGATTCTGGGAAAATATTGAGGATAAGAGAAGGAGGCAACAGAGGATGACATGGTTGGATGGTATGATTGCATCATAATGGACCCATTATGACTCAGTGGACATGAGTCTGAGCAAGTTTCAGGAGATGGTGAAGGACAGGGAAGCCTAGCATCATGCTGCAGTCCATGGGTTTTTAAACAGTCAAACATGACTGAGTGACTGAACAACAGCCTTCTTATGGTCCAACTCTCACATCCATACATGACTACTGGAAAAATCACAGCTTTGATTAATGTTCATCATAAAGTCTATAAACAATAATTAGTGGAAAGAGTGTGGAAAAAAGGGAAAACTCTCACGCTGTTGGTGGGACTGTAAATTGGTACAGCTACTATAGGGAACAGTATGGAGATTCTTTTAAACTAAAAACAGAGCTACCATATGAACTAGCTATCCCACTCCTGAGCATATATCTGCAGAAAATCATGGTTTGAAAGGATATATGCAACCCAGTGTTCATTGCAGCACTGTTTACAATAGCCAAAACATAGAAGCAATTTAACCTCCATTGACAGATGAATGGATATACATATACATATACATATATATATATATATATATATATACACACACAATGGAATATTAGTCAATCATTAAAAAGAATGAAATGTCATTTGCAACAACATGGATGCACCTGGAGATTATCATACTAAGTGAAGTAAGTCATACAGAGACAGGCAAGTATCATACGATATTGTTTATATACAGAACCCCCCCAAAATGATACAAATGAGCCTATTTTTATTAGCAGATACAGGGAGAATTGAAGAGGACCCTCCCTTGTGGGGCCTCAGTTCTTCTTAAGAACACTAAGAAGAATCTGAGGTCTTATAAGAACACCTCAAGGGAGAGGTGGGCCAAGCCAAGAGAGGCACTGGTGCCAGAATGCGGAGGTACAGGGACCTTCAGGAGAGGGCTTTTACATGCTCATCTAGGCATGCGTGGACTGATGGTTTTTATTTGAGATTTCTCTTATTTCTTGAGGTAAAATTGTATTGCTATAAACTTCCCATTTAGAACTGCTTTCTGCTGAATTCCATAAGTTTTGGGCCATTGTGTTTTCATTTGTCTCATTTTTTATTTCCTCTTTGATTTCTTCAGTGAGCCAATGGTTATTGAGTAGTATATTATTTAGCTGCCATGTGTTTGGGTTTTTTAGAGGTTTTGTCTTATAGTTTATTTCTAATCACATAGTGTTGTGATCAGAAAAGATGCTTGATATAATTTTGTATTTTTTTTAAAATTTACCATGGCTTGCCTTGCAGCACAGGATGTAGTCAATCATGGACTATGTTCTGTGTGCACCTGAGTAGTCTGCTGCTTTTGGGTAGAATGCTCTATAAATATCAATAAAGTCCAACTTGTCTAAAGTGTCATTTAAGGGCTGTGTTTCCTTAATTTTCTGTTCAGATGATCTGTCCATTGATGAAAATAGGGTACTGAAGTCCCACACTATTATTGTGTTACTGTCAATTTCTCCCTTTATGTTTTAGTATTTGCCTTACATATTGAGGTACTTCTATGTTGGGTGCATATATATTTATAATTGTATATCTTCTTGGATTAAACCCTTGATCATTATGTAGTGTCCTTCTTTGTCTCTTATAATAGTCTTTGTTTTTAAGTCTATTTTGTGTGATATGAGTATTGATACTTCAGCTTTCTTATGAATTCCATTTGCATGGAATACCTTCTCCCGCCCCCTTACTTTCAGTCTGTAGATGTCCCTAGGTCTGAGGTGGGCTCTTCTGGATGACATATATATGGGTCTTGTTTCTGTATCCACCTCAGCAAGTCTATGTCTTTTGGTTGGTGCATTTAATCCATTTAAATTTAAAAGCAAAGTGTGAAGTGAAGTCGCTTAGTCGTGTCCGACTCTTTGCGACCCATGGACTGTAGCCCGCCAAGCTCCTCCATCCATGGGATTCTCCAGGCAAGAATACTGGAGTGCATTGCCATTTCCTTCTCCAGGGGATCTTCCCGACCCAGGGATTGAATCCAGGTCTCCCACATTGCAGGCAGATGCTTTAACCTCTGCACCAGCAGGGAAGGTAATTATTAATACATATATCCTATTCCTATTTTCTTAATTGCTTTGGGTTTATTTACTGTAGGTAGGTCTTTTCCTTCTCTTGTGTTTCCTGCCTAGAGAAGTTCTTTTAACATTTGTTGTAAAACTGGTTTCAGTTCAGTTCAGTTCAGTTCAGTCGCTCAGTCGTGTCCAAATCTGTGACCCCATGAATCACAGCACGCCAGGCCTCCCTGTCCATCACCAACTCCCAGAGTTCACTCAAACTCACATCCATTGAGTCCGTGATGCCATCCAGCTATCTCATCCTCTGCCGTCCCCTTCTCCTCCTGGCCCCAATCCCTCCCAGCATCAGGGTCTTTTCCAATGAGTCAAATCTTCACATGAGGTGGCCAAACTACTGGAGTTTCAGCTTTAGCATCATTCCTTCCAAAGAAATCCCAGGGCTGATCTCCTTCAGAATGGACTGGTTGGATCTCCTTGCAGTCCAAGGGACTCTCAAGAGTCTTCAAAAGCATCAATTTTTGGCACTCAGCTTTCTTCACATTCCAACTCTCACATCCATACATGACCACTGGAAAAACCATAGCCTTGACTAGATGGACCTTTGTTGGCAAAGTAATATCCCTGGTTTTCAATATACTATCAGGTTGGTCATAACTTTCCTTCCAAGGAGTAAGCATCTTTTAATTTCATGCCTGCAATCACCATCTGCAGTGATTTTGGAGCCTGCAAAAATACACTGTTTCCACTGTTTCTCCATCTATTTCCCATGAAGTGATGGGACCAGATGCCATGATCTTTGTTTTCTGAATGTTGAGCTTTAAGCCAACTTTTTCACTCTCCTCTTTCATTTTCATCAACAGGCTTTTTAGTTCTTTTTCACTTTCTGCCATAAGGGTGGTGTCATCTGCATATCTGAGGTTATTGATATTTCTCCTGGGAATCTTGATTCCAGTTTGTGCTTCTTCCAGCCCAGTGTTTCTCATGATGTACTCTGCATATAAGTTAAATAAGCAGGGTGACAATATACAGCCTTGACGTACTCCTTTTCCTATTTGGAACCAGTCTGTAGTTCCATGTCCAGTTCTAACTGTTGCTCCCTGACCTGCATACAGATTTCTCAAGAGGCAGGTCAGGTGGTCTGGTATTCCCATCTCTTTCAGAATTTTCCACAGTTTATTGTGATCCACACAGTCAAAGGCTTTGTTGTTCTGAATTCTCTTATCTCTTGCTTGTCTGTAAAGCAACTGGGGTGGGGTTTAGATATCAGCATGAATCTTTTTCAGCTAGGCCACCCCTCAGTTGCTCATGCCTAACTTCCTACCTAAAAATTTACCAAAAAGAAACTGACTCACAGACTTAGAAAAAACTTATGGTTATCAAAGGGGAAAGGTAGAGGAAAGGGATAAACTTGGACTGTGTGACTAAGATACACAAAATACTATAGTTTAAATAGATAACCAACAAAGACCAACTTGTATAGCATAGGGAAATCTGGTTAATATTCTGTAATAACCTAAATGGGAAAAGAATTTTAAAAAGAACAGGTATATCTATATTTCAGCTGAATCACTTTGCTGTACACCTGGAACTAACACAACATTGTAAATATAGTCCAATATAAAATAATTCTTTTAAAAAGTAAATGCATCTTGACTTACGATATTTCAGCTTACAGTGGGTAAGTTAAGAAGATCCATAATTTACTATGCAACAATACATAACTTACACAATCATAGATTGAAAGCCAGTGTGGGCATTTTTGAATGACCTCATCAGGTTAATTTGTGGGAAAGTAATTTAAGCTCTTCCTTGGTGAGAGAGAAAAATAAACATTCTGCTGATGAGCAATATACTTGGTGGGCCCAGTGATGATCCCTGTATGATGTGCTCAAAACTCTGTATTTGTGTGTTTTTAAAGAATATAAGTGGGACTATATATTATTTATATTTGCTTTTTAAACTCAAGAATATTTATTAGAGAGGTTTCAACATATGCCAATATTTTTCTGTAGTATAGACATCAAAGTTTATTTAACCTTTTCCTTGTTGATAGCATATAAACTGTTTCCAGTTTTTCATTGTTATGATCAATGCTAGCATCATATCTTTGTGTCCTTGTACACATCTATTTATCTACATGTAGAATTATTTCTACAGGTTAATTAATCTAGAAACAGAACTTTGCATGAAAGGGCTTAGGCATTCTGAGGTTCTATACATTTCAAATTCTACCTAAAAAAGGTTCTATCAGTTTGAACACAGCATATTGAACCCATGTGTTTATGATCCCTCCTTCTCTCTGAAATCCCCAAGGAAGTGACAGTGACATGTATAAAACAGACCAAATTATAGGTATTTTTACAAAGAAGAGAATAGAGAAGAAAGTAGAAAACATGAAGAGTCCCCATAAGAGTGGCCAACAGTGTAACATAATGAAAAGGAGCGACAGCACATCACGGTGGTGTGAGTCTACTTTCTGTCCCTTCTTTTTAAACAAACACAAACAAGAGTGCCTCTGTGGGCACAGTGTGATCTATCAACGTAAACCAAGGGACCAGGGAGAAAGCTCGCCTACCTGTTCATCTGGTAATAGATAAATCCTTGGTTTGGTCTGCAGAATCAGCAGAGTGAGCAAACCTGCCCCAACAACTCCCAGCCATAACTGCGGAAAACCTGGAGATTTCTACTTGGGCAAATACCCACAGATGACGGAGAATTTGTAAAAGTCCAGCCTTATGGAGGTGATCAGAGCACACCGCTGGAGGGAACACACACGCGCGCGCACACACACACACACACACACACACACACACACACACACGAGTCTGAATGCAGCAGAGAGGGAAAGAGGAACTTGATCAGCTCTGCCCCTCCCCACAAGCTGAGACAATAAGAGACTGAGCCATCTCCTGATGACTTCTCCATGAAAAGGAGATGTAGTGAGTGCATGGCCACCCCAGCCGTGCAAGATGCTGCACACAGGAAATCCACCTGTCTCCAGCAACAGTAAGAGCACTGGAAGCAGGGACCTCCATTACTGGGAGGCAGGGGAGAAAGCAGGAGAGGCTAACTAAGAACATCAAATGCACTAAAGGGCCATGGGTCCTGCTGTCTGTGCTCAGAGCTTCAGCAGGAAGTCCACTTAGAAGCCCCTGGGAGGCTCAGCCAAGGATCTCCCCACTAGCGAGTGGTCACCCTCAATGTCCCAAGAACTAAAACCATGCCTCCCCTCACTCTAGGGTGGCTTCTGTGAGCAGAGACTGGTAGCAGGAGTGAATACAGTAAAAGGAGTGCTATGACAAAAACACACCAGGATCTGCTGGCAAAAGAGAAAACCAAACTTGAGCTATAGCTCTACTTTCTGGAAAAACAGGAGAGGTTTCTAGCAGCCAGCCACGTGAGTTCTAAGAACCACAGAAGACGTAAAAGCTTATGAATTCTGCCACATGAGGGAGCAAGAAGTGCAAAGCAGGTGTATAAATACAAGGTCAGAGAGAACCCCAGCTAGAACAGGATTAACAAACAGTATATACCCTATCTGAAGGCAACTAGCGAAGATTTGAGGAAGTGTCTGATACAAGAAAGGAAGAATCAAGAAAAGATAATCCATCAATAACTGAGCTCAAAAGCAGAAAAAAAATTATAATTGATCCAATAAGGAATTAAACATAGCTGTTTTCAGGAAACTATAGACTATAAGACACACAGAAGACAATTCAATGAAACCAAGGGGAAAATGCATGCACAAAATGAGAAATTCAGCAAAAAGTTAAAAACCTAAAAAAAGAACCAAACAGAAATTCCAGAACTGAAGAATTTGATGATTAAAATAAAAATGCAATAGAGAGAATCTGCAGCAGGGTAGATCAAAGACTAGCAACCAGGAAGATAGTGATTTTGAAATGACCCAATCAGAGGTGAACAGAGAAAAAAGAATGAAAAAGTGGGAAGAAAAGTGTGCATAATCTATGTGATTCAATCAAATGTACAAATATTTAGCAGCATAATTGGAGTTCCAAAAGGAGAAATGAGGGGCAGAAAGTTTACTTAAAGAAACACTAGCTAAGTACTTCACAAACCTAAGGAGAGACATAGATAATCCAAGTTTACGAAATTAATAAGTCATCCACTATCTCAATGCAAAAGACTACCAAGAACCCATTATAATGAAATTGTCAAAAATCAAAGAAAAAGAGAGAATCCTTAAAAAGCTAGAGGAAAAATGATAGTAAACTTGCAAACAAACCCTCATTAGGCTATCAGAAGATTCATTAGCAGAAATGCTATATAGGTCAGGAGAGCATAGAATGATATATTCAAATTGTTGAAAGAAAGAAAGCCAGCCAAGAATATTTTATCTGGCAAAGTTATCCTTCAGATATCAAGGAGAAAATACGCTAATTGGTGATGTGCTGTGCTATGCTTAGTCACTCAGTTATGTCTGACTCTTTGTGACCCCGTGGACTGTAGCCTGCTAGGTTCCTCTCTCCATGATGATTCTCCAGGCAAGAATACTGGAGTGGGTTGCCATGCCCTCCTCCAGGGGATCTTCCCGACTCAGGGATCAAACCCAGATCTCCCACATGGAAGATGAATTCTTTACCATCTGAGCCACGAGGGAAGCCATTGTTGACATGAAAATATATTAAAGTATAAAACACACCGGTAAAGGTAAATACACTGTAAATACAGTTTCAGATTTTTGAAAACTAATTCTGTAATAGCATGGTGTGTTAACCACTTAACTGCAGTTTAAAGGTTAAAGAGTATTAATAACTATAACACTATAATCTGTTAAAGAATACACAATATTAAAAAGAGGCAAACTGTGACATCAAAATGTAAAGAGGGGAGTAAAATGGTAGACGTTTCATACATGAACAAAAAGCTTTTCAGTCTTTCACCAATTAGTATGTTAGCTTTGGGCCCGTCCTATATTGGCTTTATTATACTGAGATGCATTCATGTGTGCTAAGTCGCTTCAGTCATGTCCCACTTTTTGTGAACCTATGGACTGTAGTCTGCCAGGTTCCTCTGTCCATGGGATTCTTCTGGCAACAATACTGGGAAGGGCTGCCATGACCTCCTCCAGGTGATCTTCCTGATCCAGGGATCGAGCCCTTGTCTCAGGCATAGCCTGCCCTGGCAGGAGGTTCTTTTACCACTAGAGCCACCTGGGAAGCCCATACTGAGATATATTCCTTTTGTATTCGACTTGTTTAGGGTTTATCATTAAGGAAAGTTGTATTTTGTAAAATGCTTTTTCTGCATCTATTGAGATGATCAAGGAAACAGAAGGAGGTGAAATCATCATCTTACAGAGATACCTGCAGTCCCATGTTTATGGCAGCATTATTCACAACAACCAAGATATGGAAACAACCTATCAACAGACGAATAGATTTAAAAAATGTGATATATATTAAAAAATTATTCAGCCATTAAGAAAAGGAGATTCTGCAATTTATAACATGGATGGACTTCAAAGGCATTATGCCAAATTAAATAAATCAGACAAAGACAAATAGTGTATGATATCAGTAACATGTGGAATCTTAAAAAGTTGAACTCATAAAAGCAGAGTAGAATGCTGGTTACCAGGGGCTGAGGGGTTACCAGCGGCTGAGGGTTGGAAGAACTGTGGATATGTTGTTCAAATGTACCCATTAGCAACTAGTAGATAAATTAGTTCTGGAGACCTAATGTACAGCATAGTCATTATATACAACAATATTTATTATAGACTTCAAAATTTCTAAGAGAAAAGATCTTAATTGTTCTCATCACAAAAAAGAAAGAGTAATTATATGACATGAAATAGGTGTTAGCTAATACTTTGATGCTGGGAGGGATTGGGGGCAGGAGGAGAAGGGGACGACAGAGGATGAGATGGCTGGATGGCATCACTGACTCGAGGGATGCGAGTCTAAGTGAACTCCGGGAGCTGGTGATGGACAGGGAGGCCTGGCGTGCTGTGATTCATGGGGTCGCAAAGAGTCAGACACGACTGAGCGACTGAACTGAACTGAACTGAATGCTACAAGAGATCATGGAGCAATACAGAGATGCATAACTTTATACACTTATAAACCTTAAATCTATACAATGTTATATGTCAAATTATATCTCAATTAAAGGAATAAAGAAAGGAAGGAAGGAACGAAAGGAGGGTGAAGGAAGGGAAGGGTGGAAAGGAGGGAGGGAGGGAGAAAAAGAAAGGAAAGAAGAGAGGAGGAGGCTGAAATATTAAAAGAGTATCGTTCAGTTGCTAAGTCGCTAAGACTCTTTGCAACCCCATGGACTGCAAGGACAACAGGCACCTTTGTCCTCTGCTGTCTCCCGGAGTTTGCTCAAATCATGTCCATTGAGTCAGTGATAATCTCTAACCATGTTATCCTCTGCCACCCACTTCTTTTGCCCTCAATCCTTCCCAGCATCCAAGTCTTTTCCAATGAGACAGCTCTTCACATCAGGTGGCCAAAGAATTGGAGCTTCAGTTTCAGCATCAGTATTTCCAATGAATATTCAGGGTTAATTTCCTTTAGGATTGAGTGATTGGATCTCCTTGCAGTCCAAGGGACTCTCAAGAGTCTTCTCCACCACAGTTCAGCACTCAATCTTCTTTATGGTCCAACTCTCATATCCATACATGACGTGGAAAAACCATAGCTTTGACTATACAGACTTTGTCAGCAAAATGATGTATCTATTTTTTAATACACTGTCTAGGTTTGTCATAGTTTTCTTCCAAGGAGCAAGTCTTTTAATTTCATGGCTGTGGCACCATCCACAGTGATTTCGGAGCCCAGGAAGATAAAATTGTCACTGCTTCCACTTTTCTCCTTCTATTTGCCATGAAGTGATGGCAACAGAAAAAAATCTATCAAATCATCCTAATCTCACAACCTGAATATAACTACACATTATGAAGTATAGTAAAGTGAATTTCCTCCCTTCTTTCTCCTATATATATTTATATTTACTTGGTTATTGTTGGTTTATATACAACATATATTTTTCTCTGGATATACTTTTTGGCTGCTTTTACAATGATTTTTTTTTTAGAGTAGTTTTACATTCAGAGGAAAATTAAGAAGGTACAGAGATATTCCATATACCTCCTAACCTCACACATGCAATAGCTTTCCCCATTATCAACATGTCCCAGCAGAGTGGTACATTTGTTACATTTGGACAATTACTACATTTATTACATGAAACTACATAGACACATAATAACCCAAAGGCCAGTGGTTATACCAGGGCTTGCTCTTGGTGGCATACTTTCTATCAGTTTCAAAAAACATATAATGACATGTATTCATTGTACAGAGCATTTTTACTATCCTAAAAATCCTGTACTCACCCTTCTCTCCAAGGATATACAGTTTATATAAAGTAAATGTCCTTCTGCATTGCTCCATAGTCTTCCAGTCAATCATACCTAATAATGGCTGCATAGTATTCTACCCAGTGAATTCACCACACATTACAAAAACAGTTTCCTACCTTTGAATATTTAGGTTGTTGCCAATTTCTTTTTATGTTAAAAATGATGGAAGGAGCATTTTTGTGCTTAACACTACTTCCTTTTATGCTTGTTTCACTTACAGCTTTTATAATGGATTCTCAGAATAGAAATCTTCATGTCAAAAAGGTATATAATTTCATACCTCTTAAAGTACATTGCTAAGTGAATGTTCAAAAATGGTACATTAATTTGTCTTGCCAACAGCTATGTATGATATTACCACTTTCATCAAACTCTCCAAGAAGATATATTCCAACTGTTGAAAAAAATTCTAAATTTTTTGTCAGTAAACGGTCACTTTATTTCACAAAAATTTATTGTGAGTCTACAATGCCTTTGACCTAAAGACATAAAGGTTCTTAGCCTTCACCAGATTTCCATATAAAGGGGAATACCAGAAAATAGAAATTACAATACTTTCTTAAATCCCCAAATTTGTGACTACCAATTGAGCAATGGTGGCCTACACTCCCTCATTGCTGAGATCATCCCCCTCAGGCCAATCTCATAGGAACAGGGATTTAAATTCTGGTTAAATATTACATGGCCTGTACAGCTATACTCGCAGTTAAACATCCAAAGAATATTGATTAAATAGAAAAATAATTCCCCAAAACTTATTCATTGAAAAAATTACCATAAGCAAAGTTAAATGACAAATGCTAAACTGGCAAAAAAATATTTGAATATGTAACAGAGGTGAAGAGCTAATATATAAAGAGTACCTAGAAAAAGCATTAAGTAAAAGACAATCGATAAAGGAAATGAACAAAATTTATTAATTGCTCACAGAAAAGTAAATACAAATGGTCCTTTAAAACATGTGAAAAGATGCTCACTGACAGCAGGGGTTGGCACACTGTGGTTCACAAGCCAAATCTGGCTAGCTAGCTGTTTTGTTATTTGCACATAGCTATGCCTGTTCATTTATATTTTGTCTGTGTCTGCTTGGATGCCACAACAGACTTGAGAGTTAGAATAGAGACTGCATATGGCCTACAAACCTAAAAATATTTACTACCTGGTTTTTTAAAGAAAAGTTTACTGACCTGTGACCTGGATAAAAAAAATTAAATGACATTTAGATACTATTTTTAATCTATCAGACTGTCAAAAATCCAACAGCTTGAAAATACTATCACAGGGTCTTCTCACACATCTTATGAACAGTAAATTTGTGAAACTTTTTAAATGGCAATTTGGTAATACTTATCTTAAGCAGTAATTTATTTATACTTGGTCAAGCAATTCTACTTTTGAGAATTTATTCTACAAATGCACTTGAACATGTGTGTATGCCATGCTTATTTTTTGCGGGTTTGTTTTCCTATTCAAAAAGATTCAAATCATTCCCACTGGAGGACTGGTTAAACCAATTCATCTATATAATGAAACAGTATGTAGTTGTCTGAAAGAATGAGGAAGCTCTCTATATACTGATATTAAATATTTTTATAATATATGTTCAGTGAAAAAAAGTTAAGTACAATACAGTACACATGATATGCTACCTGTCTATAAAAGTGGGGAGGATGAGACTGTTGAGCTCAGAGTTTCTTACATCTGCACAATGAGCACTGGAAAGGTGCAGAGAAGACTGGTAATACATCAAACTTTGGGACTGGAACGAGGGGGCAGTTCTGGAGTAAGACTCCTTACTATATGTCCTTTTATATTATTTGATCATTGAACAATATTCATTCACTACTTGTTGAATACTTAATAGGTACCAGGCCCTCTTCTTGTGCTAAGGATATGGCAGTCAATAAAAGAAACACAAATCTCTGTGCTCCTAGGAGCTTTTACATTCTAGTAAGCTAGTAAGGAGATAGATAATGAACAAGATAAATAAAATAGGTGGTATGTTAGATGGTGATAAGGAGAAAACAGAAAAAATAGGATAGAAGTTATGATGTATTGAATGTATGCTGGAGGCAAGAAAGTTAACAGAGTGACCAGAATCTCACTAAGAAGGTGATTTTTAAGGAAAAAAATTTAAAATGGAAGAGTGAGGCTGGAGAATCAATTAAATTAATACAGTGAGGCTGTATTATCAATTAAAAACATTGAATTAAAAAAGAGTAACCATTCAGTTTAATTTTTCAAACAATGCTCTTAGAAGTTATTAATTATTAATAAGGTTATTATTGATGAGATTATATCCTTATTTTAATTTACTGTATTATGATCTCAAGGGGGTGCTTTCAAGTAGTTAAAACAAGAAGCGTTTACTGCTCCAATTCCAGTGCTGAGATAGGGGAAACTGAATGTGTAGGGAGGACACACTGATGGTCCTTAGGTGGATGGGCACCTAGGTGAGAATGGGGCGTGAGGGGAGAAGATGGCTGAGTGAGTTCTAAAGACTAGGAAGGAGTTAGCCAATCCAAGACAGTGAAAGAATTCTTGGAAAAGGAAATGGCTGTGCAAAAGCAAAGAGATGAGCAAAGGCCAGGCAGATGGTTCAGAATAACCCAAGTGGGGTCTTGGTCAGGGAGGACTGTAACTGAATAAGAGTATGGAGATGTCAAGGTAAGCATTAAAAGCCCTGGTAAGCCATATAAAAAACTGCAGATTGGAGTAACTCAGTTCAGTTCATGGGTTCTCAAGGCAAGAATACTGAAGTGGTTTCCATTCCCTTCTCCAGTGCACCACATCTGTCACCCTAAATCCCTTCTCCCTTGCTTGTCCCTCTTCCAGCATGTTTTATAAATCCCAGCATGACTGACATCTGGAATGGTTAACTCTTTGTCATTGGGGTTGTCTTATGCATTGCAGTATGTTTCTCTACCCAATAGATTCCAGTAACAGTCCCCCCTACCTGTTATTACAACCAAAAATATCTCCAGACATTGTCAGAAATCCCCTTATAGGGCAAAATCACCCCTGATTCTGAACCACTGGTCTGGAAGTTGAGAAAGCGAGAATTCTCACTTTTCCAGCCTCCCTTGCAGCTAGAAATCACTGCGTGACACAGGTCTAGCCAATGAAACATGAGAGGTGGTCTACTGGAACTTCCTTCCTTTTTCATCCTTTCAATTCTTACTTGAAAGGTAAAAGCAACAGCAGCAATTTTGCAGCCATGAGATGATAAGCATAAAAGAAAAACCGCGAGAGTCAGAGAAGCTGGCCCCTACATTTGTGAGCTAATGCTAGCAATCACCTACCTCCAGGCTTCTCCCATAGGAGTGGGTTTGATAATTCCTATGCATTTAGGCCACCAACTGAAGGTTTCTATTATTTGCAGCTGAAAACAATTCTAACTGTTAAAGCATACAAAAGTGTTTGGATTATTTCCTAGATTCTAAAAAGTAAAAAGAATTTCATCATCATATCTACATTTTAGAAAGACCATTTCACTACAAAACATAGGCAATAGAGGTTGGTAGACTGTGGAAAATACTATTATGGCAAATCAGACAAAAACATGAATGAGCTTAAGTCAACTCAGTGATAGTGGGAATAAAGTTGAAAGGATGCATTTCAGGGACATTGAAAGGTGAAATGGATCTTATAAATGAAATTGTAAATAATTGGATATGGGCAGTGAAGAAGATATATCAAAGGCTAAAACTCATACTTCTGGTGTAGGTGATGTCCTAGATGGAACACAAAATATAAGGAGCATATTTAATTTGTAAATGATGCTACTGACAAGAGATTAATTTCTAAAACATACAAACAGCTCATAAAGCTTAATATTAAAAAAAACTAAAAATGGGCAGAAGACCTAAATATTTTTCCAAAGAAGACCACAGATGGCCAACAAATACACGAAAAGTGCTCCACACTAATTATTAGAGAAAGGCAAATTAAAACTCTAGTCAAAACCAGTCAGAATGGCCATCATTAAAAAGTCTGCAAATAATTAATGCTGGAGAGGGTGTGGAGAAAAAGGAACTGTCTTAACACTGTTGATGAGAATGTTATCTGGTGCAGCCACTATGGGAACAGTATAGAGGTTCTTTAAAAAACTAAAAGTAGAGTTACCATATGATCCTGTGATCCCATTCTTGGGTATATATCTGGAGAAAACTCTAATTTGAAAAGACACATGCACCCCAATGTTCAAAGCAGCACTGTTTACAATAGCCAAGACGTGAAAGCAACCTAAAGGTCCATCAACAGGTGAATGGATAAAAATATGATGTGTATACACACACACATACCACAATGGAATGTTAATTAGCCATAAAAAAATGAAATGATGCCATTTACAGCAACATAGATGGATGTAGAGATTATCACACTAAGTGATGCAAATTAGAGAAAGATAAATATTTTATTATATCACTTATATGTAGAATCTAAAAAATGATACAAATGAACTTAATTACAAAACAGAAATAGACTCACAGACACAGAAAACAAACTTAGAGGGACCTCCCTGGTGTTCCAGTGGCTAAGACTCCACCCAATGCAGGGGGCCCAGGTTTGATCCCTGGTCAGGGGATTAGATTCCACATGCTACAACTAAAGATCTCACATGGCACAATAAAAATTGAAGAGCCCATGTGCCACAACTAAGGGCTGGCACAACCAAATAAATAAAAATAGATATTTTAAAAAACAAACACGGTTACCAAAAGGGAGAGGCAAGAGAAGGATAAAATAGAAGTTTGGAATTAACATATACGTACTAATACTACTATATATAAAATAGGTAAACAATGAGGTCCCACTGTATAGCACAGGAAACTATACTCAATATCTGGTGATAATCTATAATGGAAAAGGATTTGAAGAAGATTATGCATATATTATATACATATATTTAAGAGGATAATATTCCATTCCAGGCCAAGTTGAATTTGAAATGCTTATGGCACATCTAAGTGGTAATGTTCATGACATTTAGATACTTAGCTAGAGGAGTCAGAAAAAGAGTAAAGCAGTGGCATATATATATGTCAAATTTTAAAATTCCAATAAAATAACATTACTTACTGCAAAAGTAATATCAATAAAGTATAGAATACTTAATAATACAGCTAAGCAAAAGAGAATTAAAAATACACAGACATATTCATACAATCCCAGCATCCATATACAGTTTGTAGTAAAAAAAATACATATGTATACAATTCATATACATATGAATATATGCACTTAACAGGACTATACTGCATATGCTGTGTGTAACAGGCTTTGTTAACTTAATAGCACATCATAAATATCTTTCTATTTAAATTAATATTCACCTATTTTTATGATTTTATTTTTACTATTATAAATAGTTCTGAGACAAACTGTCCTCACAATAAAATGTTGACCCATAACCTTAACTATTTCACTAGGATAAATCCCTACTTGTGGAATTGCTGGCTAAATGTTGTTTTAAGGCTTTTGACAGGTGTTCCCAAATCATTTTCTGAAGAGGCTGTGACAATTCATAACCTCATCAACATATGTGCAAATACTCATCTCCCTACACTTTCTCCAAAACTGAAATTATAATCACTCAAATATTTGACAATTTTATAAAATAAAAATGTTAACCTGTTGTTTTCATTTTGAATTTAATTTCTAAAACCTGAGCTGCTTATGTTTATCAGCAATTTGTATTTTTGTTTTTGGCAAACTGCTGATTCTTATCCTTTGCCCCTTTTCTTTTAAAACATTTATTCATTTGTAAGAGCTCTTTACATATTAACTTTAACCTTTCTTCATTAATGCTACCTTTTATTCTTAGTTGCATTTGCCAACCAAGGGTACTTTTTGATAAACAGGTATTTTAAATCACTGGAATGGTCAAGGTTTGAAATGGTGAAGAATGGGAACAAGACGTATCCAAAAGCAACAGAAAGAATGATGCAATATTAGGCTCAGCAAAGGCTGGATTCCATAAATTTCTAATTGTTTCAATCTTCAAAGTTTTAACACTGTTTGGTTTCTTGAGTGCAGAGAAAGAAAGGGGAGAAAGAAGGATTCACTTAAGAGTTGGAATTTTGCCTGTTGGTTTAGTCAGAAACGAGACACAGGAATAAGGGAATTATGTGTATTAGCAAGGGTGTTGCTGAAATGACAGATCACATGAATGAGGCAATTGATAAGCTGGGAGAAACTAGGGGAGGTTAGGGGATATTATGTTCACCTTTGAGAAATGAAATATTTCCTGCCATAAAGCACTAAATTCTTTAACTTGAAGTATCTGGTTTTCTTTAATTAACAATCATCTTCTGATGTTAAGACTACCTGCCCCTTGTTGCAAAACTTCTGTATAACTTGGCTCCTCCCTCACCTCCTGGGAGCAGTTCTCTCAGGGTCACTTGAAATGCTGTCTTCCAGGCTTGAAATCCCCCAAATTTCCACTGAATAAAATATTACTCTCAATTTTTATTAATAGATTGTGAATATTTTTTAAGTCAATACTTTAATATTTTAAATGTTTTAATTCATTTCCTTTATAGTCAGGCAGTGTTCTAGATCACACTTGGAATGAATTTTTAGCCATCAAATCTACTTACTAGTTCTAATGCATTTTATTTTAGCTACTCTACTTTCCATTTCCTTGCATTCTCTTTTTATCTCAGCCCATACTTAAAATAAAAATTATTTTCCTGTATCCTAAGCAATATTTAATTCCAGAATATGGAATGGGAAGGAAAAAGTTTGACAGAGGAAGAAAAACAGGGCCACGTACGCTTTCACCTTAAGATCATAAGACACATGGTAAACCAGGGCATTCAATGAGTTACCACATTCAATGATCACAACTCAGGGTTATGCTGGCCAAAATGGAAATCTGCCAGGTACTTTCTGTGCTGAGAACAGTTTCAAAGTCCAATAGCCTGTTTATTCTCACCAGAGATATTTTCTTCAACAGCTTATTTGCAAGTGTCATCTGAGACCTTGGAAACTTCAGACCCTCCCTGCCATACCCCACTTCATTTTGGGGTGTCTTCACTATAGAGTTGAGAAGACCATCATTCAATTGCTTGTGAAAACATGATACCATAGTTTCAAACATCTCTTTTCCAGCTCCAGTGTCCTTTCTCCCCAGAATAACCTAGAAGAAAGAGCAGAACTGAGATTCCTTTGATGTGTGGGTACCCAGGTAAGGAGGCTCCTGGCACTAGAACTTCCTTTTGATACTGAGCAGGGTCCTGTGGGTCTCCTGGGCACAAAGCCTTTCTATGTCCCCCATTTCTTTGATTACAGAAAATAGCCTTCATTCAGCCTCCATGGCCTTAGCTGAGTTCTGGCGGGTAGATTCTAGCAGTTGTTAATTAGGGAAGGGAGAGAATGCAAGACCGGGAAGAAACAGTCAAGAGAAACAAGTTATTCAGCCTTGGGGCACAATCCTGGTTCCCCATCAACAGATACACACAATATCTTTGAGCTGTTTTTCAGATAGTGAAACCCCCCTCCAAGCGGGAGAAATTAACAGTTAATGATGGTATACTGACCACAAGTATGTAGACCCAGACTAATTGGAACCTGAATGTTTATGATGCTGCATCCTATTTACCATCAACCTATCAGAAGAATGCCCATGAGTTGATCATGCCCTCTTTGAACAATTACTATAAACTTTCTATCTTCTTCAAGTAGGGACACATGGTTTTTTTGAGGCAGGAATCCACTGTGTCCCCCTTTGCCTGGCAAAGTGATAAAGCTATCCGTTTCTACTTCACCTACAACTGTCTCTGAGATTCGATTTGGCACAAATTTATAGAGAAGCTGAGCTTTTGGCATCACTTTGGGAGGTGAGGAGCTGACTGGTGACCTGAGCCTTTGCTGATCTGAAGGAGAAACCCTGGATTCAATACATGTGAAGATGACATGCTGCATCTTGCCAACCACTAAGGAGCCAGCCAAGCTCCTGAGAAGTCTTCCATTTAAAATCAGATTGCACACCACCCAAGATGCTCTCTCAGCAAGAAGCCATGAACTTCCTTTATCCTCAATCCTGGCTCAGATTTGACATTGTAAATAGAAGAGTCAGGTTTTGTATCTGAACTCTGAGGTCATCACATGTCAACCCTGACTAGAGAACTAGAAAGTAAAACCAGGCTCTCAAAGGAAATCTATTCAGAACCTCAGTCCCTTCCTTTTTATACAATAGAGACATTAAGATAAAGAAAGGTCAACTACCAAAGCTTAAAAACTCACTCCAGCAGCAGAAAATCAATCAATTTGGTCATTCAAACCATTGAGCATTTTCATGAATTTTTAAAAATTTTCAGCTTTTGAGGTATATTTTCGTGTATTTTCAAATGACTCCTTTTACATGTACAGCACCTGTTCTCAAGAAATGATCTTGAGGAAGTCAGCCAGCTTCCTAAAAGAAAACAACCTGGAATCAAGGAAGAAGCAAATATTAGACTCTCCCAGACTCATACTTTTTGTTTCCATGTCTCCCAGAGAGTTATCAAACTTCTCCACAGAGCACCCCAAACACAGACCACACACACACACACACACACACACACACACACACACACACACCCCTAAGCAGGGTTGAGAACCACTGCTTAGAAAAAATCAGGCTGAGGATATTCCATTCTGGCCTTTCATATTGGAGTTAAATGCTTAATGACAGAAGCCAACAGCAGCCCCAGGCTACTTCATTTACTCACTAAGCCCAAAAGGAAACCAAACATTATATAAAGCTATTAGAACTCCTCCCATTTGCCAAATTAGAGAAAACTTAACTTTCAAACCAGAAGCTTTTCCATTCAAAACTCAGTAACACAGAGCCCCTCTGTTAAGTCTGCATACCATTTTTCTCCTGAGTAAAAGACCAGAGATGGCCACTCAGGAAATTACTCTGCCCAGCCCAAGGCCTCAGACCTGGCCCAGCTGAGACTGGACAACTACCTGCGACAAAGGAATAGGCCGCTAGGATATTGCTGAGCAAACCATGTCCATGCGCTCGGGGATCACCAGTTCCTTGTTGTGGCAGAAGGGCAGCCTCGATGTGACATCCAGAGAAGGCCTCCTGGAGATGCTTTAGCTGGATCAAGGTGGCCACCCTCCCTCTCTTCTCTTCTGTTTGGGAACACAAAGTGAGTGATGAGAACACGGTCTGATTTCCTGAATCTGTGTTCCAGGTAGCCTGGGCTCAAGAACAAAAGTCAGTCCAATTTCCCAGCCAGAGGGCTGCAAAGACCTGAGGTCTTATTCCCTGTGCTATAACAGCTTCTTGGCTTTCAAAGAAGCAGTAACTCCTTAAGTCATTTTTTCTTGGCCTTTCTCCTTTCGTTTCCCTGCATGCATGCATGCTAAATTGCTTCAGTCATGTCCGACTCTTGGCAACCCTATGACTATAGCCTACCAGGCTCCTCTATTCATGGGATCCTCCAGGCAAGAGTACTGGAGTGAATTGCCATGCCCTCCTCCAGGGGATCTTCCTGACCCAGGGATCAAACCCATGTTTCCTGCATTGGCAGGTGGGTTCTTTTCTGCTAGCACCACCTGAGAAGCCCTTCTCTTCCCCATCTCTTTCCAATTTCCATTTTAACATTTCTGCCTCATCTTTCTGTGATATGTTTCATTTCATTCTCGCTGGTTTGTCTATGAGGTGCAGTCCATCGTCATTTTAGTCACTGCATTTTTAACCCCAAGCCACAGCCTGCTCTTCACTTGGCTCTGTTTTCCCCTGTACCGTTGGCACTCAGGGACTTTGATCAGTTTGCCTCATCCCACATATCACCAGATGTGGATTCTTGGAAATGGGTCAGAGCTGGCTATTTTAGAACTGCTAAAGTGGTTCCAGTTCTAAAATGCCCCCAAGAAGTTGGGAGCTCAAGCATGCTCCCTGCACCTAGCTACATGACTTCACTGTGACAGTGGTGGGCCAACCAAACACATGCAGTGCTATGAACTACCCATCAAAGGAACTGTATCTCTGGGGTTTCAAACAGGAACTTGGGACCTCAGTTCAGTGGCTCAGCCTCGGGCTGGGGGAACACATTCTTTCCCCAGCTGCTACCGTTGCTCAGACCCAACATTATCATTACCCAGTTGATTCATTGAAGCCCTGGCAGACAGCTGAAGATTTCAAGTGGCAAAGATTTAATTCTTAATTTTTGATTCCTATTCAATGCCACTCTCCAGCTGAAAACAGGAAACTGAGTCACAGGGTATGGAGGGATGTCAGGTTGGGGAAAGTAGTGAAGTGAAGTGAAAGTCACTCAGTCGTGTCTGACTCTTTGCGACTCCATAAACTACACAGTCCGTGGAATTCTCCAGGCCAGAATACTGGAGTGGGTAACCTTTCCCTTCTTCAGGGGATCTTCCCAACCCAGGGATTGAACCCACGTCTCCTGCATTGCAGGAAGATTCTTTACCAGCTGAGCTACAAGGGAAGCCCTGAGGAAAGTAAGAGAAGCAGAAAGCTCCAGTCCTTCCAGAAGAAATAGGTTCTCAGATGGGTCACAGACATTGGTAACATCGATCACATTTAGAGGGCTTGGAGAACCACAGTTCCATAGGTGGGTGGAATGGGTCACAACAGATAAGGCAACTCTCACTTTGATGAATTCCAATGGGCTTATGGAAGACTAAAGCAAGGAAGGACAGGCCAACCCACAGACAGAAACCAACATAAGGTCCTTGGAGCAGCCAGAGGCCTAGAGAGAAGCAGGATGAGAGTGGGAGCTGGGGGGCACTGAGAGGGGGCTAGATGCTGCTTAGGGACCCCTGTATCTCTGAGCCCCTAATGCCATTTGAGTTCCCAAATCGTGACAACTAGATGATACAGGTGAAGACTTGGAACTACCATCCTGAGTTCAGAGACTGAACTCTGAACTGAAGGTCTGAGGACTTCAGGACCTAGGAAGAAAGTGAAGTCAATGAAAAATGGAGTATGCACGGGGACAAAGCTGTTTCAGGTCCATTCCCTCATTTCTATCCCTATCAAGATTGACTATAGTGCAAATCTCATTTCATTTCTGTGAGTTTCTAATAGTTTCCTAACTGAAGCTTCTGCCAATAACTCTTCCAATTCAACCTAGCACCCACTGTCACCAACAAGATTATCTTTACATATAAAGTACCAATCTGATCATTTCACTCCATAGTCCAACCCTTCAACTAATCCTCATTAAACTTAACAACACATATCTACTTTCACAATATATGACCTCTATTTTAGCTCCCAATTCATCTCCTAATCAAGTCTATACTCTTACACATATACATATAGAAATATGCCTAATACTTCAAAAATACCAAATTACTTTCAGTTCCCCAAATATACTAAGCTCTTACCTTTCCATGCTTTTTGTTATACCCTTCCTTTTGCCTAAAAGCCCCTCCTCCTTTTATCTGTCTGGCTAATGTTTCCTTTAAGAAATATTCAAAAGTTCTATGATAGTCTCAAAATCTCGAAGACTTCCCTTTTAAGAAATAGAAAAATCCATACTAAAATTCATATGGAATATCAAGCAATCCAAATAACCAAAGCAGTCTTAAACAAACAAATAAAAAAAGCTGGAAGCCTCACCCTTCCTGATTTCAAAACATATTACAAAGCTACAGTAACCCAAACAATATAGTACCTGCATGAAGACAGACATATAGATAAATGGAATAAAACAGAGAGCCAAGAAATAAAACCTTATATATATGGTTCGATTATTTTCAACAAAGGAGCCAAGACCATATAACTTGGATAGAATAGTCTTGTTGAGAAAACTGGATATCTACCTGTGAAAGAATGAAGTTGAACCCTTACCTCACACCATACTAAAAGACTTTAACTAAAAATGGATAAAATACCTAAATGGAAAAGCTAAAATTATAAAGCTTCTAGAAGAAAACATAGAGGAAAATTTCCATGACACAGGATTCAGCAATGATTTCTTGAACTTTATATCAAAAGCACAGGCAACAAAATAAAAGTAGATAAGCTGGACTACATCAAAACTTAAAACTTCTGTACATCAAAGGATATATTCAACAGAGTGAAAGGCAATCCATGGATGGGAGAAAATATTTGCAAATCATATATCTGATGAGGGGTTAATATCTAGATTATATACAGAACTCCTACAACTCAATAACAACAACAAAAAACAAACAATCTGATTAAAAATGTGCTAAGAGCTTGAATACCCCTTTCTCTAAAGAAGATTTATGAATGACCAATAAGCACATGAAAAGATGCTCAACATTACTAAGGAAATGCAAATCAAAACACAGTGAGATACCTCCCCACATCCATTAGGATGTGAAAGTGAAGTCACTCAGCCGTGTCTGACTCTTTTGCGACCCCGTGGACTATAGCCCACCAGGCTCCTCCGTCTATGGGATTCTCCATTAGGATGGCTACTATTAAAAAAAAAAAAAAAGAACAGAAAAGATCAAGTATTTGAGGCGATTTGAGAGGAACACTAGTAATCTTGGTGGGAAGGTAAAATTGTGGAGGCACTACGGAAAATAGTATGGCAGTTTCTCAAAAAAAAAAAAAATTAAAAATATGATTCAGCAATTCATCTCTGGGTCTACAACCAAAAGAACTGAAAACAGGGACTCAAATATTTGTTTATCAATTATGAAGCACTATTACAGCAGCCTAAGGGGCAGGAGGAGAAGGGGACGACTGAGGATGAGATGGCTGGATGGCATCACTGACTCGATGGATGTGAGTCTGAGTGAACTCTGGGAGCTGGTGATGGACAGGGAGGCCTGGCGTGCTGCGATTCATGGGGTCGCAAAGAGTCGGACACGACTGAGCGACTGAACTGAACTGAACTTAAAGATACATCAATCAAAGTGTCTATCCTCAGACAAATGGACAAGCCAAATGTGGTATATGCCTACAAAGGAATATTACTCAGTCTTCAAAAGGAATGAAATTCTGACACATGCAACAACATGGATGAATCTTGAGGACATTGTGTTAAATGAAATAATCCAGTCACAAAAGAACAAATATAGTATGATTCCATTTCTATGAACTACCTAGAGTAGTCGAATTCAGAGACAGAGGAAGAATGGTGACATTGGGGTGGGGAGAAGGCAGGAATGGGAAATTACTGTTGAATGGGTACAGAGTACAAAGATTCAGTTTTGCAAGATGAGAAGTGTTCTGGACATGGATGATAATGGTTGCACAACAAAGTAAATGTACTTGATGCCATTGGGTTGTGCATTTAAAAATGACTAAAATAGGAAATTTTCACAATTTTTAAATTAATAATAATATACGCTATTGATGAGGTACACAGTAAATTTTAAAGGTTAAATTTTAAAGATTCTTTAGAGAATTTTGTAATCAAATATTGATTTTCAGTTAACAGGAATGGTAATAGAATTTTAATAGTGATATTAAAATTGAAGTCAAAATACTACATGATATAACTACATACTAATATACGCTATTGATGAGGTACACAATAAATTTTAAAGGTTAAATTTTAAAGATTCTTTAGAGAATTCTGTAATCAAATAGGATTTTAATAGTGATATTAAAATTGAAGTCAAAATACTACATGATATAACTTATATGTGGAATCTAAAAAAATACAACAAACTAGTGAGTATAATAAAAAAGAAGCAGGCTCACAGATATAGAGAACTAGTGTTTACCAGTGAGGACAGGGAAGGGAGGAGGAGCAATATAGAGTAGGGGATTCAGAAGTACAAAGTATTAGATATAAAATAAGCTGCAAAGATACACTATACAACATAGAGAACATAGCCAATATTTTATAATAACTAAAAATGCAGTATAATGTTTAAAAATTGTGAATCACTATATTGTACACTTGTAATTTATAGATTATACATAAACTACACTTTGATGTAAAAAGTTGAAGTCAATACAATTCAAATCTGGCTTAACTTTATGTAAGACTTATTATCTCACTTATAAAAAATTTAATGTAAGTAACTATATTCTATCACATTTATAGATTAAGAGGAAAAACATATGTCACTGAATGTAAAAATGTGTGTAAAAATTAATAAAAATTCATGATTCTTTTTAAAAAAGAATAGTCTAATGAAGCAAAGCTTCAAATGTTCAGACTCTTTTCTTCTCTATCAAAGTATCCAGATATTTTTCTAACATTGCATTTATGCTATTGTAATTGGAATTATTGGTTTACTGAAAGGCATCTTACAAATCCTTATTATCCTGGTACCTAGCATGGTACCTGATGAAAGGTTCTCAATAAAATTCTAGCTGGTTGAAAAACAAAAAGAGCAATTAGGCATGAGCTTTGTAGGCATAAGGGCTTTCCTAGTGGCTCAAACAGTAAACAATCTACCTGCAATGCAGAAGACTGGGTTTGATATTGGGTCGGGAAGATCCCCTGGAGAAGGGAATGGTTAGCCACTCCAGTATTCTTGCCTGGAAAATTCCATGGACAGAAGAGTATGGTGGGCTACAGTCCATGGGGTCGCCAAGAGTTGGAAACGACTGAGTGACTAACGACATTCTGCATGCATGAGTAAGTCTCAGAGAGTATTTCTGAGTAGATTGTATTTATTTATTTATTTTGGTGTATCACTAAAACTTTTATTTTATTTTTTTAAATATAAATTTATTTATTTTAATTGGAAGCTAATTACTTTACAATATTGTATTGGTTTTGCCATACATCAACATGAATCTGCTACTGAATAGATTTTAGAGTGAGTCACTTTGAAGACTAAAAGGACACTAGGGCTGACTGGTTCTGAGTCGGGTGGCAAGCAGGGTACTTCCTCAGGACTATGAGAGGACCACATACAAGATGGAAGCTTGAGACAAGAGGTCCGACAAAGACAGGAGAAAAGTCTTGCACTCTTCCAACGTAGCAGAGCCTATAAGGAGGTACATGAACACGGATACCTCCTCCCCCAAGGGACAGGCCCTTTTTTTTTTATGCATTTCACACCCCAATCTGCCCCAGGAACAAAATTCAGAAAATAATTGCTGGCCCTCAGACACTGATGAATGATTTGTTCCAATGGGCTTATTTTGTTTTCAGTAATAGGGATATGGCCAGAAAGTCTTAACATACCCAGAATATGTTAAATATGGTGCAACCTTTCCAGTCTAACCCAAAGTATTGGAAACCTTAGCAACCATAAACAGTATGTAATGGGGGTGTCAGGGAAAAGGAAGGGGTACATTTTCCTAGAAACCTCTTTTGTGCAAAATCAATGGCCAGCTGTTTTTACATTCCTTTCTGTTTGTGCCTGACTGTCCCATCCCTTTAATGGGAAGAGATTTATTAACCAAGTTAGGAGCTTCTCTGTTTCTTGAGGGACAAGGTAATCACCCTCATTACCAAGTGGTTCTAACAGAAAGTTGAAAGTAACAGATAAAAGCTGAAACTAAAATAGAAGCCTTAGTAGACCCTATAACGTGGAATATCAAGGTTCTAGGATTGGCTGAAGATATCCAGCCAATGATTATTAAGTAAAAACGGTTTAAGAGTGCCTAAATGCAAGGTACAAATTCCTTAAGCCTAGGTGAAAGGTTGTTGAATCACGGGATTCTTGGCCTCTGGGGCCAGAGACAAGGCTTGATCGCTCAGAGCTTTTGTGTAATAAAGTTTTATTAAAGTATAAAGGAGATAGAGAAAGCTTCTGACATAGGCATCAGAAGGGGGTAGAAAGAGTACCCACTTGTTAGTGTTAGCAGTGAGTTTATATACTTTACAGTAAATCCAAAGAATGTCTGGAGGTTGTAAAGACCTCACCAGACCTACTCCCATAATTTACATTTTAAAATAACAGAATTAGCCAGAAGGTTTAATCCAGAGACTGTCTGCAGGCAGGATACATTGTTGTTATATAATCCTAGTAAAGAGCAAGTCTACTCCCATAATTTACAGAATGAGCCAGAAGGTTTAATCCAGAGACTGTTCTCAGGCATAATACATTGTTATATAATCCTAAGGAATGTAGAGAAGGAAAAAATGTTTGTCCTTTTTTCCTCCTTGAGAATTCCAGACCCCTCTCTCCTTGGGGACCCCTAGCCCTCTTATCAACCTGCCTAGGAAATGACTCTCTCATAGGGAAGATCCTCGAAAGTATTTGTAAATAGACTACCAAAATGGAAGGTCACTACACTATCATGGACTTCCCTAGTGGCTCAGATAGTAAACAGTCTGCCGGCGATGCAGGAGACACAGGTTCAGTCCTTGCCTGGGGAAGATCCCAGACTGGAGAAGGAACTGGCAGCCCATTCCAGTACTCTTGCCTGGAGAATTCCATGAACAGAGGAACCTGGTGGGCTACAGTCCATGGGGTCTCAAAGAATCAGACATGACTGAGTGACTAACACTTTCACTTTCACACTAACCATAGCTAACATTTGGAGGAATTTTAGGCAAGGGCCTTCTCCCTTAAGCTAAATGGTAAAACAAAAACATTCCAGCACAGGCAAATGGGTATGTCAGTCCTTCCATATTACTGTGGTAGCCACCCAAACTTTGAAAAAAAAAAAGAGAGAGAGAGAGAGAGAGAGAGAAATAAAAACAAACCATCCTTGTTTTACAAATTTAGTCTTTACAGGACCAGAAGTGTGGCTCCAAAAATAATCCGAAGCCCACCAATCCTTTTTATCCCTACCAAAACCTTATTTATCTCAAAAGGCTTGTAAATATTAAACAGAGGGGAAACAAAATCATCCTAGGAGAAATCTGCCTATACCTTCAAAATGTAAATGTTCATATCTGGTATTCAGGGGAACACCTTATCTCTGCCATCTTCTTAAAATGTAAAATTTTAAAACAAGGGTTAAAAAATTGAGAACTACAGTTGTCAAGGATAAGTTAAAATTCTGTCATTTCTGTAAATACTGGGCCTCTAGTCAAGTGAGCCTGATTTGTTTCATCGGCTAGAAGTTCCAAAGAATAGCAAGGAGAGAGAAGAAAGCCTTCCTCAGTGATCAGTGCAAAGAAATAGAGGGAAACAATAGAATGGGAGAGACTGGAGATCTCTTCAAGAAAACTAGAGATACCAAGGGAGCATTTCATGCAAAGATGGGCAAAATAAAGGACAGAAACAGCATGGAGGAGAAGACTCTTGAGAGTCCCTTGGACTGCAAGGAAATCCAACCAGTCCATTCTAAAGGAGATCAGCGCTGGGTGTCTTTGGAAGGAATGATGCTAAAGCTGAAACTCCAGTACTGTGGCCACCTCATGTGAAGAGTTGACTCATTGGAAAAGACTCTGATGCTGGGAGGGATTGGAGGCAGGAGGAGAAGGGAATGACAGAGGATGAGATGGCTGGATGGCATCACCAACTCTATGGACGTGAGTTTGAGTGAACTCTGGGAGTTGGTGATGGACAGGGAGGCCTGGAGTGCTGCGATTCATGGGGTTGCAAAGGGTTGGACATGATTGAGCGACTGAACTGAACTGAACTGAAGAGAAGCAGAAGATATTAAGAAGAGGTGGCAAGAATACAAGAACTATACAAAAAGATCTTCACGTCCCAGATAATCACGATGGTGTGATCACTCGCCTATAGCCAGACATCCTGGAATGTGAAGTCAAGTGGGTCTTAGGACGCATCACTACGAACAAAGCTAGTGGAGGTGATGGAATTCCAGTGGAGCTATTTCAAATCCTAAAAGATGATGCTGTGAAAGTGCTGCACTCAATATGCTAGCAAATGTGGAAAACTCAGCAGTGGCCACAGGACTGGAAAAGGTCAGTTTTCACTCTAATCCCTAGGAAAGGCAATGCCAAAGAATGTTCAAACTACACACAATTGCCCTCATCTCACACGCTAGCAACATAATGCTCAAAATTCTCCAATCTAGGCTTCAACAGTACGTGAGCTATGACATTCCAGAAATTCAAGCTGGATTTAGAAAACGCAGAGGAACCAGAGATCAAGTTGCCAACATCCTCTGGATCACCAAAAAGTGAGAGAGTTCCAGGAAAACATCTACTTCTGCTTTATTGACTATGCCAAAGACTTTGACTATATAGATCACCACAAACTGTGGAAAATTCTTCAAGAGATGGGAATATCAAATGACCTGGCCTGCCTCTTGAGAAATCTGTATGCAGGTCAGGAAGCAAGTTAGAACCAGACATGGAACAACAGATTGATTCCAAATTGGGAAAGCAGTATGTCAAGGCTGTATATTGTCACCCTGTTTATTAACTTATATGCAGAGTACATCATGAGAAATGCTGGGCTAGATAAAGCACAAGCTGGAATCAAGATTGCCAGGAGAAATATCAATAACTTCAGATATGCAGATAACACCACTCATGGCAGGGAGTGAACAAGAACTAAAGAGCCTCTTGATGAAAGAGGAGAGTGAAAAAGTTGGCTTAAAACTCAACATTCAGAAAACTAAGATCATGGCATCTGGTCCCATCACTTCATGGAAAATAGATGGGGAAACAGTGACAGATTTTAATTTGAGGGGCTCCAAAATCACTGCAGATGGTGACTGTAGCCATGAAATTAAAAGACACTTGCTCCACAGGTCAAAAGCATCAATTGTTTGGCACTCAGCTTTCTTTATAGTCCAACTCTCACATCCATACATGACTACTGGAAAAACCATAGCCTTGACTAGACAGACCTTTGTTGGTAAAGTAGTATCTCTGCTTTTTAATATGCTGTCTAGGTTGGTCATAACTTTTCTTCCAAGGAGTAAGCGTCTTTTAATTTCATGGCTGCAGTCACCATTTGCAGTGATTTTGGAGCCCCCCAAAATAAAGTCAGCCACTGTTCCCACTGTTTCCCCATCTATTTCCCATGAAGTGATGGGACCAGATGCCATGATCTTAGCTTTCTAAATGTTGATCTTTTAGGAACTATTTCAAATTCTAAAAGATAATGCATGACTAACCTAGACAGCATGTTAAAAAGCAGAGATATTACTTTGTTAACAAAAGTCTGTATAGTCAAAGCTATGGTTTTTCCAGTAGTCATGTATGGATGTGAGAGTTGGACTATAAAGAAAACTGAGCACCGAAAAACTGATGCTTTTGAACTGTTTTGTTGGAGCAGACTCTTGAGAGTCCCTTGGATGGCAAGGAGATCCAACCAGTCAATTTAAATCAGTTCTGAATATTCATTGGAAGGACTGATGCTGAAGCTGAAACTCCAATACTTTGGCCACCTGATGCAAAGAACTGACTCACTGGAAAAGTCCCTGATGTTGGGAAGATTGAAGGTGATAGGAGAAGGGGATGACAGAGGATGAGATGGTTGGATGGCATCACCAACTCAATGGGCATGAATTTGAGTAAACTCCCAGAGTTGGTGATGGACAGGGAGGTCTGGCGTGCTATAGTCCATGGGTTTGCAAAGAGTAGGGCACGACTGAGCTATTGAACTGAATTGAGGTTTATCACAGCTTTTCTTCCAAAGAGCAAGCGTCTTTTAATTTCATGGCTGCAATCACCATCTGCAGTGATTCTGGAGCCCAAGAATACAAAATCTCTCACTGTTTCCATTGTTTCCCCATCTATTTGCCATGAAATGATAGGACCAGAGATCATGATCTTAGTTTTTAAATGTTGAGTTTTAAGCCAGCTTCTTCACTTTCCTATTTCACCTTCATCAAGAGACTCTCTAGTTCTTCTTCACTTTCTGCCATAAGTATGGTGCCATCTGCATATCTGATTATTAATATTTCTCCCAGCAATCTTGATTTCAGCTTGTGCTTCAAGCAGCCTGGCATTTTGCATGATATACTCTGCATATAAGTCAAATAAGCAGGGTGACAATATACAGCCTTGATGTACTCCTTTCCCTATTTGGATCCAGTCTGTTGTTCCATGTCTGGTTCCAACTGTTGCTTCTTGACTTGCATACAGATTTCTCTGGAGGCAGGTAAGGTGATCTGGTATTCCCATCTCTTTCAGAATTTTCCACATAGTCAAAGGCTTTAGCATAGTCAATGAAGCAGAAGTATATGCTTTTCTGGAATTCTCTAGCTTTATCTATGATACAATGGATGTTGGCAATTTGATCTCTGGTTCCTCTGCCTTTTCTAAATCCAGCTTGAACATCAGAAGTTCTTGGCTCACATACAGCTGAAGCCTGGCTTGGAGAATTTTCAGCATTACTTTGCTAGTGTGTGAGATGAGTGTAATTGTACAGTAGTTTGAACATTCTTTGGCACTGCCCTCTTTGGGAATGGAATGAAAACTGACCTTTTCCAGTGACTACTGCTGAGTTTTCAAATTTGCTGGCATATTGAGTGCAGCACATCAACAGCATCATCTTTTAGGATTAGAAATAGCTAAGCTTGAATTCTATCACCTTCACTAGTTTTGTTTGTAGTGAACTTCCTAAAGCCCATATGATTTCACACTCAAGGATGTCTGGCACTAGCTGATTGATCACACCATCATGATTAGCTGGGTCATGAAGATCTTTTTTGTACAGTTCTTCTGTGTATTCTAGCCACCTCCTCTTAATATCTTCCACTTCTGTTAGGTCCACACAGTTTCTGTCCATTAGTGTGCCCATCTTGCATGAAACATTCCCTTGGTATCGCTAATTTTCTTGAAAAGATCTCTAGTCTTTCCCATTCTATTATTTTCATCTATTTCTTTGAATTATTCACTTAGGAATGCTCTCTTATCTCTCCTAGCTATTTTCTGGAACCCTGCATTCTGATGGGTATATCTTTCCTTTTTCCCTTTGCCTTTCACTTCTTTTCTCAGCTATGAGCCGTGTTGTGCAGGGCCACGCAAGACAGTTGGGTCATAATGGAGAGTTCTGACAAAACATGCTAATTGTTAGAGAAATGCAAATAAAGACTAAAATGAGACATCAGCTCATACCATGATCAGAATGTCCATCATCAAAAAATCTAAAAACAATCACTCCTGGAGAGAGTGTGGAGAAAAGGTAAACTCCCCACACCATTGGTGGGAATGTAAATTGGTATAGGCACTATGATGAAGAGAAACAAACAATAGAGTTACCATATGATCCAGCAATCCCACCCTTAAGCATATATCTGGAGTAAATCATAATTTGAAAAGATTTATGTACCCAAATGTTTATTGCAATATTGTTTATAAAAGCCAGGACATGGAAGCAACCTAAAAGTCATTCAACAGAGGAATGGATAAAGGAGATGGAGTACATATATACAATGGAATATTACTCTGCCATAAAAAAGAACAAAATAGTGCCACTTGCAGCAACAATGATGGACTAGAGATTGTCATACTGATTAAAGTAAGTCAAAGAAGACAGATATATCATATGATATCACTTATATGTAGAATATTAAAGAAGATGGTACAAATGAAATTATTTATAAGACAGAGATAGAGTCACAGAGGTAGAAAACACACTTAAGGTTACCAGATGGGAAAGGGGTAGGAGAGATAAATTGGGAGACTGGGATCGATGTATGCACATTACTACATATAAAATAAATAACTTATAAGCACCTATGATATAGTACAGGGAACTCTACTCAATATTCTGTAATGGCCTATATGGGAAAAGAATCTAAAAAAAGTGGATATATGCATAAATGATTTACTTTGAAACTAACACAACATTGTAAACCAACTGTATGCCAATAAAAATTTAAACTTAAATAAATAAAGATAGCTATTATCAAAAAAGAAATCCATGCTAAAACACATTAAAATTTTTTAATTTTTATGTATTATTTTGGCTACACTGGGTCTTCGTTGCTGCATGTGGGCTTTCTTTAGTTGTGCTGAGTAGGGGCTACTCTGTGAGTGAGTGCAGGCTTCTCATTGTGTGGCTTCTCTTGTTGCAGAGCATGGGCCCTAGAGCACACAGACTTCAGGAGATCCAGCACATGGGCTTAGTTGCCCTGGGCATCTTCCTGGACCAGGGATCAAACCCATGTCCCCTGCACTGGAAGGCAGATAGAAGTCCCCAGAGCACATTTAATTAAATTTCTGAAAACTAAAACAAAGAAAGAAATCTTGAAAGCAAATTAAGCTATAGCTATCTGATGAAGCACAATATGGAATCAAGATTGCCTGGAGAAATATCAATAACCTCAGGTATGCAGATGACACCACCCTTGTGGAAGAAAGAGAAGAACTAAAGAGCTTCTTGATGAAAATGAAAGAGAGTGAAAAAGTTGGCTTAAAACTCAGCTTTCAGAAAACTAAGATCATGGCATCCAGTCCCATCACTTCATGGCAAATAGATGGGGAAACAATGGAAACAGTAAGAGACTTTATTTTGGGGGGCTCCAAAATCACTACCCATGGTGACTGCACCACGAAATTAAAAGACGTTTCTTCCTTGGAAGAAAAGCTATGACCAGTCTAGCAGCATATTAAAAAGCAGAGACATTACTTTGCCAACAAAGGTCTGTCTAGTCAAGGGTTTGGTTTTTCCAGTAGTCATGTATGGATGTGAGATTTGGACTATAAAGAAAGCTGAGTGCCGAAGAATTGATGCTTTTGAACTGTGGTGTTGGAGAAGACTCTTGAGAGTCCCTTGGACTACAAGGAGATCCAACCAGTCCATCCTAAAGGAAATCAGTCCTGAACATTCATTGGAAGGACTGATGCTGAAACTCCAATACTTTGGCCACCTTATGGAAAGAACTGACTCATTGGAAAAGACTCTGATGCTGAGCAAGATTGAAGGCAGGAGGAGAAGTGGATGACAGAGGATGAGATGGTTGGGTGGCATCACCGACTCAATGGACATGACTTTGAGTAAGCTCCGGGAGTTGGTGATGGACAGGGCAGCCTGGCATGCTGCAGTCCATGGGGTCACAAAGACTCAGACATGACTGAGCGATTGAACTGAACTGAACTGATGGTCTACATAGAGCATACCAAGGAATCTTAAAACACAAAACAAAAAAGTCAACAACAACCACAACAAACCCTTAAACCTAATAACTGAGTTCAGCAATATCACAGGGAAGATAAACAGATAAAATATCCAAAAATCAAGTTTATTTCTAAATGCTAGTAATGAGCATGTGGACACTGAAATTAAAAACACAATACCAGTCACAATTGCTCAAAAAATTAAATGCTGAGATATAAATGTAACATAACATGTATAGAACTCTAAAGCTGAAAACTACACAATGCTGCAGAGAGAAATCAAAGATCTAAAAAATGAAAGGAAATCATGGTTGTGGACTGAAAGATTCAATATAGTAAAGATACTAATTCTCCCAAAGTGATATACAAGTATTTTGTTGTTGTTGTTTTTGTTGTGCAGTCGCTCTATCAGTTCAGCTCAGTCGCTCAGTTGTGTCCGACTCTTTGTGACCCCTGGACTGCAGCACGCCAGGCCTCTCTGTCCTTCACCATCTCCTGAAGTTTGCCCAAGATCATGTTCATTGCATCGGTCATACTGTCCAGCCCTCTAATTCTCTGACACCCTTTTCTCTGTCTGCCCTCAATCTTTCCCAGCATCAGGGGCTTGTCCAATGAGTCATCTCTCAAAGAGCTTTCCATAGTATGTCATGATTCATGCAGTCCAAGATGTTTTCCTGAAATTCCCTTGCTTTCTCTATAAGCCAGTGAATATTGGCAATTTGATCACTAGTTCCTCTTCCAAGCCCAGCTTGGACATCTGGAATTTCTTCGTTCACATAACGCTGAAGCCTAGCATGCAAGATTTTAAGCATGGCCTTACTAGCATGGGAGATGAGTGCAATTGTCCAATGGTTAGCACATTCTTTGGTACTACCCTCCTTGGAAATTGGGTGAGGATTGACCTTTTCCAGTCCTGTGGCCACTACTGGGTTTTCCAGATTTGCTGACATAATGAATGTAACATCTTGATGGCATCATCCTTTAGGGATCTGAATAGTTCTGCGGGAATTCCATCACATCCACTAGCTTTATTAACAGCAGTGCTTCTTAAGGCCCACTTGTCTTTGCACTCCAGAATGTCTGGCTCTAGGTGACTAACCACACCATCGTAGTAATCTAGTTCATTAAGATCTTTTCTATACAGTTCTTCTGTATATGTAGTCCCCTTCAAGGATCACTGCCTTATCATGGCGAAGGGGCTTGTGTAACTCAATGAAGCTATGAGCCATGCCATGCAGGGCCACTCAAGACAGACAGATCATAGCAGAGAGTTCTGACAAAATGTGATCCACTGAAGGAGGGAATGGCAAACCACCCCAGTATACTTGCTGTGAGAGCCGTATAAAAGGCCAAAAAGATATAAATATAATGAATTCTTATTAAAACCCCAGCCAATAACAAACAAACAAGAAAACCAGCAAGACTTTTGGTAGATATAAATAAGATTTTGCTAAAATTTATATAAAAATGCAATGGACTAGAACGGTTAAGACAAGTTTGAAAAAGAATTAAGTGGGAGGAATAAGTCTACCTATATCCAAACTTACCAGTATACAGCTACATTAATCAAGACTGTGTGTTACTTCTGAAAGATAGAAACATAGAGTGATGGAGCAGAATAAAGAACCCAGAAATAGACCCACATAAATATGCCCAACTGATTTTTGACAAAGGTGCTTTGCAGTTCAATGGAGGAAAGAGCTTTTACAACAAATGGCGCTGGAGAAACTGGACAGCCAAAGGCAAAAAAGTGAACCTTGACCCAAGCCTCATATATTACATAAAAGTTTACTCAGAGTGAATCACAGACCAAATACAAACCATAAGACTACAAAACTTTTGGGAAAACAATAGAAAATCTTTGGGATCTAGCATTAGTTAAAGAATTCTCAGACTTGATACCAAAATCATGATGCAGAATAGGGAAAACTGATAATCTGGATTTCATCAAAATTAAAAACATTATCTGTTAAGAGGATGAAGAGACAACTAGAGAGTGGGGGAAAGTGTGCAAGTCATATATCTGTCAAAGGGACTACTATCTAGAATATATAAAGAACCTCCAAAACTCAACAATAAAAAACAGCAAACAATCCATTTAGAACAGGGATAAAGTCATGAAGAGACATTTCACCGAAGAAGATACTGAAATAGCAAATAAGCACATGAAAAGATATGCAACATCATTAGTCACTAGGAAGATGAAATAAAAGCAATGAGATACCACTACATATCTATCAAAACAGCAAAACTAAAAAATAGAAACAACACCAATTGCTGACAAAGATATGGAGAAATTAGATCAGTGATACATTGCTAGTGAGGATGTAAAATTAGACAGCCACTCTAGAAAACAGTTCCATAGTTTCTCAAAAAACTATCATATAACCCAGCAACACTATTCCTGGGCAACACTATTCCAAATAAGGGAAGACTTACATTCACACAAAAACCCACACAGATATTTAAAGCAGTTTTATTTGTAATATCCAAAAACTAAAACAACCCAAAATTTCTTCAAGGGGTCAATGTTCTGTGGTATATTCATGCCATGGAATACTACTCAGCAAGAAAAAAGGAACAGATTTTTTAATAAATGCAACAACCTGGATAAACCTCCAAAAAATTATGTTGAGTTAAAAACTCAATCCAAGAAGATTTCAGGACTTCTCTAGTGGTCCAGTGGTTAAGAATCCACTTGCTGATGCAGGGGACACAAGTTCAGTCCCTGGTCCAGAGAGATTCCACATGCTGTGGGGCAACTAAGCCTGTGCACCCCAACTACTGAGCCCACGGGCTGCAGCTACTGAAGCACACACACCCTAGAGCCTGTGTTTCTCAACAGGAAGCCAATGCAATGAGAAGCCTGCACACCACAACAAAGAATAGCCCTCGCTCGCCACAACTAGAAAAAACTTGCACACAGCAACGAAGACCCACAGCAGTCAAAAATAAATAAATAAATATTTTTAAAAAGTGAATCTAAAAAAAAGTGTTCAAAAAGGTTGCATATTGTATGACTTTATGTAATAGTCTTTTTTTTTTTTAATGCCAGAACTATAGAAATGGTGAGTAAATGAGTGGTTTTAGGGATTAAGGAGGGGTTAGGGTCGGAAAGGAAGTGAGTATGGCAATAAAAGGGCCACAGAGGGATTCTTGGGAAATTCAAAATTCTTTTTCATAAGGAACGGTTGAAGAGATATAGAACATTTCATCTGGGGAAATCTTGGAGAAGGAGCTTATGAGAGTTTTCTTTTTCCAGAAGATGAAGGGATTTATACGGAAAAAAAATTAGATTCCATTTGTGTGGCAGCAGTAAGCAGAACACAGGTGTACGTAGGGGAAAGGGCACAAGCTTCAGGACTGATCATGCATGAGTTTAAACCAGAGTTCTGTTTCCTATATTTAAGACTGAGCAAATCAGTTAACCTCTGATTCTCTGTTTCCTCATCCTTAAAATGAGGGTAATGATTCCAGCTTCAATCCATCAATCCCCTTCTAACCAGAGAAACTGCTTCAATATTTACAACAAAAGAAATTTATTTCAGAGAACTGGTTGCATTTGATAAAGATATAAATACAGGTTGAAGGTGACAGAGAAGCTGAGATTTGAAGACTGCTATAATAGATGACAAAGTCAAGAATTTAAAACTCTTTTCAGATTGGTTTGAACTTTAAAAAGAGAAAAGAAGTTGGGAGTAAGACTGTACAAGATGGGCCAGAGATAAACCAGAGATTAGCAACAATAGGCAGGAGCCAATTCAAGGGACACAGGGAGAAGGCTGTGTTTTCTAGGAGCTAAGGTCACCAGGAGGAATCTGGAGCACTGAAATAGTGGAAGATGGAACCATGGAAATGCAGCCACTACTGGAGGAGATACCTGAGGAAAAGAGAGAGGAAGGAAATGCTCCAGCTTCCTCCTTTCCTCACCCTCCAACCATTCATTCACTGGTGACTCTACTGACCAAACCTAGCAGGAAATCAGAGCACCCTTAAGCCTGAGAAAGGCAGCCTCCAGTTTAGTCCATCTTATGCAGGACAGAGTATGGATCAGTAAACGAGAAGACCCAGGTTTGACACATTTATACTCACAGGATGTTTTTTTTTTTTTAATTAATTTTTATTTTTTAGTTTGTTTTGCTTTACAATACTGTATTCGTTTTGTTACACATTGACATGAATTAGCCATGAGTGTACATGAACTCCCAATCCCGACCCCCACCTCCACCCTCCCACCCCACACCCTCTCTCTGGATTATCCCCATGCATCAGTCCCTAGCATCCTGCATCCTGCATCAAACCTGGACTGGCAATTCATTTCGCTTATGATATCACACATGTTACATTGCCACTCTGCCAACCCATACCACCCTCTCCCTCTCCCACAGAGTCCAAAAGGCCATTCTATACAACTGTGTCTCTTTTGCTGTCTTGCGTACAGGTTTATCATTACCATCATTCTAAATTCCATATATATGTGTAAGTATACTGTATTGGTGTTTTTCTTTCTGGCTTACTTCACTCTGTATAATCGGCTCCAGCGTCATCCACCTCATTAGAACTGATTCAAATGTATTCTTTTTAATAGCTGAGTAATACTCCATTGTGTATATGTACCACAGCTTTCTTATCCATTCATCTGCTGATGGACATCTAGGTTGCTTCCATGTCCTGGCTATTATAAACAGTGCCGCAATGAACATTGGGGTACACGTGTCTCTTTCAATTCTGGTTTCCTTGGTGTGTATGCCCAGCAGTGGGATCGCTGGATCATAAGGCAGTTCTATTTGCAATTTTTTAAGGAATCTCCACACTGTTCTCCATAGTGGCTGTACTAATTTGCATTCCCACCAACAGTGTAAGAGGGTTCCCTTTTCTCCACACCCTCTCCAGCATTTATTGCTTGTTGACTTTTGGATCGCAGCCATTCTGACTGGTGTGAAATGGTACCTCATTGTGGTTTTGATTTGCATTTCTCTGATAATGAGTGATGTTGAGCATCTTTTCATGTGTTTGTTAGCCATTCGTATGTCTTCTTTGGAGAAATGTCTATTTAGTTCTTTGGCCCATTTTTTGATTGGGTCATTTATTTTTCTGGAGTTGAGCTGCATAAGCTGCTTGTATATTTTTGAGATTAGTTGTTTGTCAGTTGCTTCATTTGCTATTATTTTCTCCCATTCAGAAGGCTGTCTTTTCACCTTGCTTATAGTTTCCTTTGTTGTGCAGAAGCTTTTAATTTTAATTAGATCCCATTTGTTTATTTTTGCTTTTATTTCCAGTATTCTGGGAGGTGGATCATAGAGGATCCTGCTGTGATTTATGTCAGAGAGTGTTTTGCCTATGTTCTCCTCTAGGAGTTTTATAGTTTCTTGTCTTACGTTTAGATCTTTAATCCATTTTGAGTTTATTTTTGTGTATGGTGTTAGAAAGTGATCTAATTTCATTCTTTTACAAGTGGTTGACCAGTTTTCCCAGCACCACTTGTTAAAAAGATTGTCTTTAATCCACTGTATATTCTTGCCTCCTTTGTCGAAGATAAGCTGTCCATAGGTGTGTGGATTTATCTCTGGGCTTTCTATTTTGTTCCATTGATCTATATTTCTGTCTTTGTGCCAGTACCATACTGTCTTGATGACTGTGGCTTTGTAGTAAAGCCTGAAGTCAGGCAGGTTTTTGAGGATGCAGAGCATGGTCAGATGCCTGGCACATAGTAGATACTCAATAAATGGTAATCCTAACTTTTATATATCAGTGCTATATGATGGGCATTTAGAAATGCGTTTTCTCCATCACTTTATATCTGAATATATAAAAACACAAGCTAGGACATTTGGCTCATGCTACATGGATTCTGCCAAGAATGCTTTTTTTCCCCCCCAAATGAGCTACATATCTAAGAAATGTTGGGCGGGGTGGGGTGGGGGAAGTCCTGTCCTAAAGTTTCATTGTACAAAGCAAATGTTGGATTTCCACTGTTTCTGGTTTCAGCCTATTCAGAGGAAGAGTTTCAGTGAAATATTAATTTCAGACAAAGCCACACTAGGGTAAAATTGCATAGTAACTCAAGCAGCATGTGCAAAATTTATTTAGTGTTGGCCAGGAATGGTTTTAATTATGTGAAGTCTCCACTATGAGAAGAAAGAGATTGAAGATGTTTGACTAAGTCAATCGCAAAGGCTCTGGATATTCCTGGATTCCTCCCCAGTTTCAGTTTATTTCTGAAGTCCCCAAACCATAAACATAAAGGAAGTATCCATGGAATTGAATGATGACACTGTCCGAACCAAGGGCAACCAGCAGCAAAAACAATCAATATGGGGAAATATCAAGCACCAGCAATCTGAATACCTCCAGTATGGCATGAAGGTCAGGTGCCCAGTCGTGTGGGAGGTCAACCAGAGTACAACAGAAGGAAGAGTGAGGATCTAAAGGAATGTTCAAAACTTGGGAGGCAGGATGCAAGATGTTTTCATAAGGGCCCAGATAGTACAAAATGCAGCGTGTGCCATGCACATGTTGGACACCTCACATGTCCTGGAAGTCACTGGTGAGCTGTGGCACTGGGCTTGAAGTAGCATCTCGGAGTGGGAAGAGAACCAGGGTCCATCCCTAAGGATGATGCAGGCACTGAGGATTTGATCTTGTAGATAGAAGAGTGGAGTCATCTCTAGTGCCAGAGCTAAGTCACTTTCAGTCTTGTCCTACTCTTTGCGGCCCCATGGACTGTAAGCCACCAGACTCCTCTGTCCATGGGATTCTCCAGGCAAGATACTAGAGTAGGTTGCCATGCCCTCCTTCAGGGGATCTTCCTGACCCAGGGGTCGAACCTGCGTCTCTTATGTCTCCTGCATTGGCAGGTGGGTTCTTTACCACTAGCGCCACCTGGGAAGCCCGAGTCAACTCTAAGGGCCTTAAAAATGGTCAGAATCCAGGAAGCTATCTTTAAAGACCAGCTTTCAGGCTCTGGATTCTGTCCATATGTATTAGGACCCTAGCACTAGTCTGGGAGCAGGGGTTTCTGTCCCAGGAGGGCATACAGAAGTGAGAACACAAGAAAAGGGACAAGAATTTGAAACGGAAATAAACAAAAACCAGTCCTGTGAAGTAGACCATGTGGGTCAGAGGTGGTCTAACCTGCAAGGTTCTTAGGATCAGCCCTAGGCTGGCCTGGTAGGTTCGTGCTAAGTCCCTTCAGTTGTGTCTGACTCTTTGATGCCCAAATATATATGCCCAGAAAGTCAGGGGATCCTCTTAAATATTTACTGCCCCAAGTAAGACAGGCCTGGGCATATAAGTTGGGGTTGATTCTGCTTGGAGAGCCGGGCAGGGAGCCAGATCACCTTAACCTGAAAGGGAAGTCTAAAGGACTGAGGATGGATGAGGCAGGATGAGAGTCTCCACTTGGATTTCTCAGAGACCTCCCCAGCCCAGTGTGTCCTAAGTTCATTCTCCCACTAAACTACTTTCTGTTTTCTCCACAGTTTTCACAATATCCTGACCCTCCCAATCACTCATACTCACACTTGGAAGTCACCTTGGGCCCTTTCTCTCCCTTGCCCTGAAAATTCTACCTCATATCCCCTCTTTGGTCCCCATTGCCACTCACCTAACTTAGGAGTTCCTTTTTCTTCTTCTCTTACCCCAAGATCATATACTGGTGTTGGACTGAGCATTCAGAAACAGTGCTCTAATAATGCCACTCCTCTGTTCTAAAATCGCCATCTATAGAGTAAAATTCAAGTGTGAGCCTGTAAATCAAGGCCCTTCATAGGTTCTTCCCAACCTAGCTTTTCAACACAGCCAAAGCTCCAGCAAATGAAACCATGTTCTTCTTCATATACTTCCCTCTCATTCTACCTCTGGGCTTTGCTCTGCTGAATGCTCTTCTCTACATTCATGCACTTCTGAGTCTTATCCACCCTTCAAGATCCATGTCACATCATCTCCTGTAAGAACGTTCTTTGATTCTCCTCATCATGTATAATGGCTCCCTCTCTGTAGCCCGGTAGCCCTCTGTGACAATATTTGCATGTGGTAAAAGTATGTGTTTCCTATATTTTTGCACTAGGCTATATAAGTTCTTTGAAATTAGGGGCCTTACACCAGATTCTCCTTCATGAAGGAAATGTAGGGAGACCCAAGAACATTGAATTTGGTCATAAGACATGTAAAGAGGTTTGGAGGAATAATAACGTAAAGGAATTCTGGAGTCATACTGTGATCCTGGAGTGATAATTAAAAGCATTTGAGAGTCATCAGCTGAAGTATGAAAACAGACAAGGTAACCTGATGAAGAATATCAAAGGTAAAGGAAAAAGCTCATGCCTGAACCTAGTGAAAACTAGCCTGCCAAGTGTCAGATGGAGAAAGAAGAAACTTCATGGAGATGGCAGAAATAGTCAAACAGAATTACAACATTTGTACCACACTGGGCATGAAAAGAATTTCAGTCCTGATGGTCAGCCAACCAACATGTGCTTGAATAATTCTAACTAAATCCTGTGTGATTTTCTCTCTACGGTTGCAAGCAAGGCAGAACATGATGACAGACTCATGGATCTTTAATCCAAGCCATTAAAAAAGGCAATCCACTTGCCATTTTATTCTTAACCTGTATCCTCAAGCAAAGGCTTCATCTGCCACCAGTAGGGCTTCCCAAGTCCTGTATACCTGGGGACATCTGTAAATGTAGAGAACTCACAAAAATAATGGCCCACCAAGGAACACACAGATGGGAACAAGAAACATTACCGGTCCTGATTCTTTTCCATTTTGGCTTCCCAAGTCCCAAGCTGACTTCTAAGTCCATGATAATTATTAAAACCAGAGCATAAGCACAGGGACACTGAGGAAGTCAGAAAGAAAGTGAAAGTTGCTCAGTCATGTCCAACTCTTTGCAACCCCATGGACTATACAGTCCATGGAATTCTCCAGGCCAGAATACTGGAGTGGGTAGCCTTCCCCTTCTCCAGGGAACCTTCCAAACCCAGGGATTGAGTCTAGGTCTCCCACACTGCAGGCAGATTCTTTACCAGCTGAGCCACAAGGGAAGCCCAAAGAAGACAAGAAATCAGAAAAGTGAAAAACAAGGTAGAGTCTGGAAACCCACAGTAGTTCCCCAGGGAGCTGGAGAAAAGGGAAATTCTAGGTAGGGGTGTCCAGCCTTCCTTGGCAGGAGCTATGTGGATTCTTGAGAAGGTAGACAGCTTCCACTTGAGACCTTCCAGGGGGAACTAGTCCACAGATATACAGGACCTGCTCTGGGCCAATCCAATTCAATGCAATGCAGACAGACTGCTGAAGACCCAGAAGGTGAAAAGCCATGAGCTGGGCAGACATTTATCTGATGCCAAAAGTCAGTTCTACAGCTTCCTAGAAGCCACCATTGTCTTACATCATACTCCAATACACTGGAGTTCAACCTGTTTGCTTCAGGGTTCCACAAATGTCTGACTCAAATTATATTTTTTAAAATATTTTTTAAACCATAAGCACATATATTCAGTGTGTGATATGCCAAATGTAGACAAGTACAGAATAAACGAAAATCATGAGTATGTTTGAATATATTAAGGGTAGCTTGTGCTCAGTCATGTCCGACTCTTTGCAACCCCAAAGACTGTAGCCTGCCAGACTACACTCTGTCCATGGGATTTTTTTACAGGTAAGAATACTGGAGTGGGTTGCCACTTCTTCCTCCAGGGGATCTTCCTGACCCAGGGATTGAACCCGTGTCTCCTGCAACTCCTGCTTGGCAGGTAGATTCTTTACCACTGAGCCATCAGGGAATGTATTAGAAATGTCATTAATTAGGAAAGCTATAGTTCTGAAAATGTCTTTAGTGATTCAGATCCATGCAAGTCTTCTCTTTGTAAAACTGGACAAGTAAGCCCACCACCACCACTTTGGCTCAAGTATGCCACGGCTCGGTTAAATCCCAGACAAGACTCTGGGATATCCATTGAGTGCATGCTCACATAAAGAGGCAACAGTAAACTATACTGTAATAAGTGACCACATTGCCTGTGGCACTGTGGTATTATTGGTATCTTTAATGCTTGTTTTATTCTTATAGTGCTTGGAAGGCTTTTATAAATCCAAATAAGACCAACTCAGCAATGCAGGCTGAAATGTCAGTGATGAAAATGACAACTGAAGTTTGGACTCAACATGCCAAATTAAATATTTTTTGCTGTGTTTAAGGCTTTGTGCTGTGCTGTGCTTAGTCACTCAGTTGTGTCCGATTCTTTACAACCCCATAGACTGCAGTCTACCAGGCTCCTCTGTCCATGGAATTCTCCAGGCAAGAATACGGGAGTGGGTTGCCATGCCCTCCTCCAAGGGAACTTTGCAACCCAGGGATGGAACCAAGGTCTCCACATTGTAGGTGGATTCTTTACCACGTGAGCTACAGGGAAGCCCATTAAGGGCTTTAAGTGATTACTAAATAGAAAAAGGCACTGAAGTCACAATACTCTTAATTAACATATCATCACGGCACAATATGTTTTGAAGAAGTATTTTCTGTGAGAGGAAGATAAAAATTGGTTGAAGAACCTGTTTATCTATTACTTTCAATTAAATCCCTTATAATTAAAGGATGCAAACAGTTGTTGCTGCTGCTGCTGCTGCTAAGTCGCTTCAGTCATGTCCGATTCTGTGCGACCCCATAGATAGCAGCCCACAAGGATCCCTCGTCCCTGGGATTCTCCAGGCAAGAACACTGGAGTGGGTTGCCATTTCATTCTCCAATGCATGAAAGTGAAAAGTGAAAGTGAAGTCCGCTCAGTCATGTCCGACTCTTAGTGACCCCATGGACTGCAGCCTACCAGGCTCCTCCGTCCATGGGGTTTTCCAGGCAAGAGTACTGGAGTGGGGTGCCATTGCCTTCTCTACAAACAGTTGTTACATAGTATAATTAGTCAACATTAAAACCACATTTTCCTATATTCTTCTTTCAAGTTTCTGGATCATTTTAATCAAAATAACCTGAATCTGCAAGGTATCCTGTTTAAAAGTGCTATCACTTTGAATGTCTGGCTGCCATAACTTTCTTAAGGCTGTACAGCCAATACAAAACACAGAGAAGTATTAATAGCGAGGAGACTCCAAGGCTGCACTGTCATCGCAAAATTTCAATTTATATTTTTATATTCATCATAACAGTCTCATTGTTTTCAAATATACCACACAATTTTTGTTTCTTCTCTTTAACTCACTGATATTCCATTTAAGATTTCATTTGAAGAGTATTAATGCTAAAAAAATTTAAACATCACTGTGTTATTTAATACATAGGAGAAACCCAATATATTAAATAGGAAGAAGTTAAAGAAGCAGGCCTTTTCATTAGAAAGGTAGAAACTAGATAAGAGTTAATGTGCTTCAAACATAGCCCACCTATAAACGTGGGACTCGAAAAAATACTTGTTGAAATAATCAATGTAGCAGAAATGGTACGTCCCTTCCTTCTGAAATTGCAAGAGAGGGAAACTTTAGAAATGGAGAAACAAAGATGCCTGTGGAAGAAGCTTTGCTTTTCCTACGAGAGCCATCTTTCTGCAGGCAAGCAAGTTAAACATTGTTCGTAGCTTTGTTCACTATGAACAAAGCTAGTGGAGGTGATGGAATTCCAGCTGAGCTTTTTCAAATCTTAAAAGATGACGCTGTGAAAGTTCTGCACTCAATATGCCAGCAAATTTGGAAAACTCAGCAGTGGTCACAGGACTGGAAAAGGTCAGTTTTCATTCCAGTTCCAAAGAATGCTCAAACTACCGCACAATTGCACTCATCTCACGCACTAGTAAAGTAATGCTCAAAATTCTCCAAGCCAGGCTTCAACAGTACGTGAACCACGAACTTCCAGATGTTCAAACCTGTTTTAAAAAAGGCAGAGGAACCAGAGATCAAATTGCCAACATCTGTTGGAACATTGAAAAAGCAAGAGAGTTCCAGAAAAACATCTATTTCTGATTTATTGACTATGCCAAAGACTTTGACTGTGTGGATCACCACAAACTGTGGAAAATTCTTAAAGAGATGGGAATACCAGACCACCTGACCTGCCTCTTGAGAAATCTGTATGCAGGTCAGGAAGCAACAGTTAGAACTGGACATGGAACAACAGACTGGTTCCAAATAGGGAAAAGAGTACATCAAGGCTGTATATTGTCACCCTGCTTATTTAACTTATATGCAGAGTACATCATGAGAAATGCTGGGCTGGATGACACACAAGCTGGAATCAAGATTGCTGGGAGAAATATCAATAACCTCCGATATGCAAGATGACACCACCTTTATGGCAGAAAGGGAAGAACAACTAAAGAGCCTCTTGTTGAAAGTGAAAGAGGAGAGTGAAAACATAGGCTTAAAGCTCAACATTCAGAAAACTAAGATTATGGCATCTGGTCCCGTCATTCATGGCAAATAGATGAGGAAACAGTGAGAGACTTTATTTGGGGAGCGGGGGTGTGGGGCTCCAAAATCACTGCAGATGGTGACTGCAGCCAAGAAATTAAGACACTTACTCTTTGGAAGAAAAGTTATGACCAACCTAGACAGCATATTAAAAAGCAGAGACATTACTTTACCAACAAAGTTTCATCTAGTCAAGGCTACGGTTTTTCCAGTAGTCATGTATGAATGTGAGAGTTGAACTATAAAGAAAGCTGAGTGCCAGAGAATTGATGCTTTTGAACTGTGTTGTCTTGAGAAGTCTCTTGGACTGCAAGGAGATACAACCAGTCCATCCTAAAGGATATCAGTCCTGAATATTCACTGGAAGGACTGATGTTGAAGCTGAAACTCCAATACTTTGGCCACTTGATGCAAAGAACTGACTCATTAGAAAAGACCCTAATGTTGAGAAAGATTGAAAGTGGGAGGAGAAGGGGACAACAGAGGATGAGATGGTTAGATAGCATCACCGACTCAATGGACATGAGTTTGAGTAAACTCCTGGAGTTGGTGACAGACAGGGAGGCCTAGCATGCTGCAGTCCATGGCCCCATCGCTAAGAGCTGGACACAACCAAGCAACTGAAATAAACTGAACTGAACTGAAGTTGGACTTTTCTTTGTGTGAAGCAGGACAGAGAGATGGTGGTCAGTGGGTAGCCAAATGTATCTACGGATGATTAGGACCAGCATAGCTGAGGTATCAGCATAATGGAAAGAATGCCATGTGCTACTTGCTCTGGGCATGTAGAAAAAAAAGTGGTGACTAGACATGATTTTGAGGGAAGGAGGCCAAGAGAAGAATGCAGCCTGGAAAGCAGCAGTGCAGCGTAGTCTAGGAATCATTCATTCATTCATTTACTGATAAAGCACCTATTAAATACACGGGCATGATACCAGCACTTGAGTTATGAAGACAAACAAATTTTGGTCAGTGTCTCTTTGGGGGAAAGGAGTACTGTTTCCAAAGGACGTGAAGAGAGATGGTAGAGGGGCACTTAGCATAGTACCTGAAATGCAACAGGAACTCAATGCTTACTGTTACATGAACACTTACTGTTAAATGAATGAGCAAAGTTTAAAGTAAGGAGAGGCTGGATGGACAAAGGCTGTGAGTGTGGCCTAAAGAACACAGATGAAGATACCTTAGGGTAGAGCTACTCAATCACCTTGGTATGAGGAAGGAGTCCTGAAATCTCCTTGAGAGAGGGTTGTGTTATAGGTTGAACTGTGTCCCTCAAAAAAGATATGAAGTCTCAAAATGTAACCTTAATTGGAAACAGGATCTTTACAGATTTAACCAAGTTAAAATGAGGTCTTTAGAGTGAGTCCTTCCATATGACTAGTGTCCTTATGTAAAGGACACTATGCAGACATACACAGAAGGAAGACAATGTGAAGAGACACGGGGAGGAAACAAGAATGCCTAAGGCTATCAGAAGCCAGGGTAGAAACCTGGCACAGATACTTCCCTAGGACCTTCAGAGGGAGCATGGCCCTGCTAATATTTTTTCTGGCCTCCCCAACTGTGAGACAATAAATTTCTGTTGTTATAGGCCATCTGGTTTGTAGTACTTTGTTACGGCAGCCTTATGAAACTAATACAGGCTGGAAGTCAAAACAGACCAAAACCTGTGGCAGGCACTGGTGTTTATCTCCAAAGTGCAGTCCTCCTTAGACCTCCACTTTGTTTGTCCATCCTCCCTGGCCCAAGGTATGGGACATGGAGCTGATTCACTTCAATCACAGAGATCTCTTTGCCACTCCATGTACCACGCGACCCAACTCTGTCCAAGAGGTCTCACTAAAAGGACTGCTGTATCCCAGGTGGCGCTAGTGGTAAAGAACCCATCTGCCAAAGCAGGAGACTTATGAGACGCAGCAGCTTCAATCCCTGGGTTGAGAAGGTCCCCTGGAGAAGGAAATGGCAACCCACTCCAGTACTCTTGCCTGGAGAACCCCATGGATAGAGCAGCTTGGCGGGCTCTATCTGTGAGTCCATGGGTCTCACAGAGTCAGACACAACTGAAGCAACTTAGCACAGCAGCACAGCACAGCATCCATGATATAAATCAGTTGGTTTTGGATATTTCTCTGTCTCTGAAGGCATGTTTGAAATATTCAATGCAGAGATTGTCTCTTACTGAACCTGGACAAGGCACTAAAGTAATAATCAGTGGGGTTACTAGATAACCTGAGGGAGAATGGTAACTGAATTGAGTTCCTTGACCATAATGGTCATTTGTCCTTTCAGAAGCTAATCTGGACCTCCAGGGTGTAAGTTAACAAGTTTTCTCTTATCAGATATTATTACCTGAATTTAATAAACATCCCCTGGATGATTAGGCAGTGGATAAGAAAATGTCCTAATCTAGACACTTAAATTCAGGAATTCCCTAATCCACAACCAAATTGTAACATGCAAAAATCATCATGTTAGAATCTCAAGTTGGGGTCTGAGCTTTCCTGCATGTCCTTTGTCAAACACAGAAGAATAATCTCACACCTAACTGTTTTTTGCAGCTAAAACACAGTGCTTGCTATGCCAGAGGCTAACTGAGAACCCTGAAGGGCTAGGTGGGTCTTAGCAGGGACAGAGAAGAGAGAGTTGCATAGGCTTATGGAATGGGGCTTCATGCCACACTATGAGGGTGGAGAGAAGACTCTATATTTTAAGAATGTCACAGGCTTTGATACCAGATCTGGTCCAATCTCAGCTCCATCATTTACCAGCTACTTGACTTTGGGCAAATGGCTTAGCATTTCCAAACCTCAGTTTGAAAAACAGGGAATAAAACAATATTTTTGAGAATTCTGCATAATAATCTATATAATACACCCAGCATAGTGTCTTGTGATCAAGAGGTGACTTCCCCAGGATGTACACATGATTCTGAGTCACAAATACAGAATATTTAGAGTTTTGTTTTTTTCTTTACTGGAAGAATCAGTCCACTGAGCATTAAAGAAACAGCTAGACATTTTTTCATCAAATTGGTTATGCCGTCCTGTCATTTTGACTTTTGACATGTCACAAGCCATTTCTCTTCAAAGTCCCTCCTTCTTAGTTCCCCTGAATTAAAGCAGTGGAGCCTAAGTGGCCTCACTGCCTCCATTCTCTCCCCATGGTTCAATCCAATCTTGAGTGAGGCCCTAGAATTGTCATTGTAGAATAGCGATTGGTAAGTTCACAGGTAAGTCAAGCCCACTGGCTGTTTGTATCAGTAAAGTTTTATTGCAACAGAGTCATGCTCATTTGCTTATGTATCATCTATTACAACTTTCACACTATAGTGGCAGAGCTGAGTAGCTGCAACAGAAACAGTATGGCTCGCAAAGCTTAAAATATTTACTATCTGGTTCTTTAAGAAAGCTTGCAGTACCCTTGGTAATTTGTTCTAGAACACTCCACCTTGGTAACTCATCATTCCCTTCAGTGACTTGCCTATAAGATAAAGTCTAAGCTATGTTAGTTGGCCCTAACCAGTCTATCCTGGCTCATCTCTCACCATTCTTGCAGCCTAAACTTCTTGTAGAATAAGGCTCCCCAAAACACACCAGAATCTCTTCACCTAGAACAACACTACACCCTTTCTACATAAAACAACAACAACAAAAACACTTCTATTTGTACTTCAATATACTTCTTGAATATCCTTCCTTTTATGAAGCCTTCTAGAATTGCTGCCTCAGCCCTATCCAAGGGGCAGGCACTCCTTCCTTGGAAATAATATCCCACCAATAACTGACATGTCATATTCAGTACATATTGCTTCATGGATCACAGCCTTGTAATGGAGAAGGCACTTGCATAACTCAATGAAGCTATGAGCCATGCCATGCAGGGCCACCCAAGATGGACTGGCCAGAGTGGAGAGTTCTGACAAAAATGCAGTCCACTGGAGGAGGAAATGGCAAATGTCAGTATTATTGCAGCGAGAGACCATGAACAGTATGAAAAGACAAAAAGATATGACACCAGAAGATGAGCCCTCCAGGTTGGAAGGTGTCCAGTATGCTACTGGGGATGACTAGAGGGCAATTACTAAAGTTCCAGAAACACTGAAGTGACTGGGCCAAAGAGGAAACGATTCTCAGTTGTGGATGTGTCTGGTGGTGAAAGTAAAGTCTGACACTGTAAAGAACAATATTGCATAGGAAGCTGGAATGTTAGGCTCATGAATCAAGATAAATTGGATGTGGTCACACAGGAGATGGTAAGAGTGAACATCAACATCTTAAGAATCAGTAAACTATAATGATGGGAATGGGTGAATTTAATTCAGATGACCATTATTATCTACTACTGTGGGCAAGAATCCTCAGAAGAAATGGAGTAGCCCTCAAAGTCAACAAAAGAGTCTGAAATGCAGTACTTGGGTGCAATCTCAAAAACAACAGAATGATTTCTGTTTGTTTCCAAGGCAAACCATTCAACATCACAGTAATTCAAGTCTATGTCCCAACTGCCAATGCTGAAGAAGTTGAAGTTGAGTAGTTCTATGAAGACCTACAAGACCTACTAGAACTAACACCAGAAAAAGATATCTTTTTCATCATAGGGGACTAGAAGGCAAAAGTAAGGAAGTCAAGAGATACCTGGAATAACAGGCAATTTTGGCCTTGGAATACAAAATGAAGCAGGGCAAAGGCTAACAGAGTTTTGTCAAGAGAACCCACTGGTTACAGTAAGTACCCTTTTCAAACAGCACAAGAGATGACTCTATATATGGACATTACCAAATGGTCAATACTGAAAACAGACTGATTATATTTTTTGCAGCTGAAGGTGAAGAAGCACTATACAGTCAGCAAAAACAAGACCTGGAGCTGACTGTGGCTCAGATCATGAGCTCCTTATTGCCAAATTCAGACTTAAATTGAAGAAAGTAGGGAAAACCACTAGGCCATTCAGGTCTGATTTAGAGCATAAATCCCTTATGATTATACAGTAGAGGTGACAAATAGATTCAAGGGATTAGATTTGGTAGACAGAGTGCTTGAAGAACTATGGACAGAGGTTCCTAACACTGTACAGGAGGCAGTGATCAAAACTATACCAAAGAAAAAGAATGCAGGAAGGTAAAGTGGTTGTCTGAGGAGGCTTTACAAATAGCTGAGGAAAGAAGAGAAGTGGAAAGCAAGGGAGAAAGGGAAAGATACACTCAACTGAACACAGAGTTCCAGAGAATAAAGACAAGAAGGCCTTCTTCAAAGAACAATGCAAAGAAGTAGAGGAAAACAATAGAATGGGAAAGACTAGAGATCTCTTAAAGAAAATGGAGCTATCAAGGGAAAATTTCATGCACAATGGACATGACAAAGGATAGAAACAGTAAGGACCTAACAGAAGCAAAAGAGATTAAGAAGAGGTGGCAAGAATACACAGAAGAACTATACAAAAACGTCCTAATGACCCAGATAACTGCGATGGTATGGTCACTCACCTAGAGCCAAACATCCTGGAGTGTGAAGTCAAATGGGCCTAGGAAGTGTTACTACAAACAAAGCTAGTGGAGGTGATGGAATTCCAGCTGAGCTATTTCAAATTTTAAAAGATGATGCTGTTAAAGTCCTGTACCCAACATGTCAGCAAAATTGGAAAATTCAGCAGTGATCACAGGACTGGAAAAGGTAAGTTTTTATTCCAATCCCAAAGAAGAGCAATGCCAAAAAATGTTCACACTACTGTACAGGTGTTCTCATTTTACATGCTAGTAAGGTTATTCTCAATATCCTTCAAGCTAGGCTTCACCAGTATGTGAATCAAGAACTTCCAGATAGATAAGCTAGCTTTAGAAAAGGCAGAGGAACCAGAGATCAAATTGCCAGTCTTCTTTTGATCATAGAGAAAGCAAAGGAGTTCCAGAAAAACATCTACTTCTGCTCATTGACTTTGCTAAAGCCTTTGACTGTGTGGATCACAACAAACTGGAAAATTCTTAAAGAGATGGAAATACCAGACCACCTTACCTATCTCCTGAGAAACCTGTACTCAGGTGAAGAAGCAACAGTTAGAACTGGACATGAAACAATGGACTGATTCAAAATTTGGAAAGGAGTAAGACAAGGCTGTATATTGTCACCCTGCTTTTTAATGTATATGCAGAGTACATCCTGCAAAATGTCAGGCTGGATGTATCACAAGCTGGAATCAAGACTGCTGGGAGAAATATCAACAATCTCAGATATGCAGATGATACCACTTTAACGGCAGAATTTGAAGAGGAACTAAAGAGCCTTTTGATGAGGGTTAAAGAGGAGACTGAAAAGCTGGCTTGAAACTCAACATGAAAAAAACTAAGATCATTTGCATCTGGTCTCATCACTTCATGGCAAATAGAAGGGGAAAAAGTAGGAGTGACAGATTTTATTTTCTTGGGCTCCAAAATCACTGCAGATTGTGACTGCAGCCATGAAATTAAAAGACACTTGCTCCTTGGAAGAAAAGCTATGACAAACTTAGCATATTAAAAAGCAGAGTTATCACATTGCTAACAAAGGTCTGTACAGTCAAAGCTGTGGGGCTTTTTTTCAGTAGTCATGTACAGATATGAGAGTTGTACCAATAAGAAGGCTGAGTGCCAAAGAATTGATGCTTTCAAATTGTGTTGCTGGAGAAGACTCTTCAGAGTCCGTTAAACTGCATGGAGATCAAACTAGTTAGTTCTAAAGGAAATCAACTCTGAATATTCATGGAAGGACTAAAGTGAACCTCCAGTACTTTGGCCACCTGATGCGAGGAGCCAACTCATTGGGAAAGACCCTGATGCTGGGAAAGATTGAAGGCAAATGGAGAAGAGGAGGGCAGTGGATGAAATGGTTAGATAGCATCATTGACTCAAGAAATATGAATGTGAGCAAACTCTGGGAGATAGTGAAGGACAGGGGATCCTAGCATGCTGCAGTCCATGGGGTCGCAGAGACAGACCCACCTTACCAACTGAACACCAACAAATACAGTAGATATGAGTCTACACAGCTGTCTTCCTCACTAGACACCCCCAAGCTAAATTGTCTTTTCTCTTTCCCTCCTGGAACACTCTGTTCTTTTCCAACGTAGAACTTACTATAATTTATAATCATGTATTTCATTGTGTATTTATTTCTTTAATTTTGTCCCCTAATCACAATGAGCTCCAAGAAGACAGGAATTAAGACTGTTGGATTCACCATCATGTTACCATCACATATCCTGTAGCCAGCCAAATAATAGTTGTACAATTTGTTGAATGAATGAATGAATGATAAAAGAAAACAGAGATTTTACTAATGAAACAAATACCAATGAAATAATCTAAAGAATCAAAACTGTTACTTTCTGAGTACACCAGATACTGCCCCTCAGATTCTTCTGGCGTTCAGATGGTCCAAAAGTTTGGATAGGCTTTGATGGGGATGTTTGGAATATGTATATAGTTCTATTCACTTGTTCTTGGAATCTGTGTGGAATGTTTACATAGCCCTTTTGATGAGTTCAAATTCAGACCTCATGAAACTGGAATAAAGCTATAGTTTTATGTCACTGAGTCTACATTTTCACTGAACCATACAGTATCCCAACCATGACTTCCTGGAAAAAGACATTCTCTACTCCTTTTCTACTAAGGAAAGGTGGGCAAGACTACTGCAACTTCTGTTTGTCGCTAAGGAGGGTGTCCTATCCATGCATCACCACACACTATGCCCACATACAGATGAGAGGCCTGGGTGGTAAGGGTTGGAGGAGACTGCCAGGCTGGAATGATCCTTCCTTGACTCCAACAGAGGAAATCTTTAAGCTCAGACTGTGACTCTTGAAAGCTGTATTGTTCATTCTTCCTAAGACCTGAAGCTCAAGATCAAGCAAATAATTCAGCTTAGTTGCTGCTTAGTGTAGGGGGAAAAAAAATATCCCAAGGCCATTTCCTGTGTGGCCTTTTTTTGATTTTAGACAATGTCTCTTTGAGAGACAGTCCCATCCACAAAGGCTTTCTGTGGAGGTGTGTGCATTTCACTGAAATGTTTCCAAGAAGAGCAAAGACACCTTTTCAACCAAGGCAAATTAATGAAGCTGGCAGTCAAACTCTATTTCTAGCCTGCAGCCTCAGGGATGTCAGTTCCATGAATGAAGGCAAAGCTGAATTGCTTGTTTAAACAAGCTTTCAGCCCTCTGTGGCATCTACCTCTGGTTAAGCAATGAAAGAATTCTATGTATCAAAACATGGAGATTGTTTTTGGATCTAGATAAACACTTCTAAGAGTTTGCTGGAACTATCCTTTAAGCCTGGTTAGAGAGCATTCATAAGGAAATATCAGTCTTTCCCATTATTAAGAAGCTAAATGGGAGTAGGTTTCAAGATGGCTCAGGAGTAAGACTAGGAGATCACCTTTCTCCCCATAAATCCACCAAAAATACATCTGCATGTGGAACCACTTCTACAAAACACCTGAATGCTAGCAGAAGATCCCAGATTTCCAAAAACGCAAGCTTATCTCCACAGAATGGGGTAGGGTAAAAGATAGAAGGAAAATAAATAAATAAATAAAAGGATTTAAAACAGAGACCTGATCTCAAGGAGGGAGCTGTGAAGGAGGAAAAGTTTCCACACACTCAGAAACCCCTTCACGGGCAGGGAAAAGGCGGGGAGCTTCAGAACCTCAAAGCTGGATGCAGCAATAGGTGCTTGGAAGGCAGAATGGAGAGAATTCACTCCAGAGATCATTGCCAACCAGCACTTGTAGGCGGAGAGGCTGTTTGCATATTTGCTGTGGCAAACAGGGGCTGGGTGCTAAGGTTCAGGCTATGGGGGTCAGACTCCAGGTAAAGGACTTGGGTGGACTGCTGTGAAGATAGTCTGAGGCAGCTAGTATGACACAGCTGAGGGAGTCCAGGGAAAAGCCTGGGCCTGCCAGAGACACAAAAGATCACTGCTGTGGGGACCCTCTAACTCCACACACTCACAGACCACAGGGCTCTGCCTTTGCTGGTGCCATAGGTGGGACAAGATGCAGCTGTGGACTGTGACCCCAGAGGTAGATTCGCTGGCCAGCACCACCATAGCTGGCACGAGTGCCAGAAGCAGGACTAGAAGGGACTGTAGTTTTCAATCCCAAAGGTGGAAACAGGCCAAATGGCCACCTCCAAAGCCTGCATGAGTGCCAAAGGCAAAAGGGACAAACACCACTGCTGTCCCGACCCCAGAGGTAGCAGCTGCCACCAAACTGTGAACAGGCACAGGTCACTACCCGCACCTTCCTGAGAGCCTATGCAGCTTGACTCTGCCAAGGGACACACAGTCCAGGGCCAATTCCTTTAGGAGAGCGCATGAACCATCTCAGACTACAGCAACTTTCCTCAGGCCTCAGGTGCAGAAGGCACGCCTCAGAAACCCCAACTGTATCTGCTATACCCCTCCATCTCCTTAGCCTGACTGAGCAAGTGAGCCCTAATAAGCCGATACTTTTGCCCCCTCCTGCCTGGGTGGAACAGACACCAGAGAGAGACCTACAAGTAGAGGCAGGGCCAAAAGCAAAGCTGAGCACGAGGGGCTGTGTGACCTGAGAAGAGGAAGGGAATGCATTACTGCAGCTGCAGGTGCAACAGGTGGTTGTTGTTCAGTCGCTCAGTTGTGTCCAACTCTTTGCGACCCCATGGACTGCTGCACGCCAGGCTTCCCTGTCTTTCACCATCTCCTGGAGCTTGCTCAAACTCATGTTCATTGAGTTTGTTATGCCATCCAATCATCTTGTTCTCTGTTGTCTCCTTCTCCTCCTGCCTTCAATCTATCCCAGCATCAGGTTCTTTTCTAAGAGTCAACTCTTTGCATCCGATAGCCAAAGTACTAGAGCTTCAGCTTCAGCTTCAGTCCTTCCATTGAATATTCAGAACTGATTTCTTTTAGGATGGACTGGTTGGATCTCCTTGCAGTCCAACAGACTCTCAAGAGTCATCTCCAACACCATAGCTCAAAAGCATCAATTCTTCAGCCTTCTTTATGGTCCAACTCTCACATCCATACATGACTACTAGAAAAACCTTAGCTTTGACTATATGGACATTTGTCAACAAACCAATGTCTCTGCTTTTAATATGCTGTCTAGATTTGTCATAGCTTTTCTTCCAAGGAGCAAGAATCTTTTAATTTCATGGTCACAGACACCAGGTTAAATCCCCACAATAGGTTTGAGACTGCTTTGGGGCAACTGTGGATTTTGGAAGCAAGTACAAGCTGGAGGACATATCTGGGTCTGAGCTGACCCCAGAATGCCCACAGAAGGTCCAGACACCTTCCTAGAGATATTGGAGGACTTTCTGAGGAGGCAGATTGGCTGGTGATCACTGTGTGGTGAGGACAACAGAGTACGCAGGAGGATATTCTTACTCCTCTTCCTCTCTCTCTTTCACTATATATATATATATATATATATAGACACACACACACACACACACACATCTTTTTTCTTGTTCATTTTTTCTTATTTTTACAGTACTCTGTAGATATATAGGATTTTCCCCCATGTTTTAGATTTTGTATTTTTGCTAGCTTTTATATTCGTTTTAATTATGGGTTTTTAAATTGGCTTCACTGCTGTCTTCTCTTTTGGTTCTTATTTTTCCTTTTTTTGTTCTCTTTTTTTTATCTCTTCCTCTTGTGAGCATGTGAACTTCTTCAGATGTTCTTATCTGTGGAGTATTGCTATTACCATTTGTCTTAGGATTTTATCTGTATATCCATTTTTTGTTTGTACATTTGTTTGACTTGCTTTTTTTCTCTTCTCTTCTGTGTTGTATGCCTTGTGGAGTCCAGACCTACAGTAAGGAGCTGGGCCTCAACTTCTGAAGTAGGAGACCTGAGTTCAGGACTCTGGACCAGAAGACTCCCAAACCCATGGCCCATCAGCTGGTGAGAGTTCTCCAAAAGGCCTCCATCTCAACACTGAGACTAGGCACCACCTAAAGGCCAGCAAGCTCCAAAAAGACTAGGTTTCACTATTTTGTCAAGTGCACATGGACAATTCATCAGAATAGATCACATCATTGGTCACAAATCAAGCCTTCATAAATTTTTAAAACTTGAAATTGTATCAAACATTTTTTCTGACCACAATGCTACAAGATTAGATATCAAAACAAGGGGAATAAATGTTAAAAAAAAAAATAGGGAAGGTGGTAAATACACTTCTGAATAACAAAGAGGTTATTGAAGAAATAAAAAAGGAATAAAGAATATCTAGAAAGAAATGACAATGAAAACATGACAACTCAAAACCTAAGAGATGCAGTAAAGCCAGTGCTAGGATGGAAGGTTATAGCAATACAAGCCTACGTCAAGAGACAAGGGAAGCAACAAACAAGCTACCTAACCCTACACCTAAAGCAACTAGAAAAAGAAGAACAAAAGACTCCAAAAGTTAGTAGAAGAGATAAAAAAGATCAGAACAGAAATAAATGAAAAAGAAATGAAGACAATAGCAAAGGTAAACAAAACTAAAACTATGACAAACAAAATTGACAAACCACTAGCCAGACTTATCAAGAAAAAAAGGCAGAAGACTCAAATCAATAAAATTAAATATGAAAAAGGAGAAGTTACAACAGACAACACAGAAATATAATGGATTATAACAGATATTGTGAACAACTATATGCCAACAAAATGGACAACCCCAAAGAAATGGGCAAATTCTTAGAAAAAGCACAACCTTCCAAAGTTGAACTAAAAATTTAAAAATATGAATAGAATAATCACAAGCACAGAAATCAAAACTTCAGTCAAAAATCTTTCAACAAACAAAAGCCAAGGGCCAGATGGCTTTACAGGTGAATTCTACCAAAAGTTAAGAGAAGAGCTAACACCTATATTGCTCAAATGCTTACAGAAAATTGCAGAGGAAGGAAAGCTCCTGAACTCATTCTATCAGGCCACAAACACCCTAATACCAAAACCGACAAAAATATCACACAAAAAAAGAAAAAGAAAATCACAGGCCAAAATCATGGATGAACCCAGATGCATTAAAAAAATCCTCAACAAAATTCAGCATACAGGATCCAACAACACATTAAGAGGATCATACACCATGATCAAGTGAGGTTTATCCCAGGGATGTAAGGTTTCTTCAAAATATACAAGTCAGTTACTGTGACACACCATATTAACAAATTGAAGATAAAGACTATATGATCAACTCAGTAGATGCAGAGAAAGTTTTTGACAATATTCAACGTCCATTTATGATTTAAAAAAAAAAAAACCTCTCCAGAAAGTAGGTACAGAATGAACCTACCTCAACATAATAAAGGCTATAAACAAATCCACAGAAAATATTATTTTCAACAGTGAAAAACTGAATGCATTTCTGCTAAGATCAGGAACAAGACAACGGTGCCCATACTTGCCACTATTAGTCAATATAGTTTTGGAAGCCCTAGCCACAGCAATCAGAGAAGAAAAAGAAATAAAAGGAATCTAGATTAGAAAGGAAGATGTAAACTCTCACTTTTTGCTGATGACATGAGACTATACATAGAAACCATAAGGTGCTACCAGAAATTATTAGAGCTAATCAATGAATATAGTAAGGTTGCAGGATATAAAGTTAATACACAGAAATCCTTTGCATTTCTATATACTAGCAATGAAAAATCAGAAAGAGAAATTAAGCAAACAATTGCATTCACCATTGCAACAAAAAGAATGAAATATTTAGGAATAAACCTACCTAAAGGGACAAATGGAGAAGGCAATGGCAACCCACTCCAGTACTCTTGCCTGGAAAATCCCATGGATGGAGGAGCCTGGTTGGCTGCAGTCCATGGGGTCACTAGGAGTCAGACACAACTGAGAGACTTTACTTTCACTTTTCACTTTCATGTATTGGAGAAGGAAATGGCAACCCACTCCATTGTTCTTGCCTGGAGAATCCCAGGGACGGGGGAGCCTTGTGGGCTGCCGTCTATGGGTCGCACAGATTCAGACACAACTGAAGCAACTTAGCAATAGCAGCAGCAGCAGCAGCAAAGGGACAAAAGACCTGTATGCACAAAACTATAAGAAACTGTCAAAGTGACACATCTTTGTGTCAAAGACAACACAGACAGATGAGGAGATATACCATGTTCTTGGATTTCAGTTCAGTTCAGTCGCTCAGTCGTATCTGACTCTTTGCGAACCCATGAATCGCTGCAGGCCAGGCCTCCCTGTCCATCACCAACTCCCGGAGTTCACTCAGACTCACGTCCATTGAGTCCATGATGCCATCCANACATTCCCTTCTCCAGTGGACCACATTCTGTCAGACCTCTCCACCATGACCCACCCGTCTTGGGTTGCCCTGCAGGCATGGCTTGGTTTCATTGAGTTAGGCAAGGGTATGGTCCTAGTGTCATTAGATTGACCAGAAGAATCAATATTTTGAAAATGACTACACTACCCAAAGCAACCTACAAATTCAATGCAATCCTTCTCAAACTACCAATGGCATTCTTCACAGACCTAGAACAAAAAAAATTTTCATAATCTGTATGGAAACCAGAAGACTGTGAATAGCTAAAATAATCTTGAGAAAGAAAAATGGAGATGGAGGAATCAACCTTCCTGACTTCAGACTATACTACAAAGCTACAGTCGCCAAGACAGCACAGTACTAGCACAAAAACAGAAATGTAGCAAAAGGAACAAGATAGAAAGCCCTGATATAAACCCACACAACTTATCTTTGACAAAGGAGGCAAAAATATACAATGGAGAAAAGAAAGCCTCTTCAATAAGTAGTGTTGGGAAAACTGGACATGTAAAAGAATGAAACTAGAACACCCCCTAACACTATACACAAAAATTAATTCAAGATAGATTAAAGACTTAAATATAAGGCAAGAAACAATAAAGCTCTTAGAGGAAAACATAAGCAGCACACTCCTTGAATAAATCACAGCAAGATCCTCCAAAGAATAGAAATAAAAATAAACAAGTGGGACCTAATTAAGTTTAAAAGCTTTTACAGAGCAAAAGAAAACTGTAAACAAGGTGAAAAGACAGCCCTCAGATTGGGAGAGAATAATAGCAAAGGAAAACATGACAAAGGATTAATTCCCCCAAAATACAAGAAGCTGATGCTGCTCAATACCAGAAAAACAAATAACTCAGTCAAAGAGTGAGCAGAAGACTGATGCAGACATTCCACCAAAGAAGACATACAGATGGCTAATAAACACATGAAAAGATGCTCAATATCACACATGATCAGAGAATTGCAAATCAAAAAAACAGTAAGGTATCATCTCACATCAGTTAGAATGGCCATCATCAAAAAATCTACAAACAGTAAACACTTGAAAGGGTGTGGATAAAATGGAATTCTCTTGCATTGTTGGTGGGAATGTATTGAACAGCAATTAGGGAGAACAGTATGGAGATTCCTTTAAAAACTAGGAACAAAACTACAATATGATCCAACAGTCCCACTACTGGGGTTAATACCATGAGGAAACCATAATGAAAAAGACATACATACCCCAATGTTCACTGCAGCACTATTAACAATAGTGAAGACATGGAAGCAACCTAGATGTCCATGGATATGAATGGACATTCATTAAGATGAATGGATAAAGAAGTTGTGGTACATATAGACAATGGAATATTACTCAGCAATAAAAAGAATGCATTTCAGTCAGTTCTAATCAGGTAGATGAATGTACAACTTATTATATAGAGTTAAGTCACAAAGAGAAAAATAAATATTGTACATTAATGCATATATATGTAATTGAGAAAGATGGTACTGATGAACTTATTTGTAGGGCAGCAATAGAGACACAGACGTAAAGAACAGACTTGTGGACACAGTAGGGAAAGGAGAGGGTGGAACAAATTTAGAGTAGCACTGAAGCATAAACATTAACATATGTAAAATCGATTGATGTGGTTCAGTCATTAAGTCATGTGCTATTCTTTGCAACCCTATGAACTGCAGCACACCAGGCTTCCCTGTCCGTCACCAACTCCCAGACCTTGCTCAAACTCATGTCCATCTACTCAGCGATGCCATTCAACCATCTCATCCTCTGTCCCACCCTCTCCTTCTGCCCTCAATCTTTCCCAATATCAGGGTACCCTGCAATGAGTCAGCTCTTTGCATCAGGTATTCAAGCATCGTGCATCATTACTATTCAGCATCATCCCTTCTGATGAATATTCAGGGTTGATTTCCATTGGTTTGATCTGGTTTGATCTCCTTGCTGTCCAAGGGACTCTCAAGAGTTCTCTCCAGCACCACAGTTCAAAAGCATCAATTCTTAGACACTCAGCCTACTTTACAGTCCAGCTCTCACATCTGTACATGACTACGGGAAAAACCATAGCTTCAACTACATGGACCTCCGCTGACTGTGATGTCTCTGCTTTTTATACGTTGTCTATGTTTGTCATGGCTTTTCTTCCACGAAGCAAGCATCTTTTAATTTCCTGACTGCAGTCACCATTTACAGTGATTTTGGAGCCTAAGAAAATAAAATAGGTTACTGTTTCCACTTGTTTCCCATCTATTTGCCATGAAGTGATGGGGCCATATGTCATGATCTTGGTTTTTTGAATGTTGAGTTTTAAGCCACCTTTTTCACTCTCCTCTTTCACCTTCATCAAGAGGCTCTTTAGTTCCCCTTGGCTTTCTGACATTAGAGTGGTATCATCTTCATATCTGAGGCTGTTGGTATTTCTCCTGGCAATCTTGATGATAGCTTGTGATTCATTCAGACCAGCATTTCGCATGGTGTACTCTGCATATAAGTTAAATAAGCAGGGTGACAATCTACAGCCTTGACATACTCCTTTCCCAATTTAGAACCAATCCACTGTTACATGTCCGGTTCTAACTGTTGCTTCTTGACCTGCATACAGGGTTCTCAGGAAACAGCTAAGGTGGTCTGGCATTCCCATCTCTTTAAGAATTTTCCACAGTTTGTTGTGATCCACACAGTCAAAAGCATTCTTGTAGTCAATGAAGCAGAAATAGATTTTTTTGGAATCCCCTTGCTTTTCCTATGATCCTGCAGATGTTAGCAATTTGACTTCTGGTTCTTCTGCTTTTCTAAATCCAGCTTGTCCATTTGGAAATCTCAATTCAGACACTGCTGAAGCCTAGCTTGAAGGATTTTGAACATAATTTTGCTAGCATGTGAAATAAGAGCAATTGTAAGGTAGTTACATTACAACGTTCTTTGGCACTGCCTTTCTTTGGTATTGGAATGAAAACTGACCTTTTCCAGTATTGTGGCCATTGCTGAGTTTTCCAAATTCGCTGGCATGTTGAGTGCAGCACTTTCACAGCATCATCTTTTAGAATTTGAAATAGCTCAGCTGGAATTCCATCACCTCCACTAGCTTTGTTCTGGGAATTTCCTGCATGACTCAGGGAACTCAAACTTGGTGCTTATGACAATGCAGAGAGATGGAGTGAGGTGGAAGGGAGGTTCAAGAGGGAGGGGATACATATACACCTATGGCTGATTCATGTTGATGTATGGGAGAAACCAACAAAATATTGTAAAGCAGTTTTATTCCAATTAAAAATAAACTTTTTTAAAAAGAGAAAAAATAAGAAACAAGGAAACCATCACATAATCAACCTAATCTTACATCTATAGCAACCAGAAAAAAATGAAACAAAAACTCCAGGGTTAGTACAAGGAAATACTCATAAAATCAGAGCAGAAATAAATAGGGGAAAAAATGAAAGGACAATAGCAAAGATCAAAAAAAACTAAAAGCTGGTTCTTTGAGAAGATAAACAAAATTGACAAACCATTAGCTAGATTCATCAAGAAAAAAAGAAAAAAATTTTTTAACTTCAAAAAAAATTAGAAATTAAGCTTTCCTGTTCAAGCTGGTGGAATAGAAGGATGTGCACTCATCTCCTGCAAGAACAACAAAATTGCAACTAGCTTTGAACCATCGACAGGAGGAGGCTGGAACCCACCAAAGACATCCAAAGAGAAAGAAGAAGCTGCAGCATGACAGTAGGAGGGGGCACAATCACAATAAAATCAAATCCAAAATCTTCCAGGTGGGTGAACCACAAACTGGAGAATAATAATACCAAAGAAATTTTCCCACTGTTGTGAAGGTTCTAAACCCCATGTTAGGCTTCCCAGACTGGGGATCTAACAAAGGGACTAGGAATCCCAAGGAAATCTGACCTCGAAGACTAGCAGGATTTGATTACAGGACTCCACGGGCCTGGGGCTTCCCTCATAGCTCAGTTGGTAAAGAATCCTCCTGCAATGCAGGAGACCTTGGTTCAATTCCTGGGTTGGGAAGATCCCCTGGAGAAGCGAAAGGCTACCCACTCCAGTATTCTGGCCTGGAGAATTCCATGGACTGTATAGCCCATGGGGTTGCAAAGAGTTGGACAAAACTGAGCAACTCTCACTTTCACAGGACTAGGGGAAACAGAACTCCAGTCTTGGAGGGTACAAACAAAATCTTGCACACACCAAGACCCAGAGAAAAAGAGCAGTGACCCCCACAGGCTGCTGAACCAAAGCTAGTGTTGGAGGGCCTCTTGTGGAGGTGTGGGTTGGCAGGGGCTCACCACCAGGATAGGCGCATGGAAACAGCAAGCCTTGAAGGCCCCCTTTGAAATAAACCCTTTTGGAGGTCACCATTAACCCTACCATAGACCCCAGGGCTGGGTCACCTCAGGCCAAAAAACTACCAGGGAGGGCATACACCCTACCCATCACAGATAATTGGACTAAAACTTTACTGAGCAAGGCCCTGCCCACCAAAACAAGACTCAGTTTTTCCCATCGCCAGTTCCTCCCATCAGGAACCTACACAAGCCTCTTAGTTAGCCTTCTCCATCAGAGAGCAGAAAAAGAAGCAAAAAGAAACAGTCTCACAGCAGCTAAAACAAAAATCATATTACAGAAAGTTAATCACAATGAAAAAGGAGAAAGTTATATCCCAGATAAAGGAACAAGATAAAACCCCAGAAAAGCAACTAAATGTATTGGAAACAGGCAACATTCCAGAAAAAGAATTCAGAATAATGATAGTGATATTGATCCAGGATCTTGGAAAAAAGAATGAAGGCAAAGATTGAGAAGATGCAAGAAATTTTTACCAAACACCTAGAAAAACTAAAGAACAAAGAGAGATGAACAATACACTACAAGAAATCAGTAGTAGAATAACTGATGCAGAAGAACAGATAAGTGACCTGGAGAACAGAATGGTGCAAATCACTGCCACAGAACAGAATACAGAAAAAATGAATGAAAAGAAATGAAGACAGCCTGAGAGACCTCTGGGACAAAATTAAGTGCACAACATTCGCACTATAGGGGTCCCAGAAGGAGAAGAGAGAGAGAAAGGACTTGTGAAAACATTTAAAGATATAGTAGCTGAAAAATTCCCTACCGTGGAAAAGGAAATAGTCAACAAAGTCCAGGAAGCACAGAGTCCCAGGCAGAAAAACCACAGGAGGAACACACTGAGACTCAAATAAATCCAATGGACAAAAATTAAAGACAAAGATAAAATATTGAAAGCAACAAGGGAAAAATGACAAATGACATACAAGGGAACTCCCATCAGATAATCAGTTGATTTCTCAACAGAAACTCCACAAGCCAGAAGGGAATGGCATGATATATTTAAAGTGATGAAAGGTAAGAACCTACAACCAAGAATACTCTACCCAAGACTCTCATTCAGATTTGAATGAGAAATCAAAAGCTTTTCAGATAAGCAAAAGTTAAGCAAATTCAGCACCACCAAACCAGCTTTACAACAAATGCTGAAGAAACTTCTCTAGGCAGGAAACACAAGAGGAAGAAAAGACCTGCAGAAAATAAACCCAAAACAATTAAGAAAATGGTAATAGGATCACATATTGATAATTATCTTAAATGTAAATGGATTAAATGCACCAATCAAAAGACAAAGACTGGCTGGGCAGATGAAAACATGTGTATATATGTATGTCCACTTCCCACATCATTCTGCTTGACCCCTCAAACAGCATGTAATTATTTAATATTGTTAAGTTAATCATGTTTCCATTGCAGGTTACAATTGTAATTATCTTTTATTTTTTGTCTGGCTATTGATTGTGAATATACACATATACAGAATCTAGAAAAATAGTACTGAAGAACCTATTTACAGACAAATAATGGAGACACAATCACAGAAAACTAACCAATCTAATCACATGGACCACAGCCTTGTCTAACTCAATGAAACTAAGCCATGAAATGTAGGGTCACCCAAGATGGACGGGTCTTGGTGGAGAGTTCTGACAAATGTGGTCCACTGGAGAAGGGAATGGCAAGCCACTTCAGTATTCTTGCCTTGAGAAACACATGAACAGTATGAAAAGGCAAAAAGATAGGACACTAAAAGATGAACTCCCCAGGTTGATAGGTGCCCAATATGCTACTGGAGATCAGTGGAGAAATAACTCCAGAAAGAATGAAGGGATGAAGCCAAAGAAAAACAATACCCAGTTGTGGATGTGACTGGTGATAGAAGCAAGGTCCGATGCTGTAAAGAGCAATATTGCATAGGGATCTGGAATGTGAGGTCCATGAATCAAGGCAAACTGGCAGTGGTCAAACAAGAGATGGCAAGGGTGAATGTCAACATTTTAGGAATCAGTGAACTAAAATGGACTGGAATGGGTGAATTTAACTCATGTGACCATTATATCTACTACTGTGGGCAAGAATACCTTAGAAGAAATAGAGTAGCCATCATAGTCAACAAAAGAGTCTGAAATGGAGTACTTGGATGCAATCCCAAAAACGACAGAATGATCGCTGTTCATTTCCAAGGCAAACCGTTCAGTATCACAGTAATCCAAGTCTATGCCCGGACCAGTAATGCTGAAGAAGCTTAAGTTGAACGGCTCTATGAAGACCTACAAGATCTTTTAGAACTAACACTCAAAAAAGATGTCATTTTCATTATAGGGAAATGGAATGCAAAAGTAGGAACTTGAGAAACACCTGGAGTAACAGGAAAATTTGGCCTTGGAGTACAGAATGAAGCAGGGCAAAGGCTTATAGAATAATGCCAAGAGGATGCACTAGTCATAGCAAACACCCTCTTCCAACAACACAAGAGAAGACTCTACACATGGACATCACCGAAATCAGATTGATTATATTCTTTGCAGCCAAAGATGGAGAAGTTCCATACAGTCAGCAAAAACAAGACTGGGAGCTGACTGAGGCTCCTGTCATGAACTACTTATACCAAATTCAGACTTAAATTGAAGAAAGTAGGTAAAACCACTAGACAATTCAGATATGATCTAAATCAAACCCCTTACAATTATACAGAAGTGAGAAATAGATTTAAGGGACTAGATCTGACAGACGGAGTGCCTGATGAATTATGGTCAGAGTTTTGTGACATTGTACAGGAGACAGGGAGCAAAACCATTCCCAAGAAAAAGAAATGCAAAAAGGCAAAATGGCTGTCTGGGGAGGCCTTACAAATAGCTGAGAAAGAAGAGCAGCCAAAAGCAAAGGAGAAAAGGAAAGATATATCCATTTGAATGCAGAGTTCCGAAGAATAGCAAGGAGAGATAAGAAAGCCTTCCTCAGTGATCAGTGCAAAGAAATAGAGGAAGACAATAGAATGGGAAAGACTAGAGATCTCTTCAAGAAAATTAGAGATACCATGGGAATATTTCACGCAAAGATAGGCTCAATAAAGGACAGAAATGGTAAGGACCTAACAGAAGCAGAAGATATTAAGAAGTGGCAAGAATACACAGAAGAACTGTACAAAAAGATCTTCATGATCCAGATAATTACGATGATGTGATCACTCACCTAGAGCCAGACATCCTGGAATGTGAAGTCAAGTGGGCCTTAGAAAGCATCACTACAAACAAAGCTAGTGGAAGTGATGGAATTCCAGTTGAGCTGTTTCAAATCCTGAAAGATGATGCTGTGAAAGTGCTGCACTCAATATGCCAGGAAATTTGGAAAACTCAGCAGTGGCCATAAGACTGGAAAAGGTCAGTTTTCATTCCAATCCCAAAGAAAGGCAATGCCAAAGAATGCTCAAACTACCGCACAATTGCACTCATCCCACATGCGAGTAAAGTAATGCTCAAAATTCTCCAAGCCAGGCTTCAGCAATACGTAAGCTGTGAACTTCCAGATGTTCAAGTTGGTTTTAGGAAAGGCAGAGGAACCAGAGATCAAATTGCCAACATCCGCTGGATCATGGAAAAAGAAGGAGAGTTCCAGAAAAACATCTATTTCTGCTTTATTGACTATGCCAAAGCCTTTGACTATGTGGATCACAACAAAGTGTGGAAAATTCTGAAAGAGATGGGAATACCAGAGCACCTAACCTGCCTCTTGAGAAATATGTATGCAGGTCAGGAAGCAACAGTTAGAACTGGACATGGAACAGACTGGTTCCAAATAGGAAAAAGGGTACATCAAGGCTGTATATTGTGATCCTGCTTATTTAACTTATGTGCAGAGTACACTATGAGAAACGCTGAGCTGGATGAAGCACAAGCTGGAATCAAGATTGCTGGGAGAAGTATCAATAACCTCAGATATGCAAATGACACCACCTTTATGGCAGAAAGTGAAGAACTAAAGAGCCTCTTGATGAAAGTGAAAGAGGAGAGTGAAAAAGTTGACTTAAAATTCAACACTCAGAAAACTAAGATCATGGCACCTGACCCATCACTTCATGGCAAATAGATGGAGAAACAGTGGAAACAGTGGCTGACTTTATTTTGGGGGACTCCAAAATCACTGCATATGGTGACTGCAGCCATGAAATTAAAAGACCCTTGCTCCTTGGAAGGAAAGTTATGACCAATCTAGACAGCATATTAAAAAGCAGAGACATTACTTTGCCAACAAAGGTCCATCTAGTCAAGGCTATGGTTTTTCCTGTGGTCATGTATGGATCTGAGAGTTGGACTATAAAGAAAGCTGAGCACCAAGAATTGATGCTTTTGAACTGTAATATTGGAGAAGACTCTTGAAAGTCCCCTGGATGGCAAGGAGATCTAACCAGTCCATCCGAAAGGATATCAGTCCTGAGTGTTCATTGGAAGGATTGATGTTGAAGCTGAAACTCCAATACTTTGGCCACCTGATGCGAAGAGCTGACTCATTTGAAAAGACCCTGATGCTGGGAAAGATTTGGAGCAGGAAGAGAAGGGGATGACAGAGGATGAGAGATGTTTGGATGGCATCACTGACTCCACGGAGATGAGTTTGAGTAAACTCTGGGAGTTGGTGATGGACAGGGAGGCCTGGCATGCTGTGGTCCATGGGGGTCGTGAATATTTGGACATGACTGAGTGACAGGACTGAACTGAATGGAGACATAGAGAATGGTCTGATGATCACAGTAGGGGAAGGAAAGGTTAGGACAAATTGAGAGAGTAGCTATCATATGCAAAAGAGAGGCTTGCCAGGTGGCTCAGTGGTAAAGAACCCACCTACCAATACAGAAGTCATGAGAGATGCATGTTCAATCTCTGAGTCAGGAAGATCCCTTGGAAGAGGAAATGGCAAACCACTCCAGTATTTTTGCCTGGAAAATTCAATGGACAGTGGCGTCTGGTAGGCAAGTCTATGGGGTCAACAAGAGTCAGACACGACTGAGTAGACTAAGCACAACACATGCAGAAAACACAACTACCAGGAAGCTGATGTATAACAGATGGAGCCCAGCCCGGTACTCTGTGACCTGCACTGGTAGGTGAATTCTTTGCCGCTGAGCCACCGGGGAAGTCCTTAGCTGTCCCCAAAATGCTTCAAGTTCAGTTTGTCTGAAACTGAGCTCATCATCTTTTTCTCCAAAGCTCCTTCTCTATAACTCTCCTAATGAATGGCCCCACTGTCCTTACTCTTGTTGCTCAGGTTAAAATCCCAGTCATCCCAGACTTTTGCCCCCATCCTCAAACTCCAGAGCATTGATGAGTCTCCAAATTGTGTCAACTTTATTGCCAAAATATGTCTTGAGTTGAGCCCAATTCTCCGCTCCTATTACTAGTGTCTTAGACAGAAACTCATTCTTTTTCCACCTGGATTAATAACAATAATATTAAAAACTAATATTCACCACCATTTTCACATGCCAAATGTTGATTGATTACTATAGCAGATATTTTACATACTTCATTATCCACAGTCTTGAGAGCCATCTATCCTTGATGGAGAGGATCATCCATCCCTATTTTCAGATGAGAAAAACAGAAGCTCAGAGGCACTTAATAATAGCCTAAGTTACACAAAGATGTTGTGAGACTGGTATGTAGACTGAGGTCTGTCTGACTCCAAACCCTGGGCCTTTTCTGCTCTCTAAACTGCAATGGTGTCCTAACTGGTCTCCTGTCTTATTGCTTTCCAATAGCTACTGACAGAGGGGTCTGTTTTTACAGTGAAACTCTGATCTAGTCCCCCTGTGTGAAATCCTACAGTAGTTCCCCAGTGTGTTCAGAATAAAATTCCAATTCTTCAACAAGGCTTTCCCTGGTGAGACACTTTGCCCATTTAGAGATCTGCCTCCCTCTCTCCAACCACACCTATCTCTCTTTTGTCTTCAGTTCAGTTCAGTTCAGTCGCTCAGTCATGTCTGACTCTTTGCAACCCCATGAATCACAGCACGCCAGGCCTCCCTGTCCATCACCAACTCCCAGAGTTCACTCCCAGATTCGCGTCCATCGAGTCAGTGATGCCATCCAGCCATCTCATCCTCTGTCCTCCCCTTCTCCTCCTGACCCCAATCCCTCCCAGCATCAAAGTCTTTTCCAATGNTACACCCATGGTGGATTCATGTCAATGTATGGCAAAACCAATACAATATTGTAAAGTAATTAGCCTCCAATTAAACTAAATAAATTTATATTTAAAAAAATGAGGATTCAATACCTGGGTTGGGAAGACCCTCAGGAGAAAGAAATGGCAACCCACTCCAGTATTCTTGCCTAGAAAATCTCGTGAATAGAGGAGCCTGGCGGCCTATAGTCCATAGGGTTGCAAACAGTCAAATATGACTGAAGTGACTTAACACAGTCCTCAGAGCCCCTTTTTTTTTAACACAAAAGAGAAGTGGTAGTTTTAACCCTCAGTCAGTGGATGCTGTAGCATTTCTTCAGCAACACTAATGTCATGATGCTAGGATTTAGTAGGAGATTCCAAGTCCACATCATTGTGGAGCCCTGTCAATCAACTTAAACAAGGACCCCAGACAAATTTTTGCTGCTTCCACTTCCCAAACTCTCATCTGTGTTTGCATGACTGCAATTTGATGATTTTACACAAAGCTCATTGTGGCGAACCTTTACTGAAACTGGTTTTTGCCTCAAGCAAAAATATGACCTCAAACTCTGGTTATTTCCATTTTACTGATGAGGAAATTAAGACACAGCTCCCAAAGGGGGACAATGAAACTAAGGTGAGACCTTCAGGCCCCTATGATTTTACCCCCAAATGATGTAGGTAAGATACTGCACTATGCTTGCAGTGAAATAGGTCCAGACATGTCCTCACTCAAAATCATCTGGCCTCTGTAGCCTATTTACCAATGAGGTTCAATTTATCTGCCATTTCCTGGAGACTCCCTGCCTTCACAAAGAATTTTTCTAGACACCAGAGTCATGTTACACTCACTCCTAACCTGGAGAATATTTTATTTTATTATTTATTTATTTTGGGTGGGTATACGACTGAGCAACTTCACTTTCACTTTTCACTTTCATGCATTGGAGAAGGAAATGGCAACCCACTCCAGTGTTCTTGCCTGGAGAATCCCAGGGATGGGGGAGCCTGGTGGGCTGCCATCTATGGGGTCGCACAGAGTCGGACACAACTGAAGTGACTTAGCAGTGCAGCAGGGTACTTTTATTGATGGTACAGGACAAGGCAGCTCCCTAAGCCCCTCTCCTTCCTCAGGGCCTTGGGGATGGAAAATGTGTGGAGGTCGGGAGATTCTTGGTGTGGTGGAGGATGGAGGTGGGGTAAGGACTCCCCAGCAGCTGAGGAATTCTCTCTTCCTCTCATGCTCCTGCTGGGGCTGGGGGTAAGGGGACCTTACTCATTGGAGGCCATGTGGACCATGAGGTCCACTACCCTGTTTCTCTAGTCAAATTCATTGTGGTACCAGGAAATGAGCTTGACAAAGTGGTCATTGAGGACAATGCCAACCCCAGCATCGAAGGTAGAAGAGTGAGTGTCGCTGCTGAAGTTGCAGGAGACAACCCGGTTCTCAGTGTAGCCTCGAATGCCCTTGAGGGGGCCCTCTGACGCCTGCTTCACCATCTTCTTGATCTCATCATACTTGGCAGGTTTCTCCAGGTGGCAAGTCAGATCCACAACACTTTGGGGGTGGGGACACGGAAGGCCATGCCAGTGAGCTTCCCGTTGTGCTCAGAGATGACCTTGCCCATGGTCTTGGCAGTGCCAGTAGAAGCAGGGATGATGTTCTGGGCAGCCCCTCAGCCATCACACCACAGCTTCCCAGAGGGGCCATCCATGGTCTTCTGGGTGGCAGTGATGGCGTGGACTGTGGTCATGAGTCCCTCCACAATGCCGAAGTGGTCATGGATGACCTTGACCAGGGGGGGCCAAGCAGTTGGTGGTACAGGAGGCGTTGCTGACAATCTTGAGGGTGTTATTATACTTCTCGTGGCTCACGCCCATCACAAACATGGGGGCATCAGCAGAAGGTGCAGAGATGATGACCCTCTTGGCGCCACCCTTCAAGTGAGCCCCAGCCTTCTGTATGGTAGTGAAGACCTCAATGGACTCCACCATGTACTCAGCACCAGCATCACCCCACTTGATGTTGGCGGGATCTTGCTCCTGGAAGATGATGATGGCCTTTCCATTGATGGCGAGCGTCCCGTTCACGCCTTGACTGTGCCGTGGAACTTGCCATGAGTGGAATCATGTCGACCATGTAGTGAAGGTCAATGAAGGGGTCATTGATGGCAACAATGTCCACTTTGCCAAAATTAAAAGCACCCCTGGTGACCAGGCGCCTGATGTGACCAAATCCATTCACTCCGACCTTCATCATCTTGTCTCAGGGATGTGGCTGGCACAGCACGGAAGTTGTGGCTATCTGTTGAATGAGCAGGAGCAGAAAGCTAGGGAATATTTTAAAATTGCAAGCTAGGCTCCAAACCAATTGAATCAGAATTTCTAGGAGTGGCGCCCGTTTTTTTTAACCTCTGCAGGTAATTAAAATGTACAGTCAGGATTAAGAAGCACTTCTGTAGGAAAGGCAGAGACAAAGCCTAGGTCCTAACAGATGAGGCAAACAGTAAGGTGCTCTGTTTAGTAATGGATGGTCACCAGAAGCCATCAAGAAATGGCAAATATCAAAATCTCTGTCTTGACTGAAGCATGTTAACACCAAACTAACAAAAATCCCTGGACTTATCTCTTGATAAGTCTTATCAAGAGACTTATCTCTTGATAGCCTTGAGCAGGTGAGGTCATCAACACATGCTGAGGAGTAGGAAATCTTGTTCTGTCCTAAGAAAGTACAAATGATCGAAACCAGAATTCTTGTCCTTTCTCTTATGACACTGCTATTTATAAGAAGCATTCATATACATCAAGCACTTATAATTTCAAAAGTAGTAAATGATCTCTAAGAGTCAGAGCAAGACAGTAACGTAAACATGTAAAGGCAAGACAAAAGAAATTGCCTCGTGACTTTTGTTGTTCAGTCACTCAGTCCTGCCCAGCTCTTTGCAACCCCACGGACTGCTGCACACCAGGCTTCCCTGTTCTTCACCATCTCCCGGAGCTTGGTCAAACTCATGTCCATTGCATCAGTGATGCCATCCAACCATCTTGTCTCCTGTCATCCTCATGACCTTATGAGAGGCTAATGGATGTGCAGATAGACATCAATGTCTGTCATGGTGATTTTATACAACAGTCACCATTAATGATGTCACCTTAGGAAAATCAGGAAGCTGTGAATTTTAAAAAATATTCTACCCTATAGTCTTCATATTTATTAATCTTAACAAAAGTAAGATTGTTTAAATTATCTTGTTTAACATTGTTTAAAATATTATTTAAAATATTACAAGATGCAAGACAATTTCTTTCTCTTTGTTTCTTGCTTTCTTTTTTTCTTCTTTTCCTAAAAATCCACCTTTTCATTTTTACCTTTACATTCCCTGGAAAACTAATAAAATTTCTGTTAAGGCCCATGGATAGTCATTCAGTTCAGTTCAGTTCAGTCACTCAGTCGTGTCCGTCTCTTTGCGACCCCATGAATCACAGCACATCAGGCCTCCCTGTCCATCACCAACTCCCGGAGTTCACTCAGACTCACATCCATTGAGTCCGTGATGCCATCCAGCCATCTCATCCTCTGTCGTCCCCTTCTCCTCCTGCCCCCAATCCCTCCCAGCATCAGGGTCTTTTCCAATGAGTCAACTCTTCGCATAAGGTGGCCAAAGTATTGGAGTTTCAGCTTTAGCATCATTCCTTCCAAAGAAATCCCAGGGCTGATCTCCTTCAGAATGGACTGCTTGGATCTCCTTACAGTCCAAGGGACTCTCAAGAGTCTTCTCCAACACCACAGTTCAAAAGCATCAAGTCTTCGGCACTCAGCCTTCATCACAGTCCAACTCTCACATCCATACATGACCACAGGAAAAACCATAGCCTTGACTAGATGGACCTTAGTCGGCAAAGTAATGTTTCTGCTTTTGAATATGCTATCTAGGTTGGTCATAACTTTTCTTCCAAGGAGTAAGCGTCTTTTAATTTCATGGCTGCAGTCACCATCTGCAGTGATTTTGGAGCCCCAAAAAATAAAATCTGACACTGTTTCTACTGTTTCCCCATCTATTTCCCATGAAGTGATGGGACCAGATGCCATGATCTTCGTTTTCTGAATGTTGAGCTTTAAGCCAACTATTTCACTTCCTCTTTCACTTTCATCAAGAGGCTTTTTAGCTCCTCTTCACTTTCTGCCATAAGGGTGGTGTCATCTGCATTAAAGTCAATAATAGCCTCCAAATTTCAAAATCCATTGGTTGTCCCTGAGCTCATGTTGGTACCTCTCTGTGGTATTGTCCACCGTTGGCCATTTTCTTCTTCACAAACTATTCTCCCTTCACTTCTGCACTTTCCCATCTCTTAGATTCGTTCCTACCTTTGTGGCCATACCTCCTTTGTGACCTTCCTTAACTGGCTTTGATTCATGATAAATGCATCTGTTCATGTTACCAAAATCCTTTGGGAGTTGTCCATCTCATACAGAATAAAGTCTAGACTTCCTAGCATGGAATTCAAAACTTTTCAGGGTCAGCCTCTATGCAGCCTGTAACAACCTGCGCTGCTTCAGCTATACGAACCTCTTTGTGCTGCATGGGGCTCAGTCGCTTCAGTTGCTTCTGACTCTTTGGATTGACCCCATGGATTGTAGCCCACCAGGCTTCTCTGTCCAAAGGGATTCTCCAGGCAAGAATACTGGAGTGGGTTGCCATGCCCTCCTCTAGGGCATCTTCCCGGCCCCGGGGTCGAACCCATGCCCCCTGAGTCTCCTACATTGGCAGGCAGGTTCTTTACCACTAGTACCACCTGGGAAACCCAGGTGAACCTCTTTACCATCTCCCAAATATGTCATGCTATTTCACACTTCTATACCTTTGTAAAAAATGTCCTTTACTCCACCCCCATCCTCCACTGAGGAATTCCAACTCATCTTCTGAGACTCCAGAAAAAGGTAGGGAATTCTGGAAAGGCTTCCCTGCCCTCAGATAGAGGTGGAACTCCCTTCTGGATCCCTGGCATCTGTGATGTCTTCACTGTGAACTCTGCAATTTGTTTCATCACCTGTGAGGGCAATAAGTGCTTGTTCATCTCTTTGTATCCAGAGTTTTCACAGTGCCTAGCACCTAGTAGGTGCTATCGCATGAGTAAGATGCAAGAGCCATCACACTTTTTTATTTCTCTAAAGTGAATTTAATTCGCTTTGAGCTCTTTACTCCCCCTACAGAGAATTTAATCTCAGTCATTATTAGATTTTTCCCAAGGTCAGGGGTAGGTCCCTGATGATTTGTACCATACAGAGTATGTAAGAAGGGCCCTCCTGTCTACATTCATTACTATATCCAAGCTTATTTTCTAAGTCTATATGTAACTTCTGAGGCCTGTGGTTTTCAAGGCCACAGCCTGTAATATTTGGTTGTTTTTACTCTCTCTCTCCCCTCCTGCCCTTCAGCAGTCCTTGCAATGGGTGCTGTAGGAAAGCAGGATCCAGGCATTTACATTTCATGAACACACTCAGAAATCTTGTTCTCTCTTTCCTTTTAGGGGAATTCCTTGACCTCCAGTCTGGATGTGTATGCTCAGAAACCCCAAATTGCTCTCCCAAAGAAAGATATTTCCACTTAGCAGCCCTCCTCACTTAGCCTAAACTTCCTCATTCCTTCCCTGGGGTTGGAGCCCTAAAATCTCTGGGATCTTCTCATCTATGGCACAGGGACACCGCCCCCATGATTGAGTTAATTAAAGCTGCTGACTTGGATTGCTGACACAGGCAACGCAGAGGCAGCTGCGTTAACCCACTTTCTCTCGTGGTTGATTTTAATCTCTTTAAATTTTGCCCAGCCAGTGAGAAAACTGAAAGCATAATTGAGAGGGTGTGGGAGATAGAAGTTGCAGGTCACAGCTGAGTGGTATCTCAATCCTCTGGGACCAAGCAAATTCATGCATAATCCTTTCAGGAAAACAAGTATTACTGGAGAGGAGAAAGCTGCCAATGTAACTGTGTTCCAAGAATAAACAGTGTTTATTTTGCTTGATTTTTTTCCCTCAGTGTTTGCTTTTCTCTCTTTGATCCCCTTGAAGCCTTCTGGAAATGCCTGCCCAGCAGTTTTTCTCCCCTCTGAGGCTGGAGAGGAGCCACAAGCACTCTCTTGAGGTTCTTCAAATGGAGACATAAATAGGGGCTCCCCAGCAATCTGGAGTCATTAGACCTGAGAAAGACTAGGAGTCAAACATATTAGTGACTTCACTACAGATGTGCCCCAGTGTTTCCAAAAGTGCTGTCACGAGGCCCAGAAGCTGTTTAAAAGGGAGTAATAATGGAAAAGATCTATGACCAAGTCCACTGAGAGTCATGGGAGTTTGAAAACAAAAAGAAAAAGCAGATCTCAAGTGGGTTAATGTTTAGCTTTAGTCCTAAGCACTAGTAATGTCTGCAGGCAGATAAGCTGACTAGAGTATGCCCTCACCATAAGTTCATGGTTCAAATGCTCCAGAAACCACAGTCCCTAGTTACGTAATTTCCCCCTATGTTTCCATACACTTTCATTTCAAGGGAGTTGTAGGCAGGATGATACCAGTAAAAGATAAAGACCTTGGCCTCAAACAGATTTACATTCAGTTCTGGTTTTTCCACTTACCAGTTGTGAAATAAAATGAATTAAGTACTGATTTCCTTGTCAGAGGGGAATAACAACAGCCATTTTATAGAACGGCCATCAAGAACATATGAAATGATATGTATAAACATTGCATTGTGCTTGGCTCTGTGTTTAACAAATATCAAGTCCCTTCCACCATTGCTTCCCCACAATGTGTATTAGTCACTCAGTCATGTCCAACTCTTTGTGATGTCATGGTCTGTAGCCCGCCAGGCTCCTCTGTCCATGAACTCTCCAGGCAAGAATACTAGAGTGGGTTACCATGCCATTCTGCAGGGGATCTTCCCAACCCAGGGATTTAACCCAGGTTTCTTGGATTGGCAGGTGGATTCTTTACCATCTGAGCCATCAGAGAAGGTCCCACAATATAGCACTCAAATTAGAAAATACTTACTAAGCACTTATCAATGCTGAAAGCCATGACATATAAATCCAAATCAATGAGAAGTAAGTGAAAGTTGCTCAATCATGTCCGACTCTTGGTGACCCCATGGACTATACAGTCCATGGAATTCTCCGAGCCAGAACACTAGAATGGGTATCCATTCCCTTCTCCAAGGATCTTCCTAACCCAGGGATTGAACCCAGGTCTCCCACATTGCAGGTGGATTCTTTACCAGCTGAGCCACAAGGGAATCCCATTCAATTAGACACTACATATAAAATGAGTATTCAGATCTGGAAAGTATGAAGTAACAGGTAAATGTACGTCTGTGGATTCAACCAACTGTAGATTGAAAATACTATTTTAAAAAATTCACAAAGTTCAAAAAAACAAAACTTGAATTTGCTGCACATTCCAGCAACCATTTACTTAGCATTTTTATTGTATTAGGTATTATAAATAATCTAGAGATAAAGTCAGAGAAGGCAATGGCACCCCAATCTAGTACTCTTGCCTGGAAAATCCCATGGATGGAGGAGCCTGGTAGGCTGTGGTCCATGGGGTCACTGAGACTTGGACACAACTGAGGACTTCACTTTCACTTCTCACTTTCATGCATTGGAGAAGGAAATGGCAACCCACTCTAGTGTTCTTGCCTGGAGAATCCCAGGAATGGGGGAGCCTGGTGGGCTGCCGTCTCTGGGATCGCACAGAGTTGAACACGACTGAAGTGACTTAGCAGCAGCAGAGATAAAATACACAGGAGACTATGCGATGATCATATGCAAATACTACACCTTTTTATATAAGAGACATATATCTGAATATTTTGACATCTGTGAGGTGTCCTGAAACCAACCACTGGCAGATACCAATGGATGGCTGTATTGTCATGAAACTTCACAGGAGACACTGATCAATGGTCAATCCTGACTGTGTAGAATCCCCCAGAGAGTAGAGGTATCTGAGGGCAAAATTTACAAAGAGGGATAGGTTTGCTCTAGATAGAGAGGTGAGAAAGAACCAGACATATTTTGGAAATGCTAATAGACTTGCTTTGCTTCACAGGATCTTCTTGAGTGATTTGGGAGATACTTGAAAAGAAAATTGGGGAATGTGGTGGCTTAAAAGTGATGGCAAATTCTTTGTCAATTACCCTATCTAGAGGTAGATTTTTCTACTCCTGATTTTGAGCTGGACTGGTACTATGCCTGAATAACAACTAAAATGTAGCAGAAATAATGCCATGCCAGTTCTGGACCTAGCTTCTCAGAGAATAAGTAACTTTTACTTTCTGCTTCATGGATCACAGCATTGTCATGCAAAGGGACTTGTGGAACTCAATGAAGCTATGAGCCATGCCATGCAAGGCCACTCAAAACAACGGGCATAGTGGAGAGTTCTGACAAAGTGTGGTCTACTGAAGGAGGGAATGGCAAACCGCTCCAGTATTCTTGCCCTAAGAATCCCAGCAACAGTATGAAAAGGCAGAAAGATCTGACACCAGAAGATGAGCCCCTCAGATTGGAAGGTGTCCAATATGCCACTGGGGAAGACTGGAGGGCAATTACTAACAGTTCCACAAAGAATGAAGTGACTAGGCCAGTGGGGAAATGACACACAGTTGTGAATGTGTCTGGTGATAAAAGTGAAGTCCAATGCTAAAGAACAATATTGCATAGGAATCTGAAATCTTGGGTCCATGAATTAGGGTAAATTGTACCTGGTCAAGCAGGAGATGGTAAGAGTGAATATCAACATCTTAGAAATCAGTAAACTAAAATGGACAGTAATGGGAGAATTTAATTCAGGTGACCATTATATTTACTATGGCAAGAATCCCTTAGAAGAAATGGAGTAGCTCTCACAGTCAGCGAAAGAGTCTGAAATACAGTACTTGGGTGCAATCTAAAAAATGACTGAATAATATCGGTTCATTTCCAAGGCAGCAGCAATATCAGTTCGTTTCCAAGGCAAACTATTCAATACCACAATAATTCAAGTCTATGCCTCAACCACTGATGCCGAAGAAGCCAAAGTTGAACAGTTCTATGAAGACCTATAAGACCCTCCAGAACTAACAACAAAAAAAGATATCCACCTGGAGTAACAAGCAAGTTTGGCCTTGAGTACAAAATGAAGCAGGGCAAAGGCTAACAGAGTTTTGTCAAGAGAAGATGTTGTTAATAGCAAACACCCTTTCCACCAACACAAGAATGATTCTGCACATGATCGTCATCATACGGTAATACAGAAACCAGGCTGATTACAGTCTTTGCAGACAAAGATGGAGAAGCTCTCTACAGTCAGCAAAAGTGAGACCTGGAGCTGACTATTGCTCATATCATCAGCTCCTTATTGCCAGATTCAGGCTTAAATTGAAGAAAGTAGGGAAGACCACTAGGCCATTCAGGTCTGCCCTAAATCAAATCCCTTATGATTATACAGTGGAGGTGACAAACAGATTCAAGGAATTAGATCTGCTAGACAGAGTGCCTGAAGAACAGTAGGGAGAGGTTCTAACATTGCACAGGAGGCAGAGACTAAAACAGTAAAGCATCTGCCTGCAATGCGGGAGACCTGGGTTTGATTCCTGGGTCGGAAAGATCCCCTGAAGAAGGAAATGGCAATCCACTCCAGCACTCTTGCCAGGAAAGTCCCATGGATGCAGGAGCCTGATAGGGGTCGCAAAGGATTAGACACAACTGAGCAACTTCACTTTCACTTAAAGAAAAAGAAATGCAAGAAAGTAAAGTGGTTGTCTGAGGAGGATTTTCAAATAGCTGAGGAAAGAAAAGAGGTAAAAAGCAAGGGAGAAAGTGAAAGATATATCCAACTGAATGCAGAGATCCAGAGAATAGCAAGGAGAAATAAGAAGGCCTTCTTCAATGAACAATGCAAAGAAGTAGAGGAAAACAATAGAACGGGAAAGACAGAGATCTCTCTTCAGGAAAATTAGAGCTATCAAGGTAACATTTCATGCAATGATGGACACAACAAAGAATAGAAATGGTAAGGCTCTAACAGAAGCAGAAGAGATTAAGAAGAGGTTGCAAGAATACACAGAACTATACAAAAAAAGGTCTTAATGACCCAGATAACCATGACGGTGTGGTCACTCATTTAGTGAGTGGAGTGTGAAATGAAGTAGGCATTAAGGAGCATAACTAAAACAAAGCTAGTGGAAGTGATGGAATTCCAGGTGAGCTATTTCAACTCCTAAAAGATGATGCTGTTAAGTACTATACTCAATATACCAGCAAATTTGAAAAATTCAGCAGCAGCCACAGCATTGGAAAAGGGCAGTTTTCATGCCAATTCCAAATATGGGCAGTGCCAAAGAATTTTCAAACTATTGTACAATTGTGTTCATTTCTCATGCTAATAAGGTTGTACTCAAAATTCTCCAAGCCAGACTTCAACAGTATGTGAATCCAGAATTTCCAGATGTACAAGATGGATTTTGAAAAGGTAGAGGAACCAGAGATCAAATTGCCAACATTTTTGGCTCATAGAGAAAGCAAGGGAATTCAAGAAAAATGTCTATGTCTGCTTCATTGACTACATGAAAGCCTTTAACTCTATGAATCGCAACAAAGTGTGAAAAATTCTTAAAGAGATGAGAATACCACACCACCTTACCTGTCTCCTGAGAAGCCTGTATGTGGGTCAAAGAACAACAGTTAGAACCATCTATAGAACAACTGACAGGTTCAAAACTGGGAACGGAGTATGTCAAGACTATACTGTCACCCTGTTTATTTAACTTATATGCAGAGTACATCATGAGAAATGCTGGGCTGGATGAAGCTGGAATAAAGACTGCAGGGAGAAATATCAACAGCCTCAGATATGCAGATGGTACCACTCTAATGGTAGAAAGTGAAGAAGAACTAAAGAGCCTCTTGATGAGGGTGAAAGAGGAGAGAGAAAAAGCTAGCTTAAAACATTCATAAAACGAAGACCATGTCATCTGGTCCCATCACTTCATGGCAAATAAAAGGAGAAAAAGTAGAAGCAGTGACAATTTTATATCTTGGGCTCCGAAATCACTGCAGATGGTGACTGCAGCCATGCAACTGAAAGAAGTCTGCTCCTTGGAAGGAAGTGAAGTGAAAGTCGCTCAGTCATGTGACTCTTTGGGACCCCATGGACTATATAGTCCATGGAATTCTCCAGACCAGAATGCTAGAGTGAGTAGCCTTTTCATTCTCCAGAGGATCTTCCCAACCCAGGGATCGAACCCAGGTCTCCCACATTCAGGTGGATTCTTTACAAGCTGAGCCACAAGGGAAGCCCCCTTGGAAGGAAAGCAATAACAAATATAGAAAGCATATTATAAGCAGAGACATCACTTTGCTGACAAAGATCTGTATAGTCAAACTACAGTTTTTCCAGTAGTCATATCTGGATGTTACAGTTGGACCATAAAGAAAGCTGAGCACTAAAGAACTGATGCTTTTGAACTCTGGTACTGGAGAAGACTCTTGCGAGTCCCTTGGACTGAAAGGAGATAAAACCAGTCAATCCTAAAGGAAATCAGTCCTGAAAATTCATTGGAGGGACTGATGCTGACCACCTGATGCAAAGAGCTGACTCATTGGAAAAGATCCCAATGCTGGGGAAATTTGAAGGCAAAAGGAGAAGAGGGTGGCAGAAGATGCAATGGTTAGATAGCATTAGCGACTCAGTGGACATGAATTTGAGCAAATTCTGGATGAGAGTGAAGGACAGAGGTGCCTGGTATGCCATGGGGTCGCAAATAGTTGGACATGACTTAGTGACTGAACAACAACAAATCTTAATTGGTGGTTCCCAAAGCTGACTGATTATCAGAATCACTTGAGGAAGCTTTAAAAAATAGAAATGTCACACATTTAAGGATTATGATTCAATATACGACTGGGATGAGCCTCAATAATCTATACTTAAGCCCCAGACACCAGGGATTCTTATGAGCCTTAGGTTTGGTGACTTTTGCTGAAGACCTGCAGTCATTCAGCAGTCCTCATAAAGGGTAATAAACCAGTTTTTCCAGCTTCACAGACCACTGAGACTGGTGAGTGGGCTGCATGACCCAAAGGGAGACCCCAAGCATTAGTGCACTAGAGTGAAATAAACACTGGTTGAGGGTCAGAACACCTTATTCTGATTATCTATTGCTGCACAGCAAACCATTCCAAAACTCAGTGCCTTAAAATAGCACTTAATTTGCTTATAAATTGGCATTTGGGGCAGGGCTACGCAGAAATGGCTGTTCTTGTTCCATGAGTTTTCAGCATAGGCACTTGACTCGAGATAGAGGCTACATTTCCAAATTAGCCACAACATCTTCACTGTCATCAAAGACTGTTGACTTCAGGGACCTCAATTCCTCTTTATATGTTTCTCTGTGGGGCTATTTAGGCTTCTTCACAGCATGGCATTTGTATTAGAAGAATCTATGTTCACAGAGCAGGAAGTGGAAGCTGCTAGTCTCTTAAGGCCTGGGTCCAGAAACTGGCACAGTGTCACTTAGGCAGCTTTCTATCAGCTAAGCAGTCATAGAGACTCTCTAGATTCATGGGGAGGAACATAGTTCTCACTCACAGTAGTTCAAGTGTCAAAGAATTTGTAACCATCTTAAATCTGCCATGGGGCTTCCCCGGTGGTGCCAGTGGTAAAGAACTCACCTCCATAGTCCTTGCTTTGCATTTTGAACCTCAGGTTTCTCACCTGTGAAATCAAAGAGTCAAACTGGATTATCTTTGGGGGCCCTGCCAATCCCCAGAGGCTATGAATCACTGGTTCTAATGCATAATTCACTAATTGACAAAACGAGCTCAGACTGTGAGTCCATGCCCTTTGTAGGCCTGTACAGCTGAACTCAGCCCAAAAGACATGTAGAGCTTACAAGGCAGTTATGACACTTGACACCTGGGCTCCTTTGCATTTCTTATTAAATTCACCGCTATTTTTCTCCCCAAGGCCAAAGTTGTATTCTAATTCCTAGAACTTGACAGAAGCCTCCCTGAAGTCTTCCTAACTGTCCACATCATTCTTGCCACATCTCTTGGGCTAAACTTGCTATGAGTATACAAGAAATTTCAATAAGAGATTGACAAAACTCATGTGTACAATGAAGGGCCTCAAGAAGGGGACTATATTTCCAGAGAGTCTGGGTTCAGACATGCCTAACACCACATTCTAGGTGTGAGAACTTGAATAAAGTGACTTCATCATTTTAAATTTTATTTTTGTTTTCAAATGGTGATATAATAACACCTGCACTTGGTTTCTTTGAATGATCACCAAGAAAGCAACCACTCACCCAGCTTTATTTGTGGAACAACAAAATAAAAGCTTACTTTTCTTCAAACAAACAAAAAAGCACCTACTCCACTACCCCATTCATGCATTGGAGAAGGAAATGGCAACCCACTCCAGTGTTCTTGCCTGGAGAATCCCAGGGACTGGAGAGCCTGGTGGGCTGCTGTCTATGGGGTCGCACAGAGTCGGACACGACTGAAGAGACTTAGCAGCAGCAGCAGCAGCCACTACCCCATAGAGTGTTGCAAGTGTTACTTGAGATAATACATATAAAGCACACAGGGCAGAGCCTGATCTATAGCAGGCACTCAATATTAGTCATTATTTTTATTGTCAAAATGCAATCGCTTTCAGAGTCAGAGAAAATGAATCTTGCTGGAGCAAGGAATATTTGGCTCAGGACTGCCAACCCGCAGTAAGCCTGAGCACTGATAACTGGCCTCCCCAGAAAGGAAAAGGAGAGTGCTTGAAGCATCTCACTCCTGCTCACTCATTGTGGAGGTGGGAGCTCCACTTTAGCTGAGCACTGCTGGGCAGCCATTTACTGATCCCAGTGTTGACAATCATCTCACATCCTGGGCCGCCCAGAGCCTGGAGGTATTTCTTGAGTATCTCAAGGATCTCTCATGAGTCTACCAGTTGCTAGCTATAGCAGTGAACAGTCAAGGACTCTGCCCTAACAGAAAGCACATACTACCACATTTGAAAGGAACGCTTTTCGAATGCCCTTGGCTGAGTTATTCTGGTCCTCTCTGACCTCCAGTCCTACTTTCTAGAATCTGCAACTTTCTCTGATAACTGAAATATGGCTTTGCAGCCTCTTAGGAATAGAGGCTCATGATTGAAAGGGAAAGACTAGATACACCCTGACCATGGCCATATGGGAATATTTTGGTGATACAGTAAACTGTAATTCCTCAGTTTTATTATAAAACGTTCAGCTTATTTCTGAAGGAATCCAAAATGCAAACAAGCTGCCCTTGTTTATTTTATCAATGCTGTACTATGGTGCTGAGTTAGCAAGGCAGTTGACCTGACAACATCACCACTGACACTTTTGGAAGGTGGCTGCAGGGCTCAAATGCTTCCTAAATAAGAGAGAAAAGCTATGTCAAGCAGGGGGAAGAGACTTGAGCATGAAAGAGCCGGGCTACAGGAAACAGTCCAGTGCTCCGGTGGGTGACAATTAGCAAAGGATGGACACATGCCTGCCCTGTCACAGCCATATCCACAGGAGCCCCTGAAGATGTCCATCCTGTGGCCCTTCTCATTCATGTCTTGCATGAGATCCTTTGGCCCTTGCAGCTCCATAGCCTTCCCCAGGATTCCTTTTCCCAGGCGACTTATGTATTTGCGGTGATCACTCCTGCAGTCACTTTGTTGGTGTGCATGCTTAGTTGCTCAGTTATGTCCAACTCTTTGTGACCATATGGACTGCAGCCCACCAGGCTCCTCTGTCCATGTAATTCTCCAGGCAAGAATACTGGGGTGGGTTGCCATGCCCTCCTTCAGGGGATCTTCCCAACCCAGGGATGGAACTCAGGTCTCCCACATTGTGGGCAGATTCCTTACCATCTGAACCACCAGATCCTAATTAAAGACATGCAACCCAGGCCTCTGCCCTAAATCCTCTATCTAGAGGCCTCCTGGACACCGCCACCAAAAGTCCCACCACCCTTTAAACTCAGTGTAATGGGTTGAATGTCATCTCCCCCAAATATACGTTGAAATCCTAACTCCCCACATCTCTCTATGTGACCTTATTTGGAAATAGGGTCTTTGCAGGTATAATCAGCTTAATATGAGGCTGGTAGGGTGGATCCTAATCAATATGGCCAGTCTTTACAATAAAAGAAAAGTGCTGTATGGAAATAGAGACACACAGGGAGAAGTTCATGGACTGCAGAGGCAGAGACTGGAGCTCAAAGCCCAGTAACAGTGAAGATTGAGAGAAACCACCAGGAAACTAGGAAGAGGCAAGAAAAGAAGAATTCTCTGCTATAGCCTTCAGAGGGAGCATGGCCCTGCTGACATCTTGATTTTGGCCTTCCAGCCTCCAGAACTGTAAGAGAATAAATTCCTATTGATTTGAGCCATGCAGTTTTTAGAACTCAAGTCTTAGGAAAAGAATACCCTCCATGCGGGCAAGAATGAATTTGTTTTCTACCTTTCTTACATTTGCATCTACTCTGATGTTTCTTATTGTAATATTTCTGACGTTGCCAAATCAGAAATTTGAGGCATCATTTGGACTTTTGGCTACTCCAGCCCATCAAGCACTTGACTCCCTTAGTACTTCACCAATCCCTCCTATTTGAAGCCTAGTCTCTGCTATGGTGCAGCCCAGATTACTTCTCTATTAGAAGGTTGTAGTGGGCTTCTCTCATAGCTCAGTTGGTAAAGAATCTGCCTGCAATGCAAGAGGCCCCGGTTCAATTCCTAGGTTGAAAAGATCTGTTGGAGAAGGGGTAGGCTACCCACTCCAGTATTCTTGGGGTTCCTTTGTGGTTCAGCTGGTAAAGAATCCACCTGCAATGTGGGAGGCCTGGGTTTGATCCCTGGGTTGGGAAGATCCCCTGGGGAAGGGAAAGGCTACCCACTCCAGTATTCTGGCCTGGAGAATTCCATGGACTGGTATAGTCCACAGGGTCACAAAGAGTTGGACATAACTGAGTGACTTTCACCTTCAGAAGGTTGTAGTAACCTCCTTTCTGTTGCACTCTTGGCCAGTCTCCCTTTATCTGATAATCATCTCCTGCTCCAAACTTCAAATCTTCAGTATGATCTAAAACTTCTCATATCATGCTGCTGCTGTTAAGTCGCTTCAGTCATGTCGGACTCTGTGTGACCCCATAGACGGCAGCCCACCAGGCTCCCCTGTCCCTGGGATTCTCCAGGCAAGAACACTGGAGTGGGTTGCCATTTCCTCCTCCAAAACATGAAAGTGAAAAGTGAAAGTGAAGTCACTCAGTTGTGTCTGACTCTTAGCAACCCCATGGACTGCAGCCTACCAGGCTCCTCCATCCATGGGATTTTCCAGGCAAGAGTACTGGAGTGGGGTCCATTGCTTTCTCCTCTCATATCATACCCCTTCTTAAAGTCTTTCTTGGTAGTTCCCCATGTAATCTCTAAAGTCATGGTCATGCCAAGCAGGGACCTTCATTAATGATTTGGTTCCAATAAAACTGCCTCCATTTATGACCTTTCATATACTTCTTTTCCCAACCTTGAACTTCACACTCAAGCAATGCTAAACCTATTGAGGTTTTTCAGAATATGTTATGCTCTTTTATGCCCTTGCTGGAGCTTGTCCTTGTGCCAGGAAAATCACGCCATCCTCTTATTTTCCTAGTAAATGTCTATTTATACTTTAGATCTCTAATTTTATGTTTCCTCACTGGTGAAATCTTCCAGATTTTCTCTGGGCAATTTTAGGTAGCTTATGGTCTGTCTGCCCTATAACAATAATCATTCTTTTCTATTATAGCTGTGCTGTTTACATGCCTGTCTCTCCACCATGCAATTTTGAGGGCACAGACTATGTTTTCTTCTTCGTCAAGCATCTCTAATGCTTGACATTCATTCTTTAATTTTGCTCTTCTTTCTTTTATTCATTCAGCAAACTTTTATTGTATTTATTACCTACAATGAGCTGGACAAGGCACAGAGGGCACCATGAAAAAAGCTGTTTCTCCCTTTATGGTACTTACCATCCAGTGGGAATAAAACTAAACCAACAGACAATTACAGCAATCTTATTAGGGACATAGGCACAGAGAGCTGTAGGAATAGTTAAGTGGGTACTTAAGCCAGTCTCAGGGAGTCCCATGGGAAGTGAGATCCAGGAATGCAGAGAGGGAAGAATACTGCTAAGGCTCCTGATCCTGCACAGTTGGGAAACAGAGGAGAAACAGCAAAATAAAGGGGGGAAAGGCTGTTATTGTATGCAGACATCAGATCCCACGGGCCTTGTGAGTCCATTAAAGGACTTTAATCTGAGGGCCCAGTGAGTCACAAAAATGTTTTAAGCACTTTGTCTTTTTTCCCCTTGAAAATTGCCTTTAACCAATTGCTTTTAATTAAAAAGCAAAAACATGATTCTTCTAAAAAGCAGAACAACTCAAGGTATAGAAATGATAAATTAAAAATCACTCCATTATTCCTATTCCCTGAGGCAATTTATGCTGTTAAGCCATGCTTCTCCAAGATGTTATAGATATAAACACACAATAGGCATGAGTATTGTGTTTTATTTGTTTATCAATTTTTCTACAAAAATGCAATTATGGCATGTACATTTGAAAACAACTTGTTTTTGCACCTAATTCAGTAACATTTTTCCATGTGAATATGTTGATAAATCTAATTTACTTCTTTGTGATAGTCACATACCATCCTAGAGAATGGAGGCACGGTGTTTATTTGGCCATTTTATCATTGGCAGATTCTGGTGCATTGTCCAGTATTTTGCCACAGCAAAGAGTGCTTTCACAAGTACCCCTGTCATACATTCTTAGGTACAAATACTTTTCTATCTCACTGGAAGAACAGCTTAAAGTGGGGCTACTCAAACCATGTGACCAACAAGGGATTAACTTCCAAAATATAAACAGCTCATACAGCTCGGTATAAAAAAGACCAACAACCGAATCAAAAAATGGGCAGATCTAAATAGACTTTCTTCAGAGAAGACTTACAGATAAACAGCAGGTTATGAAAAGATGCTCAACATTGCTAATTACTAGAGAAGTGCAAATCAAAACTACAATAAGTTATCACCTCACACAGGTCAGAAAGGCTATCATCAAAAAGTCTACAATAATAAAATGCTAGAGAGGGTGTGAAGAAAAAGAAATCCCCTTACACTGTTGGTAGGAATGAAAATTGGTTCAGTCACTATGAAGAACAATATGGAGATTCCTTAAAAAACTAAAAGCAGACTACCATGTGATCCTGCAATCCCACTCCTTGGCATGTATCCAGAGGAAACCATAATAATTTGAAAGTGCACCCCAATGTTCACTGAAGTACTATTTACAATGACCAAGATATGGAAGCAACCTAAAAGTCCATTGACAGATGAGCGGATAAAGAAGATATCATACCACACATGCGCGCATGCAATGGAATATTATTCAGCCATAAAAATGAAATAATGCTATTTGTAGCAACATGGATCAACCTAGAGATTATCATACTAAGTGAAGTAAGTCCAACAGAGAAAGACAAATATATGATATTACTTGTATGTGGAAAAATTATGCAAATAAGTTTATATAACAGAACAGAAATAGATCCACAGACATAGGAAATCAACTATGGTTACCAAAGAGGAAAGTAGGGGGAGGGATAAATTAGAAGTCCAGTATTAACATATACACACTCCTATGTGTATGTGTTTAGTTGCTCAATCATGTCCAACTCTTTGCAACCCCATGGACTGTAGCCTACCAGGCTCCTCTGTCCACGTGGATTCTCCAGGCAAGAATACTGGAGTGGGTTGCCATTCCCTCCTCCAGAGGATCTTCCCAACCCAGGGATAGAAACCAGGTCACTCACAATGCACGTGGATTCTTTACTATCTTGGCCACCAGGGAAGCTCCTTCTTCTCCATGAGTGTTAGTCATTCGGTTGTATCCAACTCTTTGCGATCCCAAGGACTGTAGCCCACCAGGCACCTCTACCCAAGGGATTTCCCAGGCAAGAATGCTAGAGCGGGTTGCTATTTCCTTCTCCAACATACTACTATATATAAAATAAATAACCAACCACAGCTTACTGTATAGCACAGAGAACTATGTTCAATATTTTGCAACAACCTATAAGGGAAAAGAATCTGAAAAATAATACATATATATGTACAAAACTGAATCACTTTCCTGTATACCTGAAACTAATGCAGCATTGTAAATCAACTATACTTTAATAAACAAATAAAATTACACAATGGATTTAATGGTATTAAATGATTAAAGCAAAAAACAGGGTTGCTGAGTCTATTAGTTTTCCCTGGAGGTTTCAACAGTTCACAGTCCTACCAGCAAGGTATAATAAGTGCTCATTTCCTTGCATTCCCTCTAGCACAAGACGTCACTGGTCTTTTTAATTTTTGCCAGTGTGATGAATAATGATTAATTTTTTTTGTTTTGGCCACACTGTGTGGCTTGCGGAACCTCAGCTCCTCAACCAGGGAACAAACCTGGACCACAGCTGCAAAAGATCCAAACCCTAACCATTAGACCACCAAGGAACTTTCTGAATAATTAAAATTGACTGTCTCCGGTTAATCCTTCTTCAGTTCAGTTCAGTTCAGTTGCTCAGTCGTGTCCGACTCTTTGTGACCCCATGAATCGCAGCACGCCAGGCCTCCCTGTCCATCACCAACTCCTGGAGTTCTCCCAGACCCACCCCCATGGAGTCAGTGACGCCATCCAGCCATCTCATCCTCGGTCGTCCCCTTCTCCTCCTGCCCCCATTTCCTTTACTGTGAGCTGCCTGTTCATATTTCCCCCCATATTCCTATTGTCTTTTGCCATTTTATTACCAATTTATATGAGTTTTGGATAAATTAAGGGTCATAACCTTTCAGAAGTGCTGCAAATGTTCATTTGAGCCTACAGTTTGTCCTTTGACTTTATGGTGGCTTTTTCCTTAAAATTTGAAAAAAAAATGTAAGACCATGTATCCTTTTCTTTCTCTCTTTGTAGTTTTTCAGATTTCAAAATTATTTTTTAAAATTATTAAAATTAATAAAAATATTTTTAAATACTGCAAAGTTATACAAATTTGGAAAATGAATTTTCCACTAAATTTTCTTCAAATATTTAATATATGTGTTTATCTGTTTACTTACAGTTAGCTCTTAAACCCAAACTCATCTGGATTTATTGCAGGATACAGCATGAGATGCTATCTACCTTACTCTTTCCCCTCAGATGGAGAACTAATTAGGTTAACATCATTTCTTGAATGAATCATAATCTTCCCTCTGAACTGAAATATCACTTTTATCAAATTTTAAGTATGTAAATATACTGTGTCCATTCCTGAAATCTAGTCTATTCCACTGAGAAATTCATTCATATGCCAAAACATATTATTTTGATGACAATTTTATCTTAAATTCTAGTATTTGGTAAGGCAAATGTCCCTTTTTTCTTTTTTACAAATTATTTGTCAAAGTCTACAAGTACTCTGTTGTTGCTGCTGCTGCTGCTGCTGCTGCTGCTGTCACTTCAGTTGTGTCCGACTCTGTGCGACCCCATAGACGGCAGCCCACCAGGCTCCCCCGTCCCTGGGATTCTCCAGGCAAGAACACTGGAGTGGGTTGCCATTGCCTTCTCCAACTCTGTTGCTATGTTCCACTATTATTATGCTTTTTAATTAAATGCATCTATATTTCAAAGAGGTGATTAAGAGAATCTCAGCAAATCCTGGATGGTTGCATGCATGAACACCAAGTCATTCACAAAACTCTGGGCCTTAATCCCTTCCCCTCAGGTCTCAGGGATTGCCTCTGACTCCTAGGAGCAACCTGCACCCAGAGTTCCTCTGGTAACTCTATCCCAGGCTAAAGGGCTGCATGGTTGGGTTTTCTTTCCCTACAGTTTCTGCTATTTCTGAGTACAAATGCATAGAGGACCAAATCCCAGGCACCCACTGATTGCTGTTCCTTGCTTCTGCAACTGCCCATGAGACTTCTACAAGCCACACTGCTCTCCAGCACAAACCACTCTGGCCTCCATTTCACAGGCACTGCTGATGGCAAGAAGAAGAGGATAAAGTCAGAAACAAGATGTTATGAGTAGAACTGTGTCTCCCTAAAATGTATGTACTAACCTTCAGTCTAACCTTCAGTACCTTAGAATGTGACCTTATTTGGAAATAGGGTCACTGTAGATATAACTAGTTAAGTCATTAAAGTCTATTCAATATGACTGGTATCCGTATTAAAAGGGAAAATTTAGACCCAGAGACACACACATGGAGAATGCCATGTGAAAATGAAGACAGAGATTTGCTTAGTCATGTTTGACTCTTTGTAACCCCACACACTGTAGCCTGCCAGGCTCCTCTGTCCATGGAATTCTCTAGGCAAGAATACTGGAGCGGGTTGCCATGCCCTTCTCCAGGGGATCTTCTCAACCCAGAGACGGAACCTGGGTCTTCTGATTGCAGGCAGATTCTTTACTATCTGAGCCACCAGGGAAGCCCGTCTAAAAGCCAAGAGCAGCCAAAGATTATCAGCTAACCACCAGACACCAGGTGAAAAATGGAACAGATTTCATATGAATCTGGAACAGATTGTCTCTCACAATCCTCAGAAGGAATTAATCCTACTGACACTTTCATCTTGGATTTCTAGCCTCCAGAACTATGAGACAATAATGTTGATGTATGGCAAAACCAATACAATATTGTAAAGCAATTAGCCTCCAATTAAAAGAAAGAAATTAAAAATTAAAAAATAAAAATAAATAAATAAAATAAATTTCTATTGTTTAAGCCACCCAGGACGTGGTGCTCTGTTACAGCAGCCCTAGCAAACTAATGTCCTCAGTTGTGTCGAGCTCTTTACAACCCCATGGATTATAGCCTGCCAGGCTCCTCTGTCCATGGGATTTCTCCAGACAAGGATACTGAAATGGGTTGCCGTTTCCTCCTCCAGGGGATCTTCCTGACCCAGGGGTCAAACCCTAGTCTCCTGCGTCTCCTGCATTGGCAGGTGAATTCTTTACCTGCCACCTGGGAAGCCCAGCAACGGCATACAGATGAAGGCAGACTGCCTCCCACCTGAATTTGTCTCTAATCTTACCTGAGATGGAAGCACCTCAGACTCCGTAATGCTACCCACTGCCTAGACCCCATGTAGAAGCAGGATGAAAGCTGTGACTTCAAAGGAGGGAGCAGAGGTTGAGGAGGCTGTGTTGTGTCCACGCTTTAGAGATTCAGCAGGGGACAGGGAGGTAACAACCACTCTGTGAACTACCCAGGCATGGTATGCTGAGGTTTCCGTGAATTATTCTCTATTGCCTCCTCACTGTCTTTTGGCCTCTACCACACAAGAATCCTCACTGTGAAATGTGCAAAGATGACCTGTAGTTATTCATTGGTGCCGTGTTTAATCATTCCTCCTGCCACCCTAGTACCTAGGCCAGTGCCTGCCTCACAGTAAGTGGTCAGCCTTCATTGGTGGATAGATAGATGGATAGCTTAGAAGATCAATGGATGGAAGATCAAAGGATGGTGGGCAAACACATAAGGAGATTGTGCAGAGAGAGCAAATTAGTCAGGATAGTGTGTTCAGGCTCTCTCGCCCTACGTTTTGTACATAATGACCATATAACAGCTGAGCTCATTTATAGCGCTGTGCACGCACACCATGAGGTTTATATAACAGCTGAGCTCACTTATAGCACTGCACATGCGTGTTATGAGGTTCTTGCTTGGTCACGGGTTGTGTGCTGCACGTACATGTGAAATCCACCTAAAAAGTGTCAGCATTCCTGCTGCATCAGGGCTGTGTCTGTGTGGTCAGCCATGAGAGGAGAGACTAAAGTGTGAACATTGCTACAGCTGCTGTGTCAGCCAGAAGAGAATAAACGTGTCTGCAGTTTGGCTCCTCAAGTCTCCTTCCAGCCTCTTAGCTCGCACCTTGCCTACCCTGGGTTCAGCAAACAGCGCGGACAGTGTGAATAGCAAGACAATTGGCGTCACAAACAGGATCAACGATACAGAGATCCTATGGGTTAAACTTTCTGTGGTCCATGATTCCATAAAGCAGCTGGGATGTCATTACCACAAGGAGCTACTGAGTCAGCGTTGAGTCACTGCAGATTCCTGTTATTGCCACACAGATCCTATACTCGTTCGCTCTAGGCTGAAAATTTCCCAAGTGCCAATCACCAAGCGAGGCTTCTAAGTTCCCTTTCATTAGTGTTCCCTCCTGGCAGCTCTTTATAACAGCTTCACCCAAAGGATGTTGAAACAGCCTCTGGCAAATCTCTCTGGGATTCATAACCAACCCCCACCCCAAAATCTACCAAAAGTTTCAGACAAATTCCAGAGAAGAAACTATGTTTAAAAGCAAATCTCTCTCCCTGACACTTCAGCACAGATTTCTTTTTAAAAAGAATAAGCTCATCTTGAAACAACTGTCCAAGGGAAGATAGGTGAATAAACAAAACAAATCCTGAGGCCTATATGTCATTGCACGCAGAAATTTCCACAGATTGGAACTGTACTAAGGAAGGCAATTTCCAGAGTTGAGGAGAGACTGAAAGAGACACTGGGGACTTGAAAGCTGGTAATAACAAGAAAAGTGTCTGAGTTTGGCCCACTTGGGCAGTTAAAGAGAACCCTACCACTCATTAACCAGAAACCTGCTAACTGAAAAATAAATGAATTCATTAAATGCAGAATTAGGGAAGACCTGGAGGCTTAACCAAAGAAATCCCAACTTCCAGAAAAACAAAGGGGGTGTTGGGCACAATTAGATTTATGACCAGGAGTAAAGGCTGGCTCCCAAATGAGGCAGCTGAGTTATACTGAACTGTCATTTTGGTTCAGCCGCACCTAGAGAGGGAAGTGTTTCTCAGAGTGTGGCTGGCCAGGATGGTTGGTGTGGCTTATCAGTTCAAGTGGTCCAGATCTTTGGTCAAACCTGTGAGGAAGTCATTCGGAAAACACAGGGGGAAGTTTCAAGAATATGATGAGTTCTTGGGAGAATTATGACTCCAGTTTCACTTTAGCAGCTGCTTGTGACAAATACAGCCTCAGGTTTGACTTAAGAAAGGCTGTTCATCATACTTTATTAGTTCCTCTCCAATTTATCACCTGCTTACTGAGGACCAGCCATCTACAGGCAGGGCCCTCACTAGATACTGCATCTTCCAGCTTGACTTGCTAGTGCTTGTTTTTCTAATCCTCTTCAGGTTCCAGGTTCCCGGCTCCAGCTTCATCTCCTAACATAACTGCCTTTGGGCCACGTAGACTCCCTTCAGATCTCCCTGATCTTGAATGGTTGGGGCTCTGAACATTCCTGGCATCTGCTATTGTCTTGTGTAAAAAATAACTCCCCTGCCATCGCATTCAGCCTCAGGCCTAAATAATGATTGTGCTTTGAATAATGCATGCTGTTCTAGAGCCTGCACAAGAACAATGGGGACACAGATGAGACAGTGCCTAACGCCACCTGCATATTTGAGGACCCATCAGGAAAGGCCTTCCTGCGCAGAGAGATGGTCAGACTTTCTCCAAGGGGAGCAGAGTGGGGGCTGAAGGTAACTCCAGGGAGGGAAGCAGCAGAGGCAACACTACAGAGACACGAAAGAGGATGTCAAATTAACAAGAAGCCCACCCACTACCAAGGAAGTGAAGTGGTCACATTTAATCTGTGCCTTTGGCTTCCACCACTCTTTCTGTAAGGGACTGTTCAGTTCAGTTCAGTCTCTCAGTCATGTCTGACTCTTTGCGACCCCATGAATTGCAGCACGCCAGGCCTCCCTATTCATCACCAGCTGCTGGAGTCTACCCAAACTCATGTGCATCAAGTCGGTGATGCCATCCAGCCATCTCATCCTCTTTCGTCCCCTTCTCCTCCTGCCTCCAATCCCTCCCAGAATCAGGGTCTTTTCCAGAGTCAACTCTTCCCATGAGGTGGCCAAAGTATTGGAGTTTCAGCCTCAGCATCAGTCCTTCCAATGAACACCCAGGACTGGTCTCCTTTAGGATGGACTGGTTGGATTTCCCTGCAGTCCAAGGGACTCTCAAGAGTCTTCTCCAACACCACAGTTCAAAAGCATCAATTCTTTGGTGCTCAGCTTTCTTCACAGTCCAACTCTCAAATCCATACATGACCACTGGAAAAACCATAGCCTTGACTAGATGGACCTTTGTTGGCAAAGTAATGTCTCTGCTTTTTAATATGCTATCTAGGTTGGTCATAACTTTCCTTCCAAGGAGTAAGTGTTTTAATTTCATGGCTGTAGTCACCATCTGCAGTGATTTTGGAGCCCAAAAAAATAAAGTCTGACACTGTTTCTATTGTTTTCCCATCTATTTCCCATGAAGTGATGGGGCCAGATGCCATGATCTTCGTTTTCTGAATGTTAAGCTTAAAGCCAACTTTTTCATTCTCCTCTTTCACTTTCATCAAGAGGCTTTTTAGCTCCTCTTCACTTTCTGCCATAAGGGTGGTGTCATCTGCATATCTGAGGTTATTGATATTTCTCCTGGCAATCTTGACTCCAGCTTGTGCTCTTCTAGCCCAGAGTTTGTCATGATGTACTCTGCATATAAGTTAAATAAGCAGGGTGACAATATACAGCCTTGATGTACTTACTCCTTTTCCTATTTGGAACCAGTCTGTTGTTCTATGTCCAGTTCTAACTGTTGCTTCCTGACCTGCATATAGGTTTCTTAAGAGTCAGGTCAGGTGGTCTGGTATGCCCATCTCTTTCAGAATTTTCCACAGTTTATTGTGATCCACACAATCAAAGGCTTTGGCATAATCAATAAAGCAGAAATAGATGTTTTTCTGGAACTCTCTTGCTTATTAGATGATCCAGAAGATGTTGGCAATTTGATTTCTTGTTCCTTTGCCTTTCTAAAACCAACTTGAACATCTGGAAGTTCACGGTTCATGTATTGCTGAAGCCTGGCTTAGAGAATTTTGAGTATTTACTAGTGTGTGAGATGAGTGCAATTGTGCGGTAGTTTGAGCATTCTTTGACATTGCCTTTCTTTGGGATTAGAATGAAAACTGACTTTTCCAGTCCTGTGGCCACTGCTGAGTTTTCCAAATTTGCTGGCATATTGAGTGCAGCACTTTCATAGCCTCATCTTTCAGGATTTGAAACAGCTCAACTGGAATTCCATCACCTCCACTAGCTTTGTTCGTAGTGATGCTTTCTAAGGCCCACTTGACTTCACATTCCAGGATGTCTGGCTCTAGATGAGTGATCACACCATTGTGATTACTGTGGTCTTGAAGATCTTTTTTGCACAGTTCTTCTGTGTATTCTTGCCACCTCTTCTTAATATCTTCTGCTTTTGTTAGGTCCATACCATTTCTGTCCTTTATCGAGCCCATTTTTGCATGAAATGTTCCCTCGGTGTCTCTAATTTTCTTGAAGAGATCTCTAGCCTTTCCCATTCTGTTGTTTTCCTCTATTTCTTTGCATTGATCTCTGAGGAAGGCTTTCTTATCTCTTCTTGCTATTCTTTGGAACTCTGCATTCAGATGCTTATATCTTTCCTTTTCTCCTTTTGCTTTTGGCTTCTCTTCTTTTCACAGCTATTTGTAAGGCCTCCCCAGACAGCCATTTTGCTTTTTTGCATTTCTTTGCCATGGGGATGGTCTTGATCCCTGTCTCCTGTACAATGTCACGAACCTCAAGCTCAACTGGAATTCCATCACCTCCACTAGCTTTGTTCGTAGTGATGCTTTCTAAGGCCCACTTGACTTCACATTCCAGGATGTCTGGCTCTAGATGAGTGATCACACCATTGTGATTACTGTGGTCTTGAAGATCTTTTTTGCACAGTTCTTCTGTGTATTCTTGCCACCTCTTCTTAATATCTTCTGCTTTTGTTAGGTCCATACCATTTCTGTCCTTTATCGAGCCCATTTTTGCATGAAATGTTCCCTCGGTGTCTTAATTTTCTTGAAGAGATCTCTAGCCTTTCCCATTCTGTTGTTTTCCTCTATTTCTTTGCATTGATCTCTGAGGAAGGCTTTCTTATCTCTTCTTGCTATTCTTTGGAACTCTGCATTCAGATGCTTATATCTTTCCTTTTCTCCTTTTGCTTTTGGCTTCTCTTCTTTTCACAGCTATTTGTAAGGCCTCCTCAGACAGTCATTTTGCTTTTTTGCATTTCTTTGCCATGGGGATGGTCTTGATCCCTGTCTCCTGCACGATGTCACGAACCTCCGTCCATAGTTCATCAGGCACTCTATCAGATCTAGGCCCTTAAATCTATTTCTCACTTCCACTGTATAATCATAAGGGATTTGATTTAGATCATACCTGAATGGTCTAGTGGTTTTCCCTACTTTCTTCAATTTAAGTCTGAATTTGGTGTAAGGAGCTCATGATCTGAGCCACAGTCAGCTCCTGGTCTTGTTTTTGTTGACTGTATAGAGCTTCTCCATCTTTGGCTGCAAAGAATATAATCAATCTGATTTTGGTGTTGACCATCTGGTGATGTCCATGTGTAGAGTCTTGAGAATTATTTTCATTGTTGCCTTATTGGCAAGCCTATCATTTTTCTAAACTTTAAATCTCACAAGGAACCCTGCAAGATCCATTCCCAGCTGCCTTCTCCTTGTTATCCATCTTCCAAGATGGATACTACTCTTGAGAGGCCACATAGGACAATGGGAAGAGAATGAGTTGTAGAGTCCTGAAGAGTGGGTTTAAATCTCAACTCCACTAATAGCTGTGTGACACTGGACTGCTCACCTCTCTGAGATACTTTCCTCATCTGTAAAATGGGGTGATAAACATCTACCAAATGGAGTGATTGTGAAAATAAGAAATAACATGTGCAAAGTAAGCCCAAAGATGTTTGGCATACAGCCCATGTTCAAAGATGTTAACTGCTGCCATCCCAGATTGTAGCATGTACTGTCTCATCCTCACTCTGTGAGCCCTCTGGTCCCCTCAGTGCCTGGCTCCACTGAGTAAAGGTAAGAAGTGGCTTAGTCACTGATGCAACATCCAGCACTCCATGACCTGCAGCCCTGCCACAAAAACACTGGGTTCCCCATTCTGCATCTCCATGAGGGCTAACCTTTATTCTGTGAAGCTTTGAAAACTAATTGCCATGCATGAACAAGCCTTTTGAATTTAAAATCATTTTCTTAAGTCAGAGAGGTCAGACTGTGGCACTATGTTCTTTTCCTTTTGCCAGTTCATTGTTTCATTGCCCCCTGGACGCTCAGATGTGTACTTCCAGAGTAGGTTCAGCCTCTCCTTCCTCTCTGTTTCTTGGTCTTTCAGGTTCTCTTCATGCTTGTTGAGTCAGCAGCGCATGGGACATGTTTTCTTGGGCCACAGATCCAGGGGCTTGTACTTCTTGCCCTTATAGAATTTTTATTTCTGAGTCTGGTTAATGATGGTGATGGATTTATGAACAACTCGGATCTTGGAGAGTTTGGAAGCCATGCCACCTGTCACTTCAGCCACACGCAGCTGAGACAGCTCCACCTTCAGGTCCCCCAGCTGTTTCAGCAACTCCTCCTTCTTCTTGCCGCAAAGGTCTTGAACCTTAATCTTGGCCGTGGCTGTAGAGTCTTGTGGACTGTTTTCAAACGCACTCCCAGAGGTCTGCTCTGAAGATCAGGGCCATAGACAGTTCCAGATCTTAAAGCATATGAGACAGGCTTTTACTTTCAGGCAGAGTGACTTTGAGGCACCTCTTACTTTGAGGGATGTCTAAGGAAAATCTAAAAATTACATTTGCAATCCCTTTCTTAAGTGAGAAAAGTGCCAACTGCTTATTGGTCTGTAGATTCTGACAGAAAACCAATTTGAACTCCATGAGCTTCTAACTTGAAGTGGAGGGAAGGGTAAGGGAAGAGATAGGCATGCTGAAATTCCCTAGTGAGTTACAGAGGTTACTTTTTCCCAGAATTCTAGATGACTGGCAAGTATGGGCTTCCCTGGTGGTGCAGAGGTTAAAGTGTCTGTCTGCAATGGGGAGACCTGGGTTCGATCCCTGGGTTGGGAAGATCCCCTAGAGAAGGAAATGGCAAACCACTCCAATATTCTTGCCTAGAGAATCCTGTGGACAGAGGAGCTTGATGGGCTACAGTCCACAGGTCACAAAGAGTCGGACACGACTGAGCGACTTCACTTTCACTTTCACTTGGTGGTCCAGGAAGAGGAGATGGTAACAGGACAGAGATAGTAACTGTGTTTTGAGTTGAAAACAAACACTTGTTGGGATTCCTGGGAGCCTGTGCTGCCCTGAGGATCCTGGGACCAACTGGCTCCCAAACAGGGGCTGTGAAAGAAAACTGGCAGCAGAACTCAGCTAAGCTGCAACATTGTGGGAGAGTCACCTCTGGCTGAAGTTACTGCTGAGAGAATGGGTTCATCCTCCTTCAGAGAACCTGAGTGGCTCTGTAGGGACACAACAAAAGCCCCTTTGTGGAAGGCTGCAGGACCTTCAACAGCTGCCACCATGTGGCAGCATTGGGAGGACAGTGGCTCCCACTGCTCTCTCCCTTGTACATCCTGGACCTTCTCAGATCATCTCAGGTGAGGAGTGTGACCTCAAGGAAAGGCAGAGTGGTTGGAGGTTACTTGCTAAGCCAGTGGATGAGAGAGAGTTGCTCACATTTGCACCCCAAGTTTGTGGAGCCATCTTGACTGCTTCCATATGCTGCTGAATTTAGTCCCAGTCAATTGTGGTTGTTGTTTAGTTGCTCAGTCATGTCCAATTCTTTTGCAACCCCATGGACTGTAGCCCACCAGGCTTCCCTGTCCATGGGTTTTCCCAGGCAAGAATACTGGAGTGGGTTGCCATTTCCTTCTCCAGGAGATCTTCCTGACTCAGGGACTGAACCCATGTCTCCTGCATTAACAGGCATATTCTTTACCACTGAGCCACCAGGGAAGCCCCAGTCCCAGTCAGTAGCTGCACCTAAAACCTGATTGAAGCAATCTAAATAGAACACAGTAAAGGCTGCTTGACTGTCCAGTTAAGTTGGACAGTTCTGGGGGTGTTTCCAGGTGTCTGACTCAAAGAACAAGTGCTGTGTGAGTGATGAGGGAGCAAAGAAGTCAGTATATTGAGAATCTCTGAATTGACATCTCATCCTACTAGAGCTTTGCGTCAAATCATGGTAGATGGGGTTTTTCCTGACTCAGTCTCAACTGAGACCTGAGCAAGGTTGGGTATAGGCCAGCTCACAATGTGCAGAATTCACAAAGGAAATTTCCAGATCTGGTTCTATGGTCCTCAAGCACTGTTGCCTACTTGAGAATATAGAAGAGCCAGTATCTAGAGAGGAGAGAGGAAGAAGAGTTTCAAAAATATTTATCTGGAAGTTGCTCTTGCCGAGTCCCTAACTCCGTTTCAGGGAGGATCGAGAAGCAGCCTCTTTCCCTCAGACTTAATGAGGGGACTTCTATGGTTGCAGTAGGAGACCTTGGACTGTGTTCCCGAAGGCCAGAGAGGGTACAAGAAATTTTGAAATAGTTAATGAGCTTCCCTGGTGGCTCAGTGGTAAAGAATATGGCTGCAATGCAGGAGATGCCAGTTTGATCCCTGAGTTGGGAAGATCCTCTGGAGAAGGAAATGGCAACCCACTCCAGTATTCTTGCCTGGGAAATCCATGGACAGAGGAGCTTAGCAGGCTACAATTCGTGGGGTCACAAAGAGTCAGACATGACTTAGTGACTTAACAACAAGGGAGCCTGGACAGCAGGATAGAATATGTTGCCCCAAACCTGAACTAGACTCCCAGAATTTGTCAGAGTAAGGATGTGTGAGTGTTTCACAGACCATGAATAGGCAGAACAACCTAATTAAAGAGGTTTTAAGCCCTGCTGAGAGCTAAGTCTTAGAGGTTGAAGGGACCCCAACAGTGAGATTTGATGCAGAATGGGCTATGAGCACACTAGGGGGGGTGACATCCAAAGGGACAGAAAGAACTGCCCACATCACAGGGCCTATGGTCAGAGGGATGGGCAGGGAATCTCTGAAGAACCCACAAGCATATCACAAGTAAAAGATCAGCTCCATTTATCCACTTCTCAAGGAGGCTTTGTCAGAGACGGGTGCCCTGTCAGGAGACTCTTTGTCCCCTAATTACTCATGTCCAGTCCCATTGCCAACCTTCTAGAGTAGGTTGGGGAAACATGAGTTAAGAAAGCAAGAATCTGACTACCCAGGGCTCTAAAAACAGCAGATATTCATCTACTTTCTGCTGCAGCTAGGAGGAAGGCAAAAATTGAATGCTAATTTCATTTTTGCTATTTTAATTAATTTACTGTTGAACTATAGTTCATTTACAATAGTCTGTTTCTTCTGTACAGCAAAGTGACTCAGTCATATGTGTACATGTATCCACTCTCTTTTAGATTCCCTTCCCATATAGGTCATTGATGTTGCTGTTTGATCACTAAGTTGTGTCCAACTTTTTTGCAATCTCATAGCCATAAACTGCCAGGCCCCTCTGAACATGGAATTTCCTAGGCAAGAATACTGGAGTAGGTTGTCATTTCCTTCTTGGGGGGATCATCCCGGCCCAGGGATTGAACCCATGTCTCCTGCATCTCCTGCATTTGCAGGCAGATTCTATACCATTGAGCCACCACAGATACTCCAATATAGGTCATTCAGTTCAGTTCAGTTCAGTCACTCAGTCATGTCTGACTCTTTGCAACCCCATGAACTGCAGCATGCTAGGCCTTCCTGTCCATCACCAGCTCCCGGAGTCCACCCAAACCCATGTCCATTGAGTTGATGATGCCATCCAACCATCTCATTCTCTGTTGTCTCCTTCTCCTCCTGCCTTCAATCTTTCCCAGAATCAGGGACTTTTCCAATGAGTCAGCTCTTCACATGAGGTGGCCAAAGTATCGGAGTTTCAGCTTCAACATCAGTCCTTCCAATGAACACCCAGGACTGATCTCCTTTAGAATGGACTAGTTGGATCTCCTTGCAGTCCAAAGGACTCTGCAGAGTCTTCTTCAACACCACAGTTCAAAAGCATCAGTTCTTCGGCACTTAGCTTTCTTTATAGTCCAACTCTACATCCATGTATGACTACTGGAAAAACCATAGCCTTGACTAGATGGACCTTTGTTGGCAAAGTAATGTCCCTGCTTTTTAATATGCTGTCTAGGTTGGTCATAACTTTCCTTCCAAGGAGTAAGCGTCTTTTAATTTCATGGCTGCAATCACCATCTGCAGTGATTTTGGAGCCCAGGAAAATAAAGTCAGCCACTGTTCCCACCATTTCCACATCTATTTGCCATGAAGTGATGGGACTGGATGCTATGATCTTAGTTTTCTGATTGTTGAGCTTTAAGCCAACTTTTTCACTCTCCTCTTTCACTCTCATCAAGGGGCTCTTCAGTTCCTCTTCACTTTCTGCCATAATGGTGGTGTCACCTGCATATCTGAGGTTACTGAAATTTCTCCTGGCAATCTTGATTCCAGCTTCAGTACAAGTCTTTTGCCTCCTGAGGTAGGTTTATTCCTAGGTAATTTATTATTTTTTTCCTGTTATGGTAAATGGGATTGTTTCCTTAATTTCTCTTTTTGATCTTTTGTTGTTAGTGTATAGGTGTGCAAGAGAGTTCTGTGTATAGATTTTGTATCTGGCAACTTTACCAAAGTCATTGATGAGCTCTAGTAGATTTATGACAGCATTTTTAGGATTTTCTATGTCTAGTATCATGTTATCTGCAAACAGTGACAATTTTACTTCTTCTTTTCCAATTTAGATTATTTTCACTTCTTTTTCTTCTCTGATTGCTATAGCTAGGATTTCCAAAACAATGTTGAATAATAGTGGTGAGAGTGGACATCCTTGTCTTGTTCCTAGTCTTAGAAGAGATGCTGTTTTCCACCATTGGAAATGATGTTTGCTGTGGGTTTTTCATATTGCCTTTATTATATTGAAGTAAGTTCCCTCTGTGCCACTTTCTGGAGAGTAATTTTTTTTTTTTATCATAAATGAGTGTTGAATTTTGTCAAAAGCTTTTTCTGCATCTACTGAAATGATCTTGTGGTATTTATCCTATAGGTTGTTAACGTGGTGTATCACATGATTGATTTACACATGCTTAAGAATCTTTGCATCTCTGGGGAAAATCACACTTGACAATGGACTATGACTATGGGCTTCCCTTGTGGCTCAGCTGGTGAAGAATCTGCCTGCAATGTGGGAGACCTGGGTTCGATCCCTGGCTTGGGAGCCTCAGCTGAACATCCTGAGATGCTCCACATCTGTAACAGTGTGGAGGCTGCCAAGGCCTGGAGTGAAGGGGTCCAACAGATGCAAAGAGGACCCCTTGGAGAAATTAGAGTTGGGAGCTATGGAAGATGGCACATGGTTCAAGGCTTGAGGGCTGGGAGGCAGAGAATTCTCATAGTAGATTTCTGGACATAGAGTGAGGTGAGAGACTAGACAGCAGAAGAGTCCAGAATCCTTTGCCCTGTCTTCATCGCAGTTAAGGTGGAATTGAGACTCATCTGACAATTGTGTCCGTCACGGCACCAAGTGTGACAGTGGCGAGGATGCAATTTAGGAATGATATCTGGGGAATAATTCTGTAGAAGGTGAGGAGATAAGAAGTGAGAAAGAGACCTTGTTGTGCGAGTGAGAGAGGAAGAGTGAGAGTGAGAGAGCAAGAGGAAGGGAGAGTCAGAGGCCCCTTGGACTCCTGCACTGTCAGAAATCACGCTTTTACCATGTCCCAGAGGTCGGCATCAGCTGTGTCACCCACGCATTACTTGAGTCTGCACTGCCTGGGGAATTCCTTGGCCACCCCCTATGTCGGGGGAGCCATAATGCTGTGAACTGACAGAGATTATGCCCTGCGGGTCTTGAAAGCAAAGAGGAGAGTGAGAGAAAGAAGGCAGGAGCAAAAGTCAGGGGCCTCAAGCCACAGCTGGGCGAGGCCAGCAATTTACCTTGACTTTCTGAATGCCTAGGTTTCAGCAGCAGATATGATCTTGGGAGGCCTCACCTGCAATGGCTTGGAGCAGGGCTTGGGTTCCCAGCCAGAGATTCAGGCTGGGTTGTGGCAGTGAAAGCACCAGATCCTAGCCACTAGACCAGTGGTCAGGACAAGGGCCCTTGCCCTTCAGCTTTGCATAAAAGGAAAGTAGAGAAGCAAGTAAACTATTTATTAAGGGGGAAAGAGTTCAGTACGTGTGTATCGGCACAAGGGCAGATTCAGAGGGAGAGTCCCTGGGTTGCACGCCCTGGCAGTTTGAATTACTTTTATGGGGTATTTCTTCTGGGTTTCCTTGGCCGATCATTTTGATTTGCCTGGTTCACAGTTCATATTTGTTATGTCTCAGGATCCTCCCATGAGTATGCATGCATATCTTAGCAAAGATGAATTTTACTAAAAATGCGTCTCAGTAGGGTACGTCCCTTGAAATAACACCCTTGTGGCCTCCAAGGAGCCTTTTCTGTGCATGTGTGGTCAGAAAAGAGAATTCTCTACTGGCTGAGAATGAGAAATATGTGATCCGGGCAGGGCCCAGCTTTCTCCCTTGCTGCTGCTGCTGCTGCTAAATCACTTCAGGCTGGTCCAACCCTGTGCAACCCCATAGATGGCAGCCCACCAGGTTCCTCTATCCCTGGGATTCTCCAGACAAGAATACTGGAGTGAGTTGCCATTTCCTTCTCCAAGGCATGCATGAATGCATGCTAAGTCGCTTCAGTCGTGACCAACTCTGTGCGACCCTATGGACAGTCTGTCCACGGGATTCTCTAGGCAAGAATACTGGTGTGGGTTGCCATTTCCTTCTCCTCTTCTCCTTTGCCGCTGCTGCTGCTGCTAAGTCTCTTTAGTCGTGTCTGACTCTGTGCAACCCCATAGACGGCAGCCCACCAGGCTCCCCCGTCCCTGGGATTCTCCAGGCAAGAACACTGGAGTGGGTTGCCATTTCCTTCTCCAATGCATGAAAGTGAAAAGTGAAAGTGAAGTTGCTCAGTCGTGCCCGACCCCTAGCGACTCCATGGACTGCAGCCCACCAGGCTCCTCCGTCCATGATTGTCCTGCTATTCTTAGAGTCTAAGGGGAATGAATCTCTAATCGCTTTACCCTGGGGGGAACCATCTACCTCCTGCCTCAAGTGCACCTAGTTTTCAGGGTAATATTGTGACTACCTACAGTTGTCCAGTCCAAACTCAAGTTTAGCTCCTTAGGGAAGTAATGCTCTCTGTAGTCTTAGACTTCTGCCACTCCTTCTGTCAACAACTATTTTCTTTTCTTTTCCTTGCATTCAACAAAGAGTGAGGACCAGCTAGATGCTGAGAGAAAATAGTGAGCAAAGACAACCTCCACACTGTCAGGAGCCTGCAGTATAAGGGTGGAGTTAGAATCTAATCCAATAAATACACAAGTAATTAAAAATTAAATTAATAATTAAAATCGCAAATGACATCAGAGTTGCTAATGGAACGATGAGAGTCTATAATGAGAATTTTGACAAGCTGAAGTCTTGCCTGAGAAACTGAAGATAAATAATTGAGGATTCAAAGAGGAAGGAAAGCTTTCTAGGCTGAGAGAACACCCCAGTCGACAGATATAACTTGGCACATTATGGAAAACTAGAGAAATATAGTTCAGTTCAGTCGCTCAGTCGTGTCTGACTCTTTGCGACCCCATGGAATTCAGCACGCCAGACCTCCCTGTTTATCACCAACTCCCAGAGTTTACTCAAACTCATGTCCATTGAGTCGATGATGCCTTCCAACCAGCTCTTCCTCTGTCGTCCCCTTCTCCTTCCGCCTTCAATCTTTCCCAGCATCAGGGTCTTTTCAAATGAGTCAGCTCTTAACATCAGGTGGCCAAAGTACTGGAGTTTCTGATTCAACATCAGTCCTTCCAATGAATATTCAGGACTGATTTCCTTTAGTATGGACTGGTTGGATCTCCTTGCAGAGAAATACAGTGCACTTTCCTTAAGATAGTCAGGCCCTTGTGGGTAGTGGGGCTCGGGTTCAGTTCAGTTCAGTCACTCAGTCGTGTCCGACTCTTTGCGACCCCATGAATCGCAGTACGCCAGGCCTCCCTGTCCATCACCAACTCCTGGAGTTCACTCAGACTCACGTCCATTGAGTCCGTGATGCCATCCAACCATCTCATCCTCAGTTGTCCCCTTCTCCTCCTGCCCCCAATCCCTCCCAGCATCAGGGTCTTTTCCAATGAGTCAACTCTTCGCATAAGGTGGCCACGGTACTGGAGCTTCAGCTTTAGCATCATTCCTTCCAAAGAAATCCCAGGGCTGATCTCCTTCAGAATGGACTGGTTGGATCTCCTTGCAGTCCATGGGACTCTCAAGAGTCTTCTCCAACACCACAGTTCAAAAGCATCAATTCTTCTGCGCTCAGCCTTCTTCACAGTCCAACTCTCACATCCATACATGACCACAGGAAAAACCATAGCCTTGACTAGATGGACCTTAGTCGGCAAAGTAATGTCTCTGCTTTTGAATATACTATCTAGGTTGGTCATAACTTTTCTTCCAAGGAGTAAGCATCTTTTAATTTCATGGCTGCAGTCACCATCTGCAGTGATTTTGGAGCCCAAAAAAACAAAGTCTGACACTGTTTCTACTGTTTCCCCATCTATTTCCCATGAAGTGATGGGGCCAGATGCCATGATCTTCGTTTTCTGAATGTTGAGCTTCAAGCCAACTTTTTCACTCTCCTCTTTCACTTTCAACAAGAGGCTTTTTAGCTCCTCTTCACTTTCTGCCATAAGGGTGGTGTCATCTGCATATCTGAGGTTATTGATATTTCTCCCAGCAATCTTGATTCCAGCTTGTGTTTCTTCCAGTCCAGCATTTCTCATGATGTACTCTGCATATAAGTTAAATAAGCAGGGTGACAATATACAGCCTTGACGTACTCCTTTTCCTATTTGGAACCAGTCTGTTGTTCCATGTCCAGTTCTAACTGTTGCTTCCTGACCTGCATACAGATTTCTCAAGAGGCAGGTCAGGTGGTCTGGTATTCCCATCTCTTTCAGAATTTTCCACAGTTTACTGTGATCCACACAGTCAAAGGCTTTGGCATAGTCAATAAAGCAGAAATAGATGTTTTTCTGGAACTCTCTTGCTTTTTCCATGATCCAGCGGATGTTGGCAATTTGATCTCTGGTTCCTCTGCCTTTTCTAAAACCAGCTTGAACATCAGGGAGTTCACGGTTCACATATTGCTGAAGTCTGGCTTGGAGAATTTTGAGCATTACTTTACTAGCATGTGAGATGAGTGCAATTGTGCGGTAGTTTGAGCATTCTTTGGCATTGCCTTTCTTTGGAATTGGGATGAAAACTGACCTTTTCCAGTCCTGTGGCCACTGCTGAGTTTTCCAGATTTGCTGGCAAATTGAGTGCAGCACTTTCACAGCATCATCTTTCAGGATTTGAAACAGCTCAACGGGAATTCCATCACCTCCACTAGCTTTGTTCGTAGTGATGCTTTCTAAGGCCCACTTGACTTCACATTCCAAGATGTCTGGCTCTAGATTAGTCAACACATCATCATGATTATCTGGGTCATGAAGATCTTTTTTGTACAGTTCTTCCGTGTATTCTTGCCACCTCTTCTTAATATCTTCTGCTTCTGTTAGGTCCAGACCATTTCTGTCCTTTATCGAGCCCATCCTTGCATGAAATGTTCTCTTGGTATCTCTAATTTTCTTGAAGAGATCTCTAGTCTTTCCCATTCTGTTCTTTTCCTCTATTTCTTTACATTGATTGCTGAAGAAGGCTTTCTTATCTCTTCTTGCTATTCTTTGGAACTCTGCATTCAGATGCTTATATCTTTCCTTTTCTCCTTTGCTTTTTGCTTCTCTTCTTTTCACAGCTATTTGTAAGGCCTCCCCAGACAGCCATTTTGCTTTTTTGCATTTCTTTGCCACGGGGATGGTCTTGATCCCTGTCTCCTGTACAATGTCACGAACCTCATTCCATAGTTCATCTACTACTTCTACTAAGTCGCTTCAGTCGTGTCTGACTCTGTGCGACCCCATAGACGGCAGCCCACCAGGCTGCCCTGTCCCTGGGATTCTCCAAGCAAGAACACTGGAGTGGGTTGCCATTTCCTTCTCCAATGAATGAAAGTGAAAAGTGAAACAGAAGTCGCTCAGTCGTGTTTGACTCTTAGCGACCCCATGGACTGAAGCCCACCGGCTCCTCCACCCATGGGACTTTCCAGGCAAGAGTACTGGAGTGGGGTGCCATTGCCTTCTCTGCCATAGTTCATCAGGCACTCTTTATCTATCAGATCTAGACCCTTAAATCTATTTCTCACTTCCACTGTATAATCATAAGGGATTTGATTTAGGTCATACCTGAATGGTCTAGTGGTGTTGCCCACTTTCTTCAATTTAAGTCTGAATTTGGCAATCAGGAGTTCATGATCTGAGCCACAGTCAGCTCCCGGTCTTGTCTTGTTGACTGTATAGAGCTTCTCCATCTTTGGCTGCAAAGAATAGAATCAAAGACTTGACTATTTTGTCCCATAGAAGCTGCCATCTGGCCGTAGGCGGCCGCTTCCTTGTCGCACTGATCACTGGGAGTTGTAGTCTCAACAGAGAGCGCAAGCATGGCGGCCTCCATCGCAAGGGGCTGCCAGGCTGCAAAGGGTCTGGGCCTGAGCTTTCGATCCGCCAGGGCTCTACTCCCTGTGTCAACCTCTGTCGCCAGCCGTAAGTGCAGCGGAGCTTGCTAGACGGGGGCAGAAGGAGCTTCGGGTTAGGCTAGGGGAGAGGCGAGTCTGAAGTCACGGGCGACCTGGGAGGAGCCTCTCGTGGGACCGGGAACTGGGGGAGAGTGCGAGGTTTCAGGGGCCCTGGGCTGCGGGAAGCAGTTTTGACCTCTGTGGTGTGCCCCTGTAGGGGTCCTGGCGGGGCCGGGCTGGCGGCAGATCACTGGACCTTCTGAGCCTGGCGTGTTCCAGCCACCGCCGAAACCAGTTATAGTGGACAAGCGCGGCCCCCAGCGCCGGGAAAGCAGGTGAGGCCACCCGACTGGAAGCGATTCTTGCGTTTGGGGATCTGTGCATTTTCAAACCTATAGTTGGTTCTGAAGTCTGAATCGGGTCTTATCCTAGCATCTGGAATTCCCAGGATAAGAGTTTATGTGCAGAATTCATGAATTTGGGAAGCACACCGAGCTCAGGTTTGTCTTCCTGGCTCTCCCAAGCCAGCATTTCTGCAGTCATACTAGATCAGAACTTCAAGTAGATTCCCCAGACTGGAAGCTCTTTGGCCTGTACCAAGAATTTTTCTGTGAAGTACGTCGTATTTTTCCTGTTGATGTTAAGGAACGGCTCTTACTTTCCTTAGTGGAAATGGACTGGCCCAAACAGTCTGTTGTAGTTTCCCAACTTATCGTATTTTAATGTCCCTGCAAAAGCGATACAGTGGTCGAAATTTCTGCTAATTTGTGCCTGAAATTTGCTCTTTAAAACAGTGTGCTTAAAATCCTGCTTAAGGGACTTCCCTGGTGGTTCAATGGCTAAGACTGGGTGCTCCCAATGTAGAGAGCCTGGTTCGGATCCCTGGTAGGGGAACTAGATCCCACATGAGGCAACTAAAGATCCACAGGCTGCAAGATGGAAGATCCTGCCTGCAGCGATTAAGACCCAGCAGGACCAAACAATTAATTAAAAATAAATATTTTCTAAAAACCTGGTTCATTTAAGTGTACAGTGGTAACTTTGGAGTACATGTAAATTTAGATGATCTAGGATTTGCAGAAACTGTTTCTGTAGATTTGTATAACAACCTTATTAAAAAGCAAATATTAGGGGGGGAAATTGGTGGGATTTAGGCTATATGAAGGGCTCCCCGAGTAGCTCAGATGGTAAAGCATCTGCCTGCAATGCAGAAATCCGGGTTCGATACCTCGGTTGGGAAGATAAGGAAATGGCAACCCACTCCAGTATTCTTGCCTGGAGAATTCCATGGACAGATGAGCATGGTGGGCTACAGTCCATGGGGTCACAAAAAGTCAGACAGGACTGAGCGACCAACACCCACAGGCTATATGAAAGAGTTCTATATTGTCGATTGGATTATCTCTCTGTGTGTATTTGTGTTTAACATTTTAAATATCCTGTGATTGTGAGTTGAAATAAACTTGAATTTATGGAACTGGGAGACTCAGAAAATATTTCTCTGTACTTTTTAAGGTGGAAAAGGAATATTTCTCTTAAATGGCAACACTTATATAATTCAGTTAAATGGGAATAACTACTTTGATAAATAATTTGACAAGATTTATTAAATTTGAGGTTGTACCTTTTCACCTAGATAGTATACAATTTAAGGAAAGTAATATGTACTGAGAGACATGTAATACGTACAAGGAGACATGTACAAAAATGAACACAAAAGTGATGTTTGTAATAAAAATTTAGAAGTAGCCTAGATATCCTTCAGGAGGTGAATGGGCAAATGCATTCACATAATGCACTATTATACAGACATGGAACATAAAGTAGAGTTAACGTGGATGAACTTCACAACTGCGATGTGTGAAAAAGCAACCTGCAGAAGAATTGACAAGTATTGTAGCATTTTTACACTGCCCATACATTCATACATATGTAAAGTTTAAAAAATGTACAGGGGAAATTCTCGACTTTCACAGAGCCATCAAATCTGGTTTTCCAAATAGTGGTACAAGCTGATGTTATGTGTCTCCCAATGTGACAGAATAAGACCACATCATCACTTCGGTAATATTTTTACCAAAATGTTTAACCTCATTCTAGGCATGTGGAAACAATAAACAAATCCAGAATCCAGTAGTGGTCTATAATATGATAGGCTTTGACTCTTCAAAGAAAAAAATTATTACAAATTGCAGATATGGGAAGAGTACCGGTTTAAGACAGTAAAAACCAGATATAATGTGTGAAGCTTGATTATAGTTTGAAATGGGCAACAGAAGCTATAAAAGACCTTTTTCAGGACCAATTAGGCACATTTAAATATGAACTATGTTAGATTATACTACTAAATTAATGCTGAAGTTCTTAGATGTCATAAAGGTATTGTAATTAATGTAAGAAAATTCTTAGTGGAAGCCTTCTAAAGTATTAAAGGATAAATGCCTTACTATTTGACATTTTCAAATGGTTCAGGAAAAAATTATATATAAAGCAAATCTGGCAAAATGTTGGTAGTTGGTGAAATTACCTGAAGTATATATGAGTGTTCATTGTATTACTATTTCATTTTTTTTGTAAGTTTGAAGCATTTTAAAGTAGGAAATTGAGGAAAAGGAAGAAATTCTTAGGAATAATCATCATGAAATTAATTATCCCATAGTAGTTAACTGTGGAGCTTCCCTGGTGACTCAGTAGTAGAGAATCCACCTGCCAATGCAGGAGACACAGTTTTGATCCCTGGGTCAGGAAGATCCCCTGTAGAAGGAAATGGCAACCCACTCCAGTATTCTTGCCTGGGCAATCCCATGGACAGAGGAGTCTGGTGGGCTACAGTCCATGGGGTCACTGAAGAGTCAGACACAACTTAGCAGCTAACACACAACAACAAAAAAATTGTGGGGGTAGGGAGGGGTACACTGGAGCTTCAACTGTATTGATAATTTATTTCTTGAGATGGGTGACAGGGATAGGTATGCTCATTGTAATGTCATTTATACTCTTCTATAGATTAAATGTTTTATAATTAGTTTAAAATCAGTTTGAGAATAGGGAGATTATTTTAAAAGTTAGTTTGCAGTTGATGATTTATATGTTTATATCTTTTCCAACATAATTTACTGTAACATGTATAACTCAACATGCAGCCTATGGGTTACAGACTTTGGAATCTGACAGACATGCCTACATTTAATGATATATTTATAGCTAATGTAATCTGTTATTTACTGTCTCCAAGCTTCATTTTCTTCATCTGTGAAAAGGAGATGATGACACCAAAATCATGTTTAATAAAACTTAACACAATGCTTGGTGAGTACTCAGGAATTGTTAACTGTTTTTATGAGAATTGACAACAATTATAGAAATAAGGTGGACTTTTCTTATTTAGAGAAGAAAGAATAAAACATGTCAGCATCCTAATCTTTCACTATTTTTGGTAAAACAATGGTTTTTGTTTTAATGGTCTTTAAGTTTGCTTTTAATTTATTTTACTTTATATTTTTCATAGGTTCTTGAGTCCTGAATTCATTCCTCCAAGGGGAAGAACAAATCCTCTGAAATTTCAAATAGAAAGAAAAGATATGTTAGAAAGGAGAAAATACTCTACATCCCAGAGTTCTACGTTGGTCAGTAAAAGCTGGATGCTTTTATCATTAGTGGTAGGCGGGTTAGTTTTCATGATGCATGAAATTGTTTTTCAAATAGGTTTTTCCCATATGAGGTACTTATTTCTAATATTATATTTAATATATTTTGGAAGTTTTGGAGTTACGTGGAAATACTGTTGTTTGACTCTGCATCTCATGTAAAAGTTCACTTCTCCTTTGAATTTGTAGGAAGCATTCTTCGTGTTACTACTGCTGACCCATATGCCAATGGAAAAACCAGCCAGTTTCTGGGGATTTGCATCCAGAGATCGGGAAAAGGACTTGGAGCTACTTTTATCCTTAGGAATATTATTGAAGGACAAGGTAGGTTTCATTTCATTATTAACATTTTCTGGAAAATGTTATCTCAGGAGTCTTTTTTGTTTTCTTCATTCTGGAATAAGACATCTGGAACCTGAAAGTGAAAGAGAACTCTGAGGAATGACATAGAGCCTGTGGCCTAAAAACATATGAGAACTGAGGTTGCTTCCAAAGGCTTCTTTTGTTACAGAGACAACAGCCGTTAGAAGTGGACTTTCCAAATCATAGCAACATCAAAAGATGAGACAAGTGACTATAAAATAGTGCAGGGACATTTATTTTTGGACAAAATAACCCTTGAAAATCTTAAGATAAACATAATAATGTCCTTATAAGTTACTCTCTCCTGAAATAAATGGTCCCCATTTTGCTTTATATTACAACAGTCACCACAATTAATAAGAACTGGAGGAATTTTTTTAAAGGCAAAATTATTTTTGCTATGCCAATAAGCTCGGGGAATATGTGGTAAAATTCTAGAAAAATTATGAGTCAAAATGGCAGGAACATGGATGGACTTGGAGAGTATTGAAAGTGTGAAAGTGTTAATCCCTCAGTCTTGTCTGACTGTTTGTGACCCCTTGGACTGCAGCCCTCCAGGCTCCTCTGTCCATGGAATTCTCCAGGCCAGAATGCTCAAGTGGGTTGCCTTTTCTCCTCCAAAGAATCTTCCCAACCCAGGAATTGAACCCGGGTCTCCTGCCTTGCAGGCAGATTCTTTATTGTCTGAACCATCAGGGAAGTCCTATTTCACTAAGTGAAGTAAGTCAGATAGAGAAGGACAAGTTATCATTTCTATGTGAAATCTAAAAACTACAGCTAGTGAATATAACAAATAAGAAGCAAACTCACAGATACAGAGAGCAAACCAGTGGTAGCTAGTGGGGAGAGAAAAAGGGGAGGGGCAATATAGGGGTGGCAAATTTAAGAAGTACAAACTACTATGTATAAAATAAGCTACAAGATATGTTGTACAGACTCCGGAAAATGGTGAAGGACAGGGAAGCCTGACATGCTGCAGTCCGTGGGACTGCAAAGAGTCAGACACGACTTAGCAACTGAGCAACAACAGCAACACTGTACAGTAACTATAAATGGAGTGTAACTTTTATTTTTTTTATTTTTTTTTTATTGTAGAAAGACTTTTGTGTTTTTTTTAATTTTTATTTTTACTCTATTTTACTTTACAATACTGTATTGGTTTTGCCATACATTGACATGAATCCGTCTCGGGTGTACATGAGTTCCCAATCCTGAACCCCGCCCCCCCACCTCCCATCCCATATCAACTCTCTGGATCATCCCCGTGCACCAGTCCCAAGTATCCTGTATCCTGTATCGAACATAGACTGGCGATTCGTTTCTTACATGATAGTATACATGTTTCAGTGCCATTCTCCCGAATCCTCTCACCCTCTCCCTCTCCCTCAGAGTCCAAAAGTCCGTTCTATTCATCTGTGTCTCTTTTGCTGTCTCGCATACAGGGTTATACAGAGTGAAATAAGCCAGAAAGAAAAACACCAATACAGTATACTAACACATATATATGGAATTTAGAAACATGGTAATGATAACCCTGGATGGAGTGTAACTTTTAGAAATTGTGACTTTATTATACACATAATAATATGACTTTATTATACACATATAACTTCCATAACGTTGTACAGCACTATACTTCAATAAAATAAACATGAATAAAACTAAAAAAGATTTTTTTTAAAGAAATAAAAGGCAAAAAAAAAAAATGGTAAGAACAGTAAACTTTTCATACTTAAAGTTGTATGCTTCATGGTCCCCAGCAGGGAAGTACTATGTTGGAAGAAACTGAACATGTGAAAATGGTTTATGTCTCCCTTACCCTATGGTGCTGTGCATGTAGGACCTCAGCAGAAATGATCACAGAAACTTGTGCCTCTAATCACATCGTGTACTTGGAGAAATCTTATCATAGAAAGACACGAGCAAAGGTGTGATAGACCTCAGTAGATTTTTTCTTTTTTTATTGAGATAATAGTTTCTATCTCCCAGTAGTTTGTTGTTCAGTCGCTAAGTCGTGTCTGCCTCTTTGCGATCCCATGGGCTGCGGCATGCCAGGCTTCCCTGTCCCTCACTATCTCTGGGAGTTTACTCAAACTCATGTCCATGAGTCAGTGATGCGATCCTACCATCTGTCTCTGGCACCCCCTTCTGCCCTCAATCTTTCCCAGCATCAGGGTCTTTTTCAGTGAGTCAGCTCTTCCCATCAGGTGGCCAAAATATTGGAGCTTCAGATTCAGCATCAGTCCTTCCAATGAATATACAGGGTTGATTTCCTTTAGGATTGACTGGTTTGATCTCCTTGCTGTCCAAGGGACTTTCAAAAGTCTTCTCCAGCAACCACAGTCTGAAAGCATCAATTCTTCAGCGCTCAGCCTTCTTTATGGTCCAACTCACATATCCGTACATGACTACTGGAAAAACCATAGCTTTTACTATATGGACCTTTGTCAGCCAAGTGCTATCTCTGCTTTTTAATAGGCTTTCTAGATTTCTCATAGCTTTCCTTCCAAGGTGCAAGCGTCTTAACTTCATGACTGCAGTCACTGTCCACAGTGATTTTGGAGCCCAAGAAAATAAAATCTGCCACTGTTTCCATTTTTTCCACATCTATTTATCATGAAGTGATGAGACTGGTCACCATGATCTTAATTGTTGAATGTTGAAGTGTTTATTTTTTTTTTCAATTTATTTTATTTATTTGACTGTACTGGGTCTTAGTTGTGACATGTGGAATCTAGCTTCCTGTCGAGGGATCAAACTGGGCCCCCCTTCTTTGGGAGTTCAGAGTCTTAGCCACTGGACCACCAGGCATGCATGCTGAGTAGCTTCAGTCATGTCTTTGCAACCCTATGAACTGTAGCCCATTAGGCTCCTCTGTCCATGGGAGTCTCCAGGCAAGAATACTGGAGTGGGTTGCTATGCCCTCATCCAAGGGATCTTCCCAACCCAGGGATCAAACCTGGGTCTCTTGCATTGCAGGCAGATTATTTACGACTGAGCCACGTGGGAAGCCTTCCTGGACCACCAGGGAAGTCCCAAATGCTGAGTTTGAAGTCAGCTATTTCACTCTCTTTCATTCTCAAGAGGCTCTTTAGCTCCTTTTCGATTTCTGCCATGAGGATGGTGTCATTTGCATATCTGAGGTTGCTGATATTTCTTCCAGCTGTCTTGATTCCAGCTTGTGTTTCATCCAGCCTGGCATTTTACATGATGTATTCTGCATATAAGTTAAATAAGCAGGATAACAATATACAGCCATGATGTACTCCTTTCCCAGTTTGGAACCAGTTGATTGTTCCATGTCTGGTTCTAACTGTTGCTTCTTAACCTGCATATAGGTTTCTTAGGAGGCAGGTCAGGTGGTCTGGTATTCCCATCTCTTTCAGAATTTTCCACAGTTTATTGTGATCCACACAATCAAAGGCTTTAGCATAGTCAGTGAAGCAGAAGTAGATGTTTTCCTGGAATTCTCTTGCTTTTTTCTATGATCCAGTGGATGTTGGCAATTTGATCTCTGGTTCCTGTGCCTTTTCTAAATCCAGCTTGTATATCTGGAGGTTTTCGGTTCAGGTATTATTGAAGCCTAGCTTGAAGGATTTTGAGTATTACCTTGCTAGCATGTGAAATGAACACAGTTGTACAGTAGTTTGAACATCCTTTGGCACTGCCTTTCTTGGAATTGGAATGAAAATTGACCTTTTCCAGTCCTGTATCCATTGCTGAGTTTTCCAAATTTGCTGGCATATTGAACGCAGCACTTTAACAGCAACATCTCTTAAGATTTGCAATAGCTCAGCTGGGATTCCATCACCTCCACTAGCTTTGTTCATCATAATGCTTCCTAAGGCCCACTTGGCTTCACACTCCAGGATGTCAGGCTTGAGATGAGTGACCACACCATCATGGTTATCTGGGTCATGAAGATCTTTTTGTACAGTTATTCTGTGTATTCTTGCCACCTCTTCTTGATCTCTTCTGCTTCTGTTACGGTCCTTGCCATTTCTGTCCTTTATTGTGCCCGTTTTTGTATGAAATGTTTCCCCAGTACCCCAGTCGTTGCCTTCCTATTATTTTCGTCTGTTTCTTTACGTTGTTCACTTAAGAAGGCTTTCTTATCTCTCCTTGCTATTCCGTGGAACTCTGCATTGAGTTCCCTTTCTGTTTTGCCTTTTGCTTCTCTTCTTTTCTCAAATATTTGTAAGGCCTGCTCAGATAACCATTTTGTCTTTTTTATTTTGGGGGGATAGTTTTGGTCACTACCTCCATCCATAGTTCTTCAGGCACTCTGTCCATCAGGTCTCCCTCCCTGGGTTGCGGTCAGTTAATTTTCATGTTGTATGTGAAGCACTTGACACAGAATTCTCAAAAGTATTAGCTCTGTCTTGCCATTTTCTACCATTAACATTTTGACTGTGACCTGCTTGTACCTTCCACATTGATACTTCCTACTTTGATGATTCTTCCTAGTCCCTTGGCTTTAAATATCGTTCATGTGGTATTAATTCCCAGATTTATGTTGATGACTGACCCTTTCCTTATTCCAGATGCTCACATACAGTTACCTGTTTGACATCTCCATTTGGGTATCTTGTTAAAGCAGGTTCAAAACAGAACTCCATTTCCTTCATAATGTGTTCTTTTCACAGGTTTGTTTTTCGTTTTGTTTTTTTTTTTTTCTTTTCCATTTCCATAAGTTTATTACTCCATACCTATTTACTTAAACCCAAAACTTAGGAGCTTTTTCAGTTATTCATTTTCACACATCCAGTCAGCAAGTTTTCATGGCTTAATCTCCTGAAACTTAGCTAGCTTTGTCTGTGTCTCCACCTCTGTTGCTACCACTCTTGTCCTTGCCATCATCATCTCCTGCCTGCAGCTGTGCAGTATCCTTGGCTTACCTTCCTGATCCACCAAGTTACTATACTTTAGCCAAATGGACCTTTTTCTGGTTTTTCCATCGTGGTAGGTTTTTTAAGACCCCAGAGCCTTTGTATTTGCTGTTCTTTCTGCCTGAAACATTCTTGGCCCTTTGTAGTATCAGTTGAAATGCTATCTTTTCAAAGAAGCTTTTCCTGATGATACTATTTAAAGTTGCCCCTGGGAATTCCCTGGTGGTCCAGTGGTTAGTACTTGATGCTCTGCTGTCAGTCCCTGGTTGGGGAACTAAGAGCCCACAAGCTGCATGGTTCAGGATAAATAAAGTTGCCCCTTTCTCAGTCACAATGTAATCACCCTGTATTGTCTTCACTATATGAAATTACCTTGCTGTTTTTTTAATTTATTGTTTGCCATCTCTTTATTGTTGTCATCTACTGACTCAATGGACATGGGTTTGGGCAGACTCCGGCAGTTGGTGATGGATAGGGAGGCCTGGCATGCTGCAGTTCATGGGGTCTCAAAGAGTTGGACGTGACTGAGCAACTGAACTGAACTAGAACATAAGCTTTATGAGAAGAAAAGGGTTTTACCTGTTTTGATTTTGCTGTAGGCACAGCTCCTAAATCAGTGCCTATAACAGAATAGATGTAGAGTAAAACTTGATTAAATCCTGATATTAACACTAGATGTTAATGTTGATCCTATGTTTTACTATCTATATTTCTCTTGGGTCAGAATACACTTCCCTTTAAATGTCCCTGATACAGATTATATATATTAACCTTTTATATTAGCATCTTGGAAACACTCAAAGCTGTTCCTCCTATAGAGGGCACAGAAATTTACAAACTAGGCCATCTTACGAGGACTTCTGACTCAAAATTAGAACTTAAAAATTATACTTACTCTTTTGAATCATCTTACTCTTTTGAATCATTAATTCTATTGCTTTAAATGTAGAAGATCCAGTTTTATTAAAGTAATTGGGAAATAAGAATATGAGTGAAGAATTTATTTAGACTTCCAACTAATACTGGCAAAATCAAAGAGATAAATGGCTCATTATATTTATAGAAGACATTTTTCTTTAGACTTTATCATTCTAACTCAGGTTTTCTCATTTTTTTAATTTAGTGGATTTATTTCTATTTCTTTCAATAATATTCATTTTAAAGGTTACAGATTTATATCACATTTCCTACATGTAAAAACCCTAAGCTAATTCCTTCATGAAATAGTCTTTATTGTAGTATGAGGTGTATGCAGGAATCTGAATTTAGATTGTATGAATATGTTTTCTCGTTTTAGGTGTTGAGATTTGCTTTGAACTTTATAATCCTCGAATCCAGGAGATCCAAGTTGTCAAATTAGAGAAACGGCTCGATGATAGTTTGCTATACTTGCGAGATGCCCTTCCTGAATACAGCACTTTTGATATGAACATGAAGCCAGTAGCACAAGAACCTAACCAAGAAGTTCCTATTAATCAGGTATAAGTTGTACATTTGGAACTGGAAGTTCAAGAATAACTTTTCTTGGCAATTATTAACCTAATTTGTTCCTTTTCTTATATCTTCCTTAGCTAAAAGTAAAAATGAAGCCAAAACCCTGGTCCAAACGCTGGGAACGTCCAAAATTTAATGTTAAAGGGATCAGATTTGACCTTTGTTTAACCGAAGAGCAAATGAAGGAAGCTCAGAAGTGGAGTCAGCCATGGCTTGAGTTTGATATGATGAGGGAATATGACACATCAAAGATCGAAGCTGCAATATGGAATGAAATCGAAGCATCGAAAAATTCCTGATCTGAGAATGGGTTTGGTTACTGGCAGAGGATATACTGACTCTCAGAGGATTTATTTAAAACCAATTTAATCTCATATATAAAGACATAGTCATTAAATCAATTAAGCGTTATTTTATGAATATTTTTAAAAAATCATCACACCCGTTTATTATTTTAAAAAGAAAAATGTGTGTGCCAAGTGGTCTGATGTTCATTCTTTTAATGAAAGCAAAGCTATAATAGCATAAAACTGTTACTGGAAAGCTCTTCATGGAGCTTGGGATCTGAACAAGGAAGTTGGTAGGATGATTTTTTGAAGTTGTGAAATAAATTGTAAATACAAAAAAGTGTATGATTGAAAAAGTAATAATAAAATGAGCATTCATATATCCACCACCAGATTAAGAAGTAAAACATTTGTAATATCGAAAGAGATTAGGAAATAGAGCATTTAGTAGAATCTAAGAAGACTCCTGTGTGTCTGTAATTGCATCTGTCCCCTCTCCCACTTGTAGGCAGTATCCCAACTTTGTGTTAATCATTCCCTTGCATTTCTTTTAGTTTATTACATAATGTACATTCTTAAACAGTACATTTACTTGTGAAAAATCTGTTTGCAGGTGTAAAAGGACAAGATTGCCTTTTTTTGTTGTGCTGGGTGTCCGAGCATGAGAGGGCTTCTCTGCTTGCGGCACACAGACTTTTCTTATTGCTGTGTGTGGGCTCTCTAGTTGTGGCGCGAGGGCTAGTTGCTCTTTGGCATGTGGGATCTTGGTTCCCCGACCAGGGATTGAACCCTGGTTTGATCCAGTGTCCCCTGCATTGGAAGGTGGATTCTTAACCACTGGACCACTAGGAAAGTCCCAACATTGTCATTATTACATGAAGGCTTCAGGGAGAGCATAATGAAGTTCTTTGGATCACAGTTGCTTCAGCTTCCATGAGAATTTACAAAAAGATAACTCCACATGAGTATCTTGCTTTGGTCAGTCTCCAAAGTAAAGGTTTCCAATCTCCTTCCTGGAGACTAAGGGTCTTTCTACCCTTACCCATATTGAAGAAAAAGAATGAGATTTCCGGCATGCTATATTTTTATGGGATCCTGTCCATCCTCTCCCCACCCACACAAGTGCCTGCAGTCCACAAAACTGTTCTAGCTTCTTTAGAGAAAGCTCCTAACTTTAACTGATGTAGAGGAGGGCCAGACAAGCAATTGTGGGGAGTTGGGAAAAGCATATCCTGTTTGAAACTTCCAGATAGTTTCATCAGGTTCTCACTAGTTTAGCCACTGTCCTTGACCCCCTAGTTGCTGATGTGCTAACAATTGAGGTTAACTGGATTGGTTCTCATCTTTCTCCACTGCTGGCTTGATTTGTCTTTCTTAAGTCTGCCAGTCCATTCATGTTTTTTCAGCTTTTAAAATTTTGTTCTGCTTGTTTCTTGTCCTGTTCTTGTGGTTTTATATTTCATCCATGTTTCTCAACATTTCCTACTATTTGTGTCTTGTCCTGTTTTCTCCTTCCTTGTAGGTTTTCTTTTCCCTGTGGTATACTTTGGTGGTTATTTGAATAATTCATTTGACAAATTAACCTATTTAGCCACTTTCCCCAGTAATAGATTTCTTTTGAAGACATTTTCAGATATTAGTCCTTGGGGTTCTCAACATTCAGTGCTACCTTGCTTTCACTAAAAGTTACACAGCCACCTATTTTCAGAAAGCAACATATATACCATCATTCACTTATTCAGATTACTTGCTGAGATAGCCTCTCAAAGTAAAATTTTAACAGTCTATGTCCTACATTTTCTTCTCTTGTCAGAAGAGAATCATTAAAGTTTGTTCGTTTTTTACCTTGATAAACACACTTCAGTGTTGGTAGAAGGGCAGATGAATGGTACATTTTGAGACTAAAGCTGTGCAAATGTATGATTGGCTCATAGGTACATGTGCTTATAACAATATAGCCAGCCATGTTGTTTAACTCTATAAAATTTCTTTAAAATTCTTTTGAATTTTCCCCCAGAAAAAGTAGATCTTCATAAATTTTTATTGTAATATATATATTGCCATAATAAAAATTGATATTAAAAATGATTATAACAAAATTGATCACTTTAACCTCTTTATATATGCAACTTTAGTGGCATTAATTACTTTCATATTGTGCGGCCATCACCATTATCTTCAAAACTTTTTCATCACTCTGGAAAGGAACTGTAAGTAGTAAGTAATAATCGCTCACTTTATGAATTTACCTATTCTGATTCTTATAATTGGAATCATACAGTATTTGTTCTTTTTTAATATTTTAAAAACATATACTCCAGGTATATACATATCTTGGAGTATAATTGCTGGATCATATTTTGAAATTTCCCTTATACTTTCTTTGATCTATTGGTTGTTAAAGAATGTTAATTGCCACATTTAATATGCTACAAGTGAAGTTTCTACTTCTTTTGTTACTGATTTCTTCATTCCATTGTGATCAGAGAAGATACTTAGTGTGATTTCAGTCTTTTTATAAAATGGAATAGTCACATTTTATAAAATATTTATTTATTTATTTAACTTTTGGCTATGGTGGATCTTTGTTGCTGCACGAGCTTTTTCTGTAGTTGCAGTTAGTGAGGGCTACTGCCTAGTTGCTGTGTGCAGGCCTTTCATTGTGGTGGCTTATGTTGTAAAGCACAGGCTCTAAGGAGCATGTTAGCCTCCTGGGCTCTAGAGCACAGGTTCAATAGTGGTGCATGGGTATTGTTGCTCTGCAGCATGTGGGATCTTCCCAGATCAGGGACTGAACCCGTGTCTCCCGAATTGGCAGGCAGATTCTTCACCACTAAGCCACCATGGAGGCCCTGCATGTAGTCTTTTAAAATGTACTAAAAATTGTTCCATGGCCTAACATATGGTCTGGACAACATGCCTTGTGCACTTGAGAAACATATTTTACTGTTGTTGGGTGGAGAGTTATATGTCTGTTAGGTCTAGTTTGTTTATAGTGTTGTTTAAGTCTTCTGTTTCCTCATTGATCTGTATAAAGGTTTTGTCCATTTTTCAAGAGTGGGATATTGAAGTTTCTAACAATTCTTACAGAGCTATCTACTTTACTTTTTGATTCTGTCAGTGTTTGCTTCATATATTGGGGGCATCTGTCATTTTGTATATAAATTTTATCTTCTTGAGTTTTTATCAATATGTAATATGCATTTTGGTTTCTTAAAACAATTTTTGGCTTACAGTCTTATTTTGCTTAATACTAGCATAGTAGTCAAAGTCACTCAGTCGTCTGACTCTTGTGACCCCATGGACTGCAGCCTGCAAGGTTCCTCTGTCCATGGGATTCTCCAGGCAAGAATACTGGAGTGGGTTGCTATTTCCTTCTCCAAACGTGATCAGCTTAAGTCAGGTTTAAATCCCTTATGAGTTTACCGATGGCATTTTGTTGATGCTGACCACAATTCTTTCTCTGAACTACCATACTACAATGCCCTGTAATTTTTTTTTTTTTTTAAAGGAGGCAGGTGTTTAAAAATGGACTCACTTGTTGGTTTTTTAAGACAATTCCACATAATGTTACTAGTGGGCTAATGATGGAATTCAGCTTGCCACCCCCTGCCAGGCCACTCTTCAAAGCAAGCTGCTTTATAGAACTTTCCCAACTGTGCGTAGCAACAAGCCTGAAAATTTGGTTACGTATATAAGTACAAAGCTGGTTCGTCAAATCCCTGTTCTAGCCCTCAACCCAGTGCATTTCAACTAAGGCGTCATCTACCTCCTTCTTAACGTTTACCTTGATTGATGGACCTAACATTCCAGGTTCCTATGCAATATTATTCTTTACAGCATCATACTTGATTTCCACCACCAGACACATCCACAACTGGGCTTTGTTTTTGCTTTGCTTCAGCCTCTTTATTCCTCTGGGCTATTTCTCCACTCTTCTCTAGTAGCATATTTGTACATCTGACCCGGGGTGTTCATTGTAAGCATAGCACTGCATTAATATATATATACATATAATATATATATTAATATGTAACATTAACCTGTTAACAGACACGTGGTTTGCCAATATTTTTTCCCATTGTGTAGGCTGGTTTTTTCATTTTGTTGATCATTTCTTTTGTTCTGTATACATTTTTAAGTTTGATGTTGTCTCAGTGTTTATTTTTTATTTTCTTGCTTGAGTTTTAGAAGTCACGTTCAAAAATAATTCCCAAAACCCATGTAAAGAAGCATTTTTCCTATATTTTCTTTTAGGAGTTTTAAAGTTTCCAGTCTTACATTTAAGTCTTCATTGCACTCTAAATTAATTTTTGTGGGTGGTCAAATAACAGGGGTCTAGTTTTATTCTTTTATATGTCCAGTTCAGTTCAGTTGCTCAGTCGTGTCCAACTCTTTGAGACCCCATGAACCGCAGCATGCCAGGCCTCCCTGTCTATCACCAACTCCCAGAGTCCACCCATACCCATGTCCATCGAGTTGGTGATGCCATCCAACCATCTCATCTTCTGTTTTCCCCTTCTCCTCCTGCCCTCAATGTTTCCCAGCATCAGGGTCTTTTCAGATGAGTCAGCTCTTCGCATCAGGTGGCCAAAGTATTGGGATAGAGTATTCAAATATATTCAAAGTATTCAATATATAAATATCCAATTTTCCAAGCACCATTTATTGAAGATACTATGCTTTCTGCATTGATTATTTTTGGTTGCCTTGTCAAATAGTAGTTGCTGTATATACATGGGTTTATTTATGGGTTTTCAATTGTTCCATTAGTCTGTGTGTCCATTTCTATGCAAGGATTTTACTCTTTTGATTATAATAGCTTTTTAGTATACCCTTAAATCAGGAAGAGTGATGCCTCTCATTTCTCCTTTTTCAGGATTGCTTTGTCTATTCAATGTCTTTCATAGTTCCTTATATGTGCCATTGGAAGCATAATAGGTATTGCATGAATTCATAGATGGCCTTGGGTATTTGACTTCCTGGTGGCTCAGATGGTTAAGCATCTGTTTACAATGTGGGAGACCTGGGTTTGATCCCTAGGTTGGGAAGATCCCCTGGAGAAGGAAATGGCAATCCACTCCAGTACTATTGCCTGGAAAATCCCATGGACAGAGGAGCCTGGTAGGCTACAGTCCATGGGGTTACAAACAGTCAGACACGACTGAGCCACTTCACTTCTTTTTGGGTATTATGGACCTTTTAACAGTATTCATTCTTCCATTCCATGAACATGGGATACTTTTCCATTTGTTCATGTGTTCCAGTTTCTTTCATCAGCACCTTAAGTGAGAGAGCTTTTACCTCCTTAAGTTTATTCTCAACTTTTTCTAATTCTTTTTGATGCTATAGTAAATGAAATTGTTTATTTCATTTTCAGATAATAGTTGTTAGTGTATAGAAACTCCACAGATTTTCGTATGTTGATTTTGTATCCTACAACTTCACTAAATTTATTGATTAGATCTAATAAGGGTTTTTTTTTTGGGGTGGGGATAGCTTTAGGATTATAAAATCATGTCATCTACAAACAGTCAATTTTATTTCTTTTGTTCCAGTTCTGATGCCTTTTATTTTTCTTGTGTGATTTCTCTGACTAGGACTTCCAATACTTTGTTGAGTAGGAATGATGAGAGTTGGCAACCTTGCCTTGTTCCTAGTCTTAGAGGAAAAACTTTCAGTCTTTCACCATTGAGTATGATGTTAACTGTGATCTTGTCATATGTGGCCTACATTATGTTGAGATTTGGTTCTTCTGTACTTGATTTCCAAAGAGGTTTTTATTTAAAAGTATTTATTTGACTGTGTAAGGTCTTTTAAAAATATTTGTTTATTTGGGTGCATCAGGTCTTAGCTGTGGCATGCAAGATGGTTGCAGTGCACAGCCTCTCTAGTTGTGGCACGTGGACTCAATAGTTATGGCATGCAAGCTTAGTTGCTCTGCAGCATGTAGGATCTTAGTTCACTGATCGGGCTTGAACATGCAGCCTCTGAATTGAAGGGCAGATTCTTCACCACTGGACCACCAGGGAACTCCCTATGTAGGGTCTTCGTTGTAGCATGCAGGATCTTTGCAGCATGTGATATCTTTCATTGCCGCACATGGACTCTATTTGTGCTGCGTGGGTTTGGTAGTTGTGGCCCATGGGCTGTAGAGTGTGCAGGCTCAGTAGTTGCAGCGTGCAGGCTTAGTTGCTCCTTGTATGTGGGATGTTAGTTCCCTGACCAGGGATCAAACCCATGCCCCCCTGCATTGCAAGGTGGATTCTTAACCACTGAACCACCAGGGAAATCCCTCTAAGAGTTTTTATCATCAACAAATGTTGACTTTTGTCAAATGCTTTTTCTGTTATCTCTTTCTATGATTATTTTTCTTTAGTTGTGTTAGTGTGATATATTATGTGTATTCCTCTGCAGATGTTGACCCATCCGTGCAGGGTAAATTCCACTGAAAGGATAAATTCCACTTAATCATGGTCAATGATCCTTATAATGTGCTACTGAATTCAGTTTGCTAGTCTTTTATTAAGAATTTTTTGCATCCAAATTCATCAGGGATATTGGCCTGTAGATTACTTGCAGTGTCCTTTACTAGTTTTGGTATCAGGGTTATGCTGGCCTCATAAAGTTAGTTGGAGAATATTGCCTCCTCTTCAATTTTGGGGAAGAATTTGAGATGTATTAGTATAAATTCTTCCTGGTGTGGCTCAGCAGTAAAGAATCCTGCAATGCAGGAGATGCAGGATTGATCCTGGGTTGGGAGGATCCCCTGGAGAAGAAAATGGCAACCCACTCCAGCATTCTTGCCTGGAAAATTTCATGGACAGAGGTGTATGGCAGGCTACAGTCCATGGGGTCCCAAAGAGTTGGACATGACTGAGTGACTGAACATATACTTCTTTAAATCCCTGGGAAAATTCACGAGAGAAGCCATCTCATCTTGGATTTTTCTTCTCTGGGAGATTTTTGATTATTAATTCAATCTACTTATTAGTGATTGGTCTGTTCAGATTTTCTATTCTGGATTCAGTCTTATGTTTCATCTTTCTAAGACTTTTTCCCTATCAAGGTTTTCCAGTTTGTAGGCATGTAATTGTTCATAGTAGCTTCTTACGATCTTTTATATTTCTGTTGTGCCAGTTTTGAATGTCTCCTCTTTGATTTATAATTTTGTTGTCTGAGTCCTCTCTTTTATCATTGGTTGGATAATTAAAGTTTTGACAATTTGTTTATATTTTCAAAGAACCAATTATTTTGTTAATACTTTCTTTTGTTTTTCTCTGCTCTATTTCATTTATTTCTGCTCTTATCTTTATTATTTTCTTCCTTCTATTAATTTTTGGCTCAGTTTGTTCTTCCTTGTCTAGTTCCTTGATGTGTAGATTAAATTGTTTATTTGAGATTTTTTTTTCTCAGTCTCTTCATATCTTCATGTCATTTATTTATTTTTTTATTTTTACTTTATTTTACTTTACATTACTGTATTGGTTTTGCCATACATTGACATGAATCCGTCTCGGGTGTACATGAGTTCCCAATCCTGAACCCCCCTACCCCCACCTCCCACCCCATATCAACTCTCTCGATCATCCCTGTGCACCAGTCCCAAGTATCCTATATCCTGTATTGAACATAGACTGGCGATTCGTTTCTTACATGATAGTATACATGTTTCAGTGCCATTCTCCCAAATCATCCCACACCAATACAGTATCACTTCAGTTCAGTTCAGTCGCTCAGTCATGTCGGACTCTGCGACCCCATGAATCGCAGCATGCCAGGCCTCCCTGTCCATCACCAACTCCTGGAGTTCACTCAGACTCACGTCCATTGAGTCCGTGATGCCATCCAGCCATCTCATCCTCGGTCATCCCCTTCTCCTCCTACCCCCAATCCCTCCCAGCATCAGGGTCTTTTCCAATGAGTCAACTCTTCGCATGAGGTGGCCAAAGTACTGGAGCTTCAGTTTTAGCATCATTCCTTCCAAAGAAATCCCAGGGTTGGTCTCCTTCAGAATGGACTGGTTGGATCTCCTTGCAGTCCAAGGGACTCTCAAGAGTCTTCTCCAACACCACCACATATATATGGAATTTAGAAAGACGGTAATGATAACCCTGTATGCGAGACAGAAAAAGAGACACAGATGTATAGAAGGGACTTTTGGAGATCTTTCTTATTTCTCAATGTAGGTTTTTCTCTGTAAACTTCCCTCTTGTAACTTCTTTTGTTGCATCCCGTAATTTTTGTATTTTGTGCTTCCATTTTCATACATCTCAAGATAACTTTTTATTCCTCCTGTAATCTATGATCCATTGGTTGTTCAGAAGAGCGTTGCTTGGCTCCCCTTTATTTGTTAATTTTCCAGGTTCCTCCTGTTATTGATTTCTACTTTTTACCCTTGTGGTCAATACTTAGTATGACGTCCATTTTCTTGAATTTGCTTAGACTTTTATGGCCTAATATATGGTCTATCTTAGAGAATATTTCTGGGTGCTTGAGAATATGCTATTTTGGATAGAATACTCTGTATACATATGTTTGGTTCATTTAGTCTCTGTTGTTCAAGTTCACTCATTTGTCTTTGATTCTTTGGATGATCTATTATTGAGTCAGATATTAAAATTTCCAATTATTATTGCATTGCTATTTACTTCTCCATTTAACTTTTAGTTTTTATTTTATATATTTAGTGCTCAGATGTAGAGTGCATAAATATTTAGAACACTTATATCTTGATGAACTGCTGCTAAGTCACTTCAGTTCAGTCAGTTCAGTTCAGTCGCTCAGTCATGTCCGACTCTTTGCGACCCCATGAATCGCAGCACGCCAGGCCTCCCTGTCCATCACCAACTCCCAGAGTTCACTCAGACTCATGTCCATTTATTCCGTGATGCCATCCAGCCATCTCATCCTCGGTCGTCCCCTTCTCCTCCTGCCCCCAATCCCTCCCAGCATCAGGGTCTTTTCCAATGAGTCAACTCTTCGCATGAGGTGGCCAAAGTACTGGAGCTTCAGCTTTAGCATCATTCCTTCCAAAGAAATCCCAGGGTTGATCTCCCTCAGAATGGACTGGTTGGATCTCCTTGCAGTCCAAGGGACTCTCAAGAGTCTTCTCCAACACCACAGTTCAAACGCATCAATTCTTCTGCGCTCAGCCTTCTTCACAGTCCAACTCTCACATCCATACATGACCACTGGAAAAACCATAGCCTTGACTAGACAGACCTTAGTCGGCAAAGTAATGTCTCTGCTTTTGAATATGATTATCAGGTTGGTCATAACTTTTCTTCCAAGGAGTAAGCATCTTTTAATATCATGGCCGCAGTCACCATCTGCAGTGATTTTGGAGCCCCAAAAAATAAAGTCTGACACTGTTTCCACTTCAGTCATGTCCAACTCTTTGCGACCCCAGAGACGGCAGCCCACCAGGCTCCCCCATCCCTAGGATTCTCCAGGCAAGAACACTGAAGTGGGTTGCAATTTCCTTCTCCAATGCATGAAAGTTAAAAGTGCAAGTGAAGTCGCTCAGTCGTGTCCGACTCCTAGCAACCCCATGGACTGCAGCCTACCAGGCTCCTCCATCCATGGTATTTGCCAGGCAAGAGTACTGGAGTGGATGATCTCTTTATAATTATATAATGACCTTCTTTGTCATTTTTACCATTTTTAGTTTAAAATATATTTGGTCCAAAATAAGTATGGCAGCTACTATTTTCTTTTCCTTTTGCTTATTATTTAATTGAGATATCCTTTTCTATCCCATCATGCTCAATCCATGTGTATCTTGTAGGCAGCACATCAGTGGATCTTTTCGTTTATCCTTTTAGCCATTCACTGTCTTTTGACTAAAGAAGTAATCTGTTTTTGTTTAAAGTAATTATTGATAGGTGGTAATTACAATGGTCTTTTCATTGCTTTTGTTCGGGCAGTCTGGCTGTTTTGTAGATCCTTTTTTTCTTGCTTCTTATCCTGTTTTTCTTTTCTTCTTATCGTCTTTTGGTATCAGGTGTTTTGACTTTATCTTGTCTGTGTGTGTGTGCACATATGTGTAATCACTACAGGTTTCCCCCCTTATAATTACCATGAAGCCTACATAAAAATCTTAAAATTGTAACACTCGGTTTTAAACTGGTACCAACTTTGATAGGATTTCTACAATTTACACTTTGACTTCTCCCCCTCGCATTTTTGGTTACTGATGTTATAGTTTATATATATTTTAATATTGTGCATCCAGCAACAGATTATTGTAGTTACATTTATTTTCACTATTTTTTAACTTTTAATCCAAGTTGTAAGTGAATTACATGCTGCCATGCCATATTACAGAATCTACCTACCATCACAAGTGAGTTTTAAACTACCTTGTTTCATGTCCTTTTAGTTCCATTCAAAGAACTCCCTTTAGCTTTTCTTAAAAGGCAGATTAATGCCAATGAACTCCTTAAATTTTTGGTTATTTGGGAAAATTCTCTCTCCTTTATATCTGAAGGACAGCTTTTCCAGTTACAGAATTCCTGGTCAACAGGTTTTTCATTTGATATTTTAAATATATTATCCCATTCTTTCCTGGCTTGAAAATGTTTCTGTGAGAAATCTACTGATACTATATTATGTGGTTCCCTTGTATGTAACTTTTCCCTCTGTCTCTTTTTCTACTTCTAAAATCCTTTTATTTGAATTTTTAATTATAATTTGAAAAAGAAAGTTATTAAAATGTTGTGTTGTTGTCTTTTGGGCCTTATGGATCTGAATGGATATGAATCTCATTTCTCTCCCAAGGTTATGAAGTTTTCAGCCATTATTGCTTTAAATATACTTTGCCCCTTTCTCTTTCCTTCTGGAATTCCTATAATGCAGATGTTGTTTCCTTAGATTGTGTACGTAAGTCCCACCGCTTTTGCTTTTTCCTTTCCATTCCTCTGATTAGATAATTTCAAGTGTCTTACAGGTCATTTATTCTTCTGTATGGTTGGGTTTGCTTTTGAAGCTCTCTAATGAATTCTTCAGTCATTGTATTTTTTCAGGTCTAGGATTTCTAGGGGTTTTCTTTGCTTTGTTAGGGCAGGTGGGTCTTGCTATCAGGGTCTATTTTGTGGTGAAGCTACAGCCTGAGATCTAAGGTTGGGGGACTGCCATAGACTGAGAACAGCTGGAAAGGACTGCTGGCTTAGTTCTCTGCCCATGTGAGACTGTACAGGTTCTCTGGTTGGGGTTACTAGATGGTCGGAACTGGGTACTATCCTCAGCAGTTATCTTGCCTGACCTGGCAAGGCAATAGAAAAATTCTCTGGTACTTCATGGCTTATTGTTGGGGACCTGAATCAAACAAGACTGTACACTGAATTCCTTGGCCAGGTGGAGCCACTCCTTTTGTTCTACAGACAGGGAAGCCGCATGCTGGCTCTGTGTTCAAGTGCCACTCTAAGCAGAGCTGTTGGATAAGATATGCAGCTTCCTATCAAAGTGCCCTGATAGGTTTCCTGGTAAGGTGGCCAAGGCTATAAATTAATTTTCCTGTCAGGCTGAGTAGAATAATCAGATCCAAGGTTGGCAAAGATCTTTGCAATTCTGACTCAGGCAAACCCATGCACCAAGTTTCCTGGATAAATGGGGCCACTGGACTTGGAGATAATCACCTGTGTTTGCCAGTCTATTGGTGTTGCTGGGTTAGTTTTCTACGTGTTCCAGCCAGGATTTCTGGTTTGGAAGGGCTGGAAGTGAGAGAGACTATGAATTAGCTCTTTTGTGTGGGCAGAGAGAGGGAACCAGTTCAGTCTGGAAAAGCTCTGTTTGAGGTCTTGACTCAAGCTACCCCTCACCCCAAATTCCCTGGCTGAGTGGTGTGCTCTGCAGATGATCAGATCTGCCTACTGTACTCTCTTGTTCAGTGTCATTGGGTTACACAGCTTATCAGGTTTTCCAACCATGCTTTCCCTGTGAGGTGAGGCCAGAGTAGAATCCCAAGAAGCAGCCAGTAATCCTGGGGGAGCTGGATGTTTACCCTGGGCTCTTTTTTTCCCATTGGAGGAAATGTAGGGTCAGGGGAACCCTCTTGGTGTGTTGCTGCCCTTGCCTGGGAGATGGGCAATGTGCCGAGCATGTAGCTGCTCCTCGTCTTATGCAGTGTCTCACTCTCTGTGGTGCAGGGGAGTGCTTCAGCCTCACCTCTGTCTTCTAGGATTTTCTCAACAGTGTCCTGTTTATGAATAGTTGTTGGTTCAACTTGTGAAGGGGAATGAAGTCAGGAACAAGGCCTGACATGGTCTATGTTGCTGTCTTGGTGACTTCCTACCATTTAAAATTTGTTTTGACTCAGTGTTTGGTTGGCTGCATTAACTTTTTGACCTTTCCAGAGTTCTGGAAAAATTGGTTGTGAATGTTGGGGTTTTTTCAGTGTTTTGCTGGAACATGAAGATCTTGGACGTATCTAGTAATCATTTTTCTCAAGTGTGTGTTGTTTTTAAACCTCCCTTTAGCATTGTGGTGGGACAGTTATTAGCTGAGAAGAAACAACTCCCTGAGTCTTTTGTATAACTCAGAGTTTAAAAAGTAGTGTTTTCCTTTGTTTTCAAAAACAGGCTAGTCTATGTGCTATTAGAAGTCCTCCTGTTTCAGACACTGCAAGCCACTTCATGTCTCTTAATATTTACAAAAACTTGGTGAGATCCGTGTCTTTATTTTTACAAATGAAGTAGCTGTGGAGAAGAAAGTAGCTTATCTAAAGTGGAGATAGATGATTAGGTTAATGTTAAAACACAGAAATGTCTGACTTTTCAGAACTGTTTTTTAAAAATACCTCCAAACTCAGATTATGATGAGGAAGGTGAGGGATGGAGATTTGTTGTTTAAAAAGTTCTCATTGTGACTGTAAGGTATAGTTTTAAGAACCACTGTACTTAACATCTGGAGAAGGCAATGGCAACCCACTCCAGTACTCTTGCCTGGAAAATCCCATGGATGGAGGAGCCTTGTAGGCTACATACGGTTCATGGGGTCGCTAAGAGTCAGACACGACTGAGCAACTTCACTTTCACTTTTCACTTTCATGCGTTGGAGAAGGAAATGGCAACCCACTCCAGTGTTCTTGCCTAGAGAATCCCAGGGACAGCAGAGCCTGGTGGATGGCCATTTATGGGGTCGCACAGAGTCGGACACGACTGAAGCGACTTAGCAGCAGCAGTAGCAGCAGCACTTAACATCTTGCTCCTGCAGGAACAGCAGAATGGAGGTGAAATTCAAGGCAGGTCACTTTATTCTAAATTAGGACGCTAACCATGTCCACATACTGCGAAGGGAGTAAGTAGAGTGACTAACTTGTCTTGGTTTGCTAGGGATTCCCCAATTTTAGTGTTGAAGTCCCGCATGTTGGGAAATCTGTTAGTCCCAGAGAACCAAGATGGCTAGTCATCCCTACCAGTCATATATTTACAAAATTTAATGATCTGTAATAGCTTTTTTTTTTTTTCCTTGGGCTGTGCAGCATAAGGGATCTTAGTTCCCCAAACAGGGGTTGAACCCATGCGTGTCTTGAGAGCATGGAGTCTTTCTTTTTTTTTTTGGCTGCACCGTCTTCGTTACTGAGTGGGCTTCTCTCTAACTGCGGCACGCAGTGGCCACTCGCTAGTCGTGTGGTGCTCAGGCTTCTCATTGTGGTGGCGTCTCTGCTGTAGAGCATGGGCCCTAGGTCATGTGGGCTCAGAAACTGCAGCTCGCAGGCTCCAGAGCACAGACTCAGTAGTTGTGGCACATGAGCTTAGTGGCTCTGTGGCATATGGGCTCTTCCCAGATCATGGACTGAACTTGAATCTTCTGCATCGGCAGGCAGATTCTTTACCACTGAGTCACCAGGGGAGCCTGGGAGTGCGGAGTCTTAACCACCAGACCACCAGGAAGTCCCTGTAATAGCCTTTGTATAATTTTAAAGTCCTAGTGTTCCTGAAAACTAGAGCACAATGAGTGAGTGAAGTCACTCAGTCGTGTCCGACTCTTTGCGCCCATAGACTGTAGCCTACCAGGCTCCTCTGTCCATGGGATTTTCCAGGCAATTGTACTGGAATGGACTGCCATTATAGGGAGGTGGTATTTCTATGTATTCCTGTATAACTTTGCTATAAGAAGTCCAAATATATCCAGAAACATTCTTTGCTTTTCAGTGAATAAGCTATCAGTAAGTAGTTCTCACATTCTTACTTCACAGAGCCTTTAGTTTTGGAGAAATTTTTAAAGGGTGCCCTATCCTTTATCTATCTCCATACCTCCTGTCAAATGATGGGTGCCACTTTTTAACCATTGAGGTCCTAATAACAAAATTTTAAAAAAACATGTAAATTATTTTTATTGCATCCTTAAATAATTACTGAGATTGTATTCATCTGTGGTCACTATGTAATTTACCAAATCTTGGAATCAGATTGAACATTATCAACTCATATCTATACAGAATTTCATGTGGTATTTGCTTTTTATCACAGCAACCTCTGAAAACCCAGCTTCAAAAATACATATCTTCTAAAGTTATGTCACATAATCTAATGTTGAAACTGAACAACCTTTGGGTATAACTGCCAGGGGTTCTGACAAGGTCTCAAGCACTGCTATTTTCCTTGAAACCTTAAAATGTCCCACAATGCATCTGAGTTCACAGTGCTGCCACAGGGCATCTATGATCAGTCTGGGAACTGTGGTTCCATAGACATTTAATTCTGTCATGCAACCACTGCAAGGAAATATTCAAATGAATAGACAACGTTAATGTTCTTTTGACATTTTGTAAGAAGCCTGTAAAATCTCTCTGGACTAATTCCGTGAAACATTCAAGTTTAAAGGTATCATCAACATAAATGTTTTGTTTATGACTGTCTTACAGAATCTGCCTGTGACATTTCTGTTTAGCAGGTTATACTGAAATATCCGGGGCAGTGATCCTAAAGCACTATCTTTAAAAAATAATTAATTTTAATTGGAGGATAATTACTTTACCATATTGTGGTGGTTTTTTGCCATACATCAACATGAATCAGCCGTAAGTGCACATGTGTCCCCTATTCTGAAAGCCCTTCCTCACCCTATCCCTCTGGGTTGTCCCAGAGCACCGGCATTGAGTGCCCTGCTTCATGCATCGAGCTTGCCCTGGTCACCTATTTTACATATGGTAATATACATGTTTCAATTAAAACACTATTCTTGATGGAAACTTCTTAGGGTTAGGTTTGGGCAGAAAAGAGTAAGAAACCACTGGTCTGGTGGACTGTGTTGTTAACAATATCTCTGAATATCACTATCAGTTTTCTTCCATTAACATCCACTGATGACTTCTGGAAACTGTCACAGGAAGGGCAATTAATACAGTCTTCAGTGGTGCTCAGTCCGTTCATAACACTACCAGAGATAGTTCATTTTCTAGATAGTTGTCTGACTTACAGGGTATTTTTTAAAAATTTACATTTAATTAATGTACAATAAAATACACGGATCTTTGGCTTTTTCTTTGAATGTATTCCTACCTTCTTTCATTTAATGATGTTTTCAGGTACACTTATTGTATACAATAGTTTATTTCTAACGTTGAGTAGTTTTCCATTGTATGAATCTACAGCTCTATCCATTTTGGTTACAGTTTGGGGCTGTAATTAATAAGGCTCCTATCAACACTCTTATGTAAGCTTTTCTTATGAACATATATTTTTATTTTCTTAGGTAAATACACCTAAGAGTGACACTGTTGAGTTGTATGGTTAGTAAATGTTTAATAAATTGATGAACAGTTTTCCAACAGTTTTTCCATTTTACACTTCCATCTGCGACCTAGGAGGGTTCCAATGGCTTCACATTCTTGGCAGCATTTGTTGATATTAGTTTTTTTTCAGTCATTCTAGTGGATGTGAACTGGTGTATCATTGTAGTTTTAATTTGTACTTCCAAGTAGACCTAAGATGTAGAATACTTTTTTAAAAAACATTTATTTTAAAATGAAACAAAGACGAATATTTGTAATGATAAAAGGCACAATTCACAAAGATGATATACCTCATAAATCATGAGACACCTAACAACAAAGAAACAAAAATATATATAAAGTAAAAAAGATATATAAAGCAAAAAAGATATATAAAGCAATAAATTTAAGGGAAAAGAAAAAATATATATAATCTAATCGTAGTGAGATATATTAACATTTCTCTGAGACTATCTTATCAAGTGCAGAAAAAATAAGACTAGGAGCATCTTGAATGATGTCATTAATAATTTATATATATTTCTATTTATATTCATTTATATTAATCTTATATCCTACACAAATATATTTAAAATTTTATATCTCATATGTTGTTATCAGATGTCCATAGGACATTTAGAAAAACTGGCAAAAAGATAAAGCTTTTAATTTTAATTAGATCCCATTTGTTTATTTTTGCTTTTTTTCCAGTATTCTGGGAGGTGGATCATAGAGGATCCTGCTGTGATTTATGTCAGAGAGTGTTTTGCCTATGTTCTCCTCTAAGAGTTTTATAGTTTCTTGTCTTACGTTTAGATCTTTAATCCATTTTGAGTTTATTTTTGTGTATGGTGTTAGAAAGTGATCTAATTTCATTCTTTTACAAGTGGTTGACCAGTTTTCCCAGCACCACTTGTTAAAAAGATTGTCTTTAATCCACTGTATATTCTTGCCTCCTTTGTCGAAGATAAGGTGTCCATAGGTGTGTGGATTTATCTCTGGGCTTTCAATTTTGTTCCATTGATCTGTATTTCTGTCTTTGTGCCAGTACCATACTGTCTAAAGATAAATATTACTAAAAGCCCATGTGCATAAATATACTGTAATTTTAACCATTAAAAAAAAAAGATAAATATTACTAAATTTCAAAAAGTAGCTGTTTTTTTGTGATTCAGTTATAAATACACATACATATTACTTTTGAAATTATTTTCCACTATAGGTTATTATAAGATATTGACTATAGTTCCCTATGTTATACAGTAAACCTTTGTTGCTCATCTATTTTTTAATTAGAAATGTAGCATTCTATTTATACTAAGTCAAACAAATGGAATCAAAATGTCATAAATTTTAGGCAAAAATTAGTAAGTTTTCTAAAATATATATATGATACATATATATATATACACAAAACAGTTTCTCTACTACAGTTAATAAAGGCTTGAGAAAGAACATAGAAAAAAAGAAAAGAGTAACTAGAAAACTAAAGGAAATAGGAGCACTGAATATGAAATAGAAGAAGTGAAACAAACTAGATAAAAGATCTTCATACAGTCCAGTTGTTTGAAAACATGGCTGCTCATTAGAAACATATCTGGAGCTCTGGTGAAAAAATAATACCTTAATATTTGTACTTTTCAAGAAATTCCAAGATAATTATGATATGCATATGAATTTTAAAAAGTGATTACAGATTTTCTAATAAATTTCTGACATTGTACAAACTGTATTTCTGTCTTTGTGCCAGTACCATACTGTCTAAAGATAAATATTACTAAAAGCCCATGTGCATAAATATACTGTAATTTTAACCATTAAAAAAAAAAGATAAATATTACTAAATTTCAAAAAGTAGCTGTTTTTTTGTGATTCAGTTATAAATACACATACATATTACTTTTGAAATTATTTTCCACTATAGGTTATTATAAGATATTGACTATAGTTCCCTATGTTATACAGTAAACCTTTGTTGCTCATCTATTTTTTAATTAGAAATGTAGCATTCTATTTATACTAAGTCAAACAAATGGAATCAAAATGTCATAAATTTTAGGCAAAAATTAGTAAGTTTTCTAAAATATATATATGATACATATATATATATACACAAAACAGTTTCTCTACTACAGTTAATAAAGGCTTGAGAAAGAACATAGAAAAAAAGAAAAGAGTAACTAGAAAACTAAAGGAAATAGGAGCACTGAATATGAAATAGAAGAAGTGAAACAAACTAGATAAAAGATCTTCATACAGTCCAGTTGTTTGAAAACATGGCTGCTCATTAGAAACATATCTGGAGCTCTGGTGAAAAAATAATACCTTAATATTTGTACTTTTCAAGAAATTCCAAGATAATTATGATATGCATATGAATTTTAAAAAGTGATTACAGATTTTCTAATAAATTCTGACATTGTACAAGAGACAGGGATCAAGACCAACCCCATGGAAAAGAAATGCAAAAAAGCAAAATGGCTGTCTGGGGAGGCCTTACAAATAGCTGTGAAAAGAAGAGAAATGAAAAGCAAAGGAGAAAAGGAAAGATATAAGCATCTGAATGCAGAGTTCCAAAGAATAACAAGAAGAGATAAGAAAGCCTTCCTCAGCGATCAATGCAAAGAAATAGAGGAAAACAACAGAATGGGAAAGACTATAGATCTCTTCAAGAAAATTAGAGATACCAAGGGAACATTTCATGCAAAGATGGGCTGGATAAAGGCCAGAAATGGTATGGACCTAACCAAAGCAGAAGATATTAAGAAGAGGTGGCAAGAATACACAGAACTGTACAAAAAAGATCTTCACGACCAAGATAATCACAATGGTGTGATCACTCACCTAGAAGTCAAATGAGCCTTAGAAAGCATCACTACAAACAAAGCTAGTGGAGGTGATGGAATTCCAGTTGAGCTGTTTCAAATCCTGAAAGATGACGCTGTGAAAGTGCTACACTCAATATGCCAGCAAATTTGGAAAACTCAGCAGTGGCCAAAGGACTGGAAAAGGTCAGTTTTCATTCCAATCCCAAAGAAAGGCAATGCCAAAAAAAAGCTCAAACTACCTCACAATTGCACTCACCTCACACACTAGTAAAGTAATGCTCAAAATTCTCCAAGCCAGGCTTCAGCAGTATGTGAACTGTCAGCTTCCAGATGTTCAAGCTGGTTTTAGAAAAGCCAGAGGAACCAGAGATCAAATTGCCAACATTCGCTGGATCATGGAAAAAGAGTTCCAGAAAAACATCTATTTCTGCTTTATTGACTATGCCAAAGCCTTTGACTGTGTGGATCACAATAAACGGGAAAATTCTGAAGGAGATGGGAAAATGAGACCACCTGATCTGCCTCTTGAGAAAGCTATATGCAGGTCGGGAAGAAACATTTAGAACTGGACATGGAACAACAGACTGGTTCCAAATAGGAAAAGGGTATGTCAAGGCTGTTTATTGTCACCCTGCTTATTTAACTTCTATGCAGAGTACATCATGAGAAACACTGGGCTGGAAGAAGCACAAGCTGGAATCAAGATTGCTGGGAGAAATATCAATAACCTCAGGTATGCACATGACACCACCCTTATGGCAGAAAGTGAAGAGGAACTAAAAAGCTTCTTGATTGAAAGAGGAGAGTAAAAAAGTTGACTTAAAGCTCAACATTCAGAAAAGTAATATCATGGCATCTGGTCCCATCACTTCATGGGAAATAGATGGGGAAACAGTGGAAACAGTGTCAGACTTTAGTTTTGGGGGCTCCAAAATCACTGCAGATGGTGATTGCAGGCATGAAATTAAAAGATGCTTACTCCTTGGAAGGAAAGTTATGACCAACCTAGATAGTATTTTGAAAAGCAGAGATATTACTTTGCCAACAAAAGTCGGTCTAGTCAAGGCTATGGTTTTTCCAGTGGTCATGTATGGATGTGAGAGTTAGACTGTGAAGAAAGCTGAGCACCGAAGAATTGATGCTTTTGAACTGTGGTGTTGGAGAAGACTCTTGAGAGTCCCTTGGACTGCAAGGAGATCCAACTAGTCCATCCTAAAGGAGATCAGTCCTCGGTGTTCACTGGAAGGACTGATGCTGAAGCTGAAACTCCAATACTTTGGCCACTTCATGCACAGAGTTGACTCATTGGAAAAGACCCTGATTTTCAGAAGGATTGCGAGCCGGAGAAGGGGACGACAGAGGATGAGATGGCTGGATGGCATCACTGACTTGATGCGAACTCCGAGAGTTGGTGATGGACAGGGAGGCCTGGTGTGCTGTGATTCATGGGGTTGCAAAGAGTGGGACACGACTGACCGACTGAACAGAACTGAATACCAAAGACTTGATTACTGTAGCTTTATAGTAAGTCCTGAATTCAGAAAGAACAAGTCTTCCCATTTGTTATTCTTTCTCAAGACTGTTTTGGCTATTTTAAGGTCTCTGTACATCTACATAAACTTTAATTTTATGTATTTTAATCAATCACTTTGTTTTTTTAAAAGCCTGATAGAATTTTGATAGGGACTGCCTAACAATTGATATTAATCAATATTAGTAGAAGATACCTGAAACAATAACTGAGGTTTCCAATTCATAAGCATGATGTCTATCTTTTTATTTAGGTTTACACATTTTTTTTCTCAGCAATTTGTGTACCACTCAGTGCACCGTCTTTCTATAGATTTATTCCTAGATACGTGATGTTTTTCCAGGCTACTGAAGTATGATTGTTTTAAAACTTGTTTCCAATTAGATCACTAGTACGTCCCTAGGCTTTGAGTTTTGTAAGATTTTGCTAAATTCAATTTTTTTTTTTTTGGTAGAGTGCATAAGGTTTTCTACGTAAACAATCTTGTCACTTGAGAATAATGATTCAACTCTTGTGTTTTAATTTTTATGTCTCCTTCTTGACCGACTGCATGGTTAGGACCGACAGAACAATGCTGAGCAGGAAAGATGAGAGGAGACCTCCTTGCATTAATACTTTACCACTAAGTATGGCGCTCATATGGATGTTCTTTTACAGATGCTCTTCATTAAATAACTTATATTCTCGTTTTTGTACTGGGAAAGGGTGTTGAATTTTGTCCAGTGCTTTTTCTGTAATCACTGGATAATCGTATGGTTTTCCTCTTTTATTCTGTTCACAGGTGAATTATACTGATTAGATTTCTAATGTTAAGCTGAACTTCTCTTCCTGGAATAAAACCTATTTGGTCATAATGTATTATTATTTTCCTTTTTATACATTGCTGGGTTCAGTTTGCTAGTATTTGAAGGACTTTTATTTCTATATTCATGAGGAATATTGGTCTATTTTCTTGTAATATCTTTTCCAGATTTGATAGAGTCATCTATGTAAAATAACCCAACTGTTCTAAGGTATATTTTCATGGCCACTGAAAAGTTCCTAAAAGCATATAAAAAAGTAAAACCAAAAAGGTAATTTATCTGATTCTGTAAAAATTTTACTTTCTTTAAGTGAACAAAACCTGAAAAAATCCAGAGAAAGAACTAAGGTGTGAGATAAGTTGTTAACTCAAAGGTTTGTTTTTGTTAGCTGGCGTTTCTCTTCTTCATTCCATTCCGTTTCTTCATCCATTTCACAGTAACAGGAAAAAGAAAAAAGAACTCTGCTTTGAGGATTAGGCAATCTTCACAAATGTTTTTGAATATCCTTACTTACAGTAATATGATGGATAAAAATCCTGAGATTCAAACCCAAAGCATAATGAAATTTTAAAACTACTGGGAGTTTAAATCAATTTGTAGTTTTAAAAGTAGTTCTAGATGGGTTGGCAGAGTGGCAGTGTAACATGTGTGATATCATAAGTGAAACGAATCGCCAGTCCAGGTTTGATGCAGGATGCAGGATGCTTGGGACTGATGCACGGGGATAATCCAGAGAGAGGGTGTGGGGCAGGAGGGGGTAGGTGGGGGTCGGGATTGGGAGTTCATGTACACTCGTGGCTGATTCATGTCAATGTGTAGCAAAACGAATACAGTATTGTAAAGCAAAACAAACTAAAAAAATAAAAATTAATTTAAAAGAAAAAAAAGAGAAAGACAACAACAACAAAAAATAAATAAATAAAAGTAGTTCCAATATTTTCAATGCTATAAAAAGCAAGAGAAATCTCTCTACCCAGGTTAAAAATGTAAGGTATCATCTAACACACCTTTAATTACGAAGACAAAAATCATAGGGAAATTTCAGGTGTACACTTTTAACAATAAAAAATTATAAATTTAATATACAATAAAATACTTGCCACATATAAAAAATAAAGCTGTGTATAGACACACGTGTACATACTTTTTAAGTAGAGAAAAGTTCTGAAAGGATAACAAAGTGAAAACAGCAGTTACTTCTGGGAATAATAATTGTGTAAGAAAACTTGACATTTTTTAGCAATGGCTTGAATTTTCTAGATGAGCTTCTGTTCTGTATAATTTGTATAACTAAAATAAACTTTAAGAAACTATTCATACCAGTGAATCATGAATCTCACTATAGTGGAAATCACATACCACTCTGTGAAAATTTATTACATGCAGCTTCAAAACTAGTGTTGTTGATGTTAGAAGCCATACGCTCAAACCCTACATATAGAGTTCAAAGGCTAGTTCTTTATTCAAACTATTAAGCCGGACATATAATCAACTTTTTCCTGATTTATCTTTTGGGCAACAATTTGCAGAATACATTTAGGACTTCCTGAAAGTTATTTAAACAAATAGATTTAAGAAAAATTATCAGTAAACTTACTGTGAAAAATGTTCTCAATTTCTTTTTGATTCAATGACCTTGCCTCACATTCTTAATCATACACATTAAAAAAAAAAGAACTATATGTTCTGAATATTTAAAATACTTGTTTCCTCTCTAAGCCTACCACCACCATGACACACACAAAAAAAAGCATGACAAAAAATAGTAGTAACTATCGAACAAGCAATAACTTAGTACACCAAAACTTATACACAAATTTAAAGAAAACGGCAAATGAGGAAAACTGTAACACAGTGTGGGCACATCAGTTATCTTTTTGTTTTGTTTTCATTTTTGGCCATACCATGCGGCTTGTGGGATCTTAATTCCCTGACCAGGGGTCAAACCCATGCCCTCTGCAGTGAAAGTGCAGAGTCCTAACCACTGGACTGCCAAACCATCAGTATCTTTAAAATATAAAGCTCTTATAAATCCATAAGGAAAAAAATAGATACTTCAAAAAGAATTACATATGGTCAAGAAAACAAGAAGTCACTCTCTGATAGTCAATATAAATAATTAAGATTTTTTTTCACCTATTAAGTACAAATGAGTTAAAAAAAAATACTGCTGGCAGAGATTCATTGGCTGTTCTCAGACTTGTGTTAGAACAATATACTGGTATAGATTCTGAAGCACAATCTGACAACCATTGGTAGCTTTGAAATGCCTTAATCAGAATACTTACTAAGTAATTCATTCCAATTAAGATTTTCATTTTAACTCATACAAATGAGTTAAAAGCAGAGATTGCTAAAAGAAGAGAACTAAAAGATGTTTTTATGGTTCAGGACAAAAGACTCAGCAAAGCCAAAGCAGCTACAATAAGCTTCAAGTCCTTTCTTAAGCTGGAAAAGTCATCAGAAGAATCAAACGGAAATATGTTTAACTCCTACTGTTCCTGTGTATTTATTTCCTGCAAACACTCAAAAAGGGGAGGCTCAGTCTTTCATGATACCAGAAGGCAGAAGATGGAGGGAATGGAGGGACAGAGTGCTATTCTTTTGGTTTAGGAAATCTCTCCTCCATTACTAGGAATAAAGAAAAGGCAACACCTTTTTTTCTTTTTCTACAAGCAAAACAGCCAAGTGTGACTATATTAAAATCTCATTTTAGTACTTTCCTATAAAGTTTATTCAAATTCTTTAATTACTGATCTAAGATGGTCTAAGTGATATTCTTCTATGAAGGATTCTGCTTGATTCAAAGCTTTTATTTTCACCAGAATAAGAATTATTTCTTTGACTTCATCCCTGAAAAAGACAACAAAAGGGCATTTTCCCTCTTAGAAATGCAATGTATAAGGGCACAGTGAAACATCAGTAGTTAATCTGAAACAAAAACTTTACCTGATGCCAATATCTAAAATATATTGCATAAAGTATTTAGATGCTACCTTCTCCACATAATCATGAAATTCCATCAGAGACTGTTAGTGGATATATTCTGGCAAATTTTAATGTGAATGACTATAAAAAAGTAGAAAAAGCACAGAAGAAATCTATCATTAGAAATCTGAGCAGTGGTGTGCTGCTACCAGCGGTTTATATGGACTATCATGGTGGAAGTATTTATCCCACAGATATTATCAAATGCTACAATTTGAGGGGTTTTTTTGTTTGTTTGTTTGTGTTTTGAGGTGGTTTGCCAACACCACTGTATTCAAGTCCTTAAACATCTAGTGCTGTGAATGAGATCCAGCCACTGCTGGGTAAATGCCAGGCTGCAGATTTATACTTAACAAATGTTGAGATTTTGAAATGGCTAGGAAAATTAGAAAGCATTAAAAACACACTTAAATAAAAGGCTTTTGACTTACAGTTTTAATTCTAAATTCCCCTGTGATACAGTTTTCTGGAAATGCTTATTTTGGAAGAGATTTGCATTTAAACATATGAACTAATATGCCTCAGGTGTAAAAGTAAAATACTGAGTGATTCTAAAGTTGCATATGAAAACATCTCCTAATTCTACAGGGACAGTCTCAGATTTTTAAAAGTAAAGTACAAATCTTTCTAAAAATTGCCAAGAACAGAAGCCTAAATAACGCTTATACAGGTACAAATAAAATATACATTACCTGATTTCATTTCTAGGTAATTTACGTGCAGACTGCAGTAAAAACTGGATGAAATTTTCTAGCTGGGGAATGGATGTTCTCATGGCAGAGCTTTGGAACCACTTTTCTGGTAAATATGCTGCTATCTGATAATCAAAACACATGGTTGATTTTTAATGACAGTTATTAACTAAGTACTTTAACATAATCTCATTTAATCCTTATACTACTCACGTTAAGATTCCTTGGAAGATCCCCTGGAGAAGGGAAAGGCTAACCACTCTAGTATTCTGGCCTGGAGAATTCCATGAACTGCATAGTGCATGGGGTCACACAGAGTCAGACATGACTGAATGACTTTGACATACACACTACTCATGTTGGTTGTATTATTCTTCCATATTTTATTATTCTTCCATATTATTTTATTCATGGTTAAATAACTTTTGAGAATTTCCCCTTTCTTTGTTAAGGTTTTATATTTTAAAAAAAATCGTATTTGGATACCGAAAGCTTAAAGGAGACTGACTACTCTTTATAAATACTTACTAGTACTTGTAATACTTTCATTACTCCGTATTCCTGAGTGATTGTACAAAACATAATCTATAACTAAACACCAGAAATGTGTAGACACAAAACACTTAGTTAACAAACCTACATTTGGCGCTTTAACAATGCAGGGAGTTAGGGACAGTGACCTATGCACAGATGAAAATCAGTGTATTAACTTTAGAGTTGGCCTACATATCTGTGGTTCTGCATCCACAAGTTTAACCAACCGTGGATTATGAAGTACTCTGGTATGTACTGTTATTTATTGAAAAAAAGTCCACATAGAAGTGGACCCATGCAGCTTAAATCTGTGCTATTCAAAGGTCAACTGTATAAAACAGGTATATTTAGTGTGATTTCACAATATGACATTAGATGACTTTGTGTATAACCTACATGAATAAATTAGAGTTAAGAAATCAAGGTCATTCTAAGATACACTGCATAAAAAAATTATTACAGTTTTCTTCTAATTTAATACATTGCTTTAAATGTCAATGGCAGCATAAGGAGTCAATGTATGTGCATTCATTTATTTCTTTTGGGGGAAAAAACCTCTCAAACAACACTTACTATCATCATGTTAAAGGTAATAGATGACTTGGGGAAAAAGTTTTGAAAAAAAAACAAAAAATGTAAACAAAAAGGAAAACTTCCTTGTTGAAGAAGGAAGAATTTTTTTAAAAAAGGAGAGAGAATGGGAGCAAGGAAAAATCTGAGATCATACTCTCTAACGAAATTCTTGGTTATGTTAGTTGCTAAGGTCAGGATCAGTATGTACCTCTAGAAAGTAGAAGAGTTGTACTATATATATATATATATAATAAAATACATTAAAGAAAGTTCTGGAATGCATGTTTTCTAAAATAAATCTAGTTGGTCAACAGGGAAAACATAGTTGAAAATGATTTATCCTATTTCTTAATCACTTTTTTAAATTATCTAGAAAAAACAGATACACTAGTTGCCTAAGGCAGAAAGTCCTCCTATAAGTCTTGTTATGCAAACTATATCTTTTTAGTTTTAAAATCAGCCTTTAACTGATCTGGAATTTAATGTCATTTACACTTGTTCTTCCCTTGTTTGTATCACAAGGCTCAATAAAATTTTGAAGGAACTATTTAGCTTTCCCATAAATGATCCTGGGACTTAAAGCCACACTGTTTTGATCTGGTTTTCTAGCCACAAACTGTGAAGAGAATGTCATATATCTCTACTGCATAGTAGAGCTTTCTGGTCAAAGAGAACTAAACTGAAATCTGAAACACAATAGGATGGATGAAGATTGAAATATCTGATGAATAATGTAGTTAAAAACTACATGATACAAAAACCACAGCTGGGAAAATAATCGTCGTCTAGGAACTGCTAGACAGGAATTGTCTAGGAATCCGCCTGCAATGCAGAGACCCTAGTTTGATTCCTGGGTCAGGAAGATCCCCTGGAGAAGGGATAGCCTACCCACTCCAGTATTCCTGGGCTTCTCTTGTGGCTCAGCCGGTAACGAATATGCCTGCAGTGTGGGAGACCCGAGTTCAATCCCTGGGTTGGGAAGAAGTCTTAGGGCTTCCCTTGTGGCTCAGCTAGTGAAGAATCCACCTGCAATGTGGGAGACCTGGTTCGATCCCTGGGTTAGGGGGATCTCCTGGAAAAGGGAAAGGCTACCCACTCCACTCTACTCTTCTCTTGCCTGGAGAATTCCACGAATTGTACAGTCTATGGCGTTGCAGAGTCGGATATGACTGACTTTTACACTTTCAGGAACTGCTATCTAACATTACATATACATGCATACTAAAAAAAACACCTTATTATAAGAATATAAATATTTTCCCATATTCTTAGAAAATTATGTCCATTGATTTTTTTCACTTAGGATAATTTCCTAGAAGCAAAATTGCTATGTAAAAGTATGTGGACTTTATTTTTTTTTTATTTTGGCTGATGGTTCTTTGTTGTGGAGGGATGCTTCTCTAATTGTGGCATGCAGGCTCTCTAGCTGTGGCACATGGGCTTAGTTGCCCCGTGGCATGTGAGATCTTAGTTCCCTGACAAGGGATTGAACTCAAGTCCCCTGCATTGGAAGGTAGATTCTTAATCACTGAATCACTAGGGAAGTTCCCTAAAGGGTATGAACTTTAAAGGTTTTATATCGATTGTGCCAAAAGAGTCTCCAGAGTTGTATTCCTCTTCCCACAGTGCAGAAACTATTTCCCAGAATTGCCTCTCCACATTTCTAGATGAATGATGTTCCTGGACAGATGTGGGGCTGTTGTTTCCCTGTGCTTATGACAATACTGGAATTATAATGAAAATAACAGTGGAAAAAAAAAACTTTACTGAATTATTTACAATTCTCTGATTATATTAATACTATGATATTAATTAATACTATTAATATTTTCAACATGTTTAGAGGTTATTTCGGCATATTCTTTTTTGGGGGGGATTGCTTTGCCTTTTGGTCATTTTCAATAAGCACATTCAAATTGTTTACAGATTTGTAGAGAGCTTTTTTAAAAATTTGGGTATTTACCCTCGTTATGCACATTATAACTTATTTCTCTGTTTTTTAACTTTCTTTCTATTTAACTTTTTATTATAGAAAATTCCAAACATAAACAACAAGAGAAAGAATAAGTATGTGCTGTGGTTAGCTGCTCAGTCGTGTCCAACTGCTTTGTGATCCCATGGACTGTAGTCCACCAGGCTCCTCTTCCATGGGGATCCTCCAGGCAAGAATACTGGAGTGGGTTGCCATGCCCTCCTCCAGGGGATCTTCCCAACCCAGGGGTCAAACCCAGGTTTCCCACACTGCAGGCAGATTCTTTCCTGCCTGAGCCACAAGGGAAGCCACGAGGGAAGAACAGGTATAGTGAGCCCAATAAACCCATCTTCAAGTTTTAACAATAATCAAACAATCCTGCTACCTTTATTTATTTAATTGGAGGATAATTACTTTACAATATTGTGATGGGTTTTGCCATGTATCAATATGAATGGGCCAGGTATACACATGTCCCCTCCATCCTGAACCCCCTACCCACTTCCCGCCCCACCCCATCCCATCCCTCTAGGTTGTCACAGGGTATCCTGTGTCATACATTAAATTCCCATTGTTTGGCTATTTTACATATGGTAATGTACATTTTTCAGTGCTGTTTTCTCAAATCATTTCACCCTCTCCTTCTCTCACTGAGTCCAAAAGTCTGTCCTATACATCTGTGTCTCTTTTGCTGTCTCGCATACTTCATGTGATGTATGGCAAAACCAATACAATATTGTAATTAGCTTCCAATTAAAATAAATAAATTTAAATTAAAAAAAAAGTCTGTCCTTTATGTTTGTGTCTCCTTTGCTGTCCCACCCATAGGATTATCAGTACCATCTTTCTAGATTCCATATATATGTGTTAATACACAATATTTGTCTTTCTCTTTCTGACTTACTTCACTCTGTGTAATAGGCTCTGGGCTGATCCACTCACTAGAACTGACTGAAATGCAATCCTTTTTACAGTCCTGATACGTTTCTGTTTAATGTTTTTTGGTTGACCAAAAATCTTATCAAATCTATTACCTTTTCTCACCATTCTTCTTTTGCATTAAAGTTCAGAAAGGACTCCCTTAACATCAGGTATAGTCATTTATCTTCCTAGTACAATATTTTATAGTTTTTTTTTTTTACACTTAATTTTTTACTGTAGCTATAATTTACATTGGTATTTAAGTGAGAGGTGAGGCTCTAACAGTCATTTTGTAAATAGTTAACCAGTATGCTAATTTTTAAATACTGGATTCTCCCAGATTTCTAGTCTGTTAAATTAATTTGTTATTATAAGTAACACAATTTAAATTATTTTGCTATAAAATTAATTTTAATAACTTTTAAAAATGATAAAATGATGATCAACTTCTATACAACTTACCTGGCTGCACTTTTTAACAACATCTGGGCCAGGTATGGCATTGACAAGAGCTATAATAAGGTAACGATTCAGCAGCTTCCCTAGTCCTAGCTCTTGCAAGCTGTCTTCTGGGAGGAGTTCATTCCAAAGAAGAATATTGCCAAAGAGCTAAAATACAACAAAATTTCAAGTGACTATGTACCTTTTCTCCAAAGAAAACTATAATAGTCTCCAACAAACAAAAGGCTGGTCAAGCTGTAAAACTCTCACCACAATTAGCACTGTTGGGACCATCAATTTTAGAATAGAAAACATTTCTGAGTAAACACTTGATTCTTCTCAACCTGCACATATTTCTTCATCCTATCTTATTTTTTTTTTTAGAATAATTGCTCAAAATCTATTTCAAATTACCTTGCTGGAGCTTTCCCAGATCAATAATCTTCCTTCTCAATCAGTTCTCTCTTGGAGGCTGGGGCCATCGGATATAAGACTGCAGGACCCCAGGATTCATCAAAGCACTAATGTTAAAGCCAGTGGTATTGTTACCTATATGTGACCTTGAGAAATCAATCAAACCTGAGAACCTCACTGCTCTAATATAGAAAATAAGACTTAGAAAGCGGGACGTTCGGCTTGTGAGCGGGAACTTCTCGGTCGCGCACAGAGAAAGAACGATTTAAAAATGGGTGATGTTGAGAAGGGCAAGAAGATTTTTGTTCAGAAGTGTGCCCAGTGCCATACTGTGGAGAAGGGAGGGAAGCACAAGACTGGGCCAAACCTCCATGGTCTGTTTGGACGAAAGACAGGTCAGGCTGCTGGATTCTCTTACACAGATGCCAACAAAAACAAAGGTATCACCTGGGGAGAGGAGACGCTGATGGAGTACTTGGAGAATCCCAAGAAGTACATCCCTGGAACCAAGATGATCTTTGCTGGCATTAAGAAGAAGGGAGAGAGGGAGGACTTGATAGCTTATCTCAAAAAAGCTACCAATGAGTAATAGTTGGCCACTGCCTTATTTATTATGAAACAGAAGTGTCTCATGACTTTTTATGTGTACCATATTTAAATTGATCTCATACACTAGAATTCAGATCATGAACGGCTGGTGGAATAATTCTATTGGACAGTCCTGATTTAAATAAGATTGGTTTGTGGCTAAAAAAAAAAAAAAAAAAAAAAAAAAGAAAATAAGATTAATAATAACTTGTGAGTTTGGAGATATTTTGGGTAAAATCCTTTTAAGAAACTCTAATAAAATTCTAATCAAAATAATACGGGTTGCATTTCTCTCCTGTAAATGCAGATCTTTATGTGAGTTTTATGGTAGCTTCCACCTTCTTTCCATTACTAAATTTATTATGTAAATGCTAAACTACATCTAGTTGTCTAACATGCAGTGCTTTTTCACAATGTCATTGTTGATGTTGCTCCTTCTTCCTGAAAAGCCTTTTTCCTGACCCAACCATATTACAAGTATTGATTCACCCTATCACAACTATTCTTGCTGAGGTCATTCATGACCTTATAACTATGGGCTTCCCTGGTAGCTCAGAGGGTAAAGCATCTGACCCTGTAATTATGAAATCCAGTAAACATTTTCAGTCTTCCTTCTAATTCTCTTCAGTGGCATTAATACTTTGTTCTCAAAAGCCCTTCATTTAGTTTTCCTGATGCCACTCTCTTGTGATCATTCTTAGTTTAACAGCTTATTCTTAAGGCCTGTCTGAAGACTTCACTTTGTCTGCCCACTGCTTCTTCTCCTCAGAGGTTGTCATTCATGACCATGCCTCCAAACACTGCCTAAATGTGATTGACTCCCAAATCTCCAGCTCAGATCTGCCTCCTGTAACTCAGACTCATGAATTCAAGTGCCTCCCTTTATCCCAAAGATATTTTATATCCAGTATGTCCACTTATCTTTCCTTCCAAACCTTTTCTTCCTTCTCCAATGCCCTCAAAGAATGCCACCATAAGTTAATAGGGTGCCAAAGTCAGAAACTTGGCTAGCACTCTACATTCTTCACGGTAGAATTAATTCTGTAATCAGTCATTGGGTTATTTCGATGTTTCATCCTAGAAATCTTTTGAACCAATGTTTTCCTTACTGTCCCCATTGCCACTGATTCAGCACCAATTTCATCCTTTACTGTTTAGACCAGAGGTTAGACAGCTATGGCCTGTGAGTTAAATCCAGCGTATGGTCTGTTTTTGTAGAGTTGGTGAACTAAGGATGGCTTTTATAACTTTAAATGATTGAAAAAAAGAATACTTTAAGACATGAAAATTATATGACAGTCAAATTTCAGTGTCCATAAAGTAAAGTTTTACTGAAACACAGACATGCTCATTTACTTACATATTGTCTATGACTTGCACTACAGTGACAGAGCTGAACAGTTCCACAGACATATATGACCTACAAAACTTAAAATACTTACTGTCTGGTCCTTTACAGAAGAATTTTTCTGATCTTCACTATATAGTAAACTTTTTTGGAAAGAAAATTTTTTTTTTTTTTTGCAGTTTTCTGCTTACCTTTAGACCTGACCAGAACTGTCTTTCTTGAAACTTTGCATGTGGTGATGTTCTGTTTTCTACAGCACTAATTTAAAGCAAAAGAAAGAAAATGCAAATGACTGTTCATCTTTCAGAAACAGAGTTTAAAGAACTGAATGGATTTTTTTTTTAATCAACAAAACTAAGTCTTAACAATATAATTGAAGGTGCTCTGGTGATATCTAATAAAATTACTAATGTATGTACGCTCATACTCAACAAATCCATGTTTGAGAATGCCTTCTATAGATACATTTGCACATGTACAGGATACTATGTCCATAAAGTTATCCACAACACTGTTAGTAATGGTTTACTGCTTACATGTTCAGCTACAATTCGGCCATATAATGGCATATTGTGCAGCTAAAAAAGCATGAGGAAACATTTGTGGATGACACAAAAAGATCTCAAAGATGTACTAAGTCAAAGTAAGGTACAAAACAATGGTTATGACTACAATATACTTACTTTGCTATAAGAAAGACTGGGAAATAAGATTAATTCTAATTGTAATGTGAGTATTAAAATTCTATCTAAAGTATTTAATTCTAATTGCAGAGAGAAATTCCAAAAAGGTAAAAAAAAAAATTACCAACAATGAGTATTCTTGCATGTGTACAGAAAAGAAGGCAAAAACTGGGTGGATGGAGGTCATGAGCAGGAGAGAATAAGACTTTTCATTTTAAACATTAGTAAAAATTTTAAATACATATTCTTACTTTTTAACTGTGCAGATATATTAGTTACCTAAAACATTGAAAGTGAAATCACTCAGTCATGTCTGACTCTTTGCGACCCCATGGACTATACAGTCCATTGAATTATCTGGGCCAGAATACTGGAGTGGGTAGCCTTTCCCTTCTTCAGGGGACTTCCCAACCCAGGGAATCAAACCCAGGTCTCCCACATTGCAGACAGATTCTGTACCAACTGAGCCATCAGGGGAGCCCTGATGGCTCTAAAACAATACAAATCTTAATTGTTGTTGTTGTTTAGTTGCTAAATCAGGTCTGACTTTTTTGTGACCCCACGGAAGGTAGTCTGCCAAGTTCCTCTGTCCATGGGATTTCCCTGGCAAGAATACTGGAGTGGGTTGCCATTTCGTCCTCCAGGGAATCCTCCCAATCTAGGGACTGAACCTGCATCTCCTGCATTAGCAGGTGGCTTCTTTACCACTGAGCAATCTGGGAAGTCAACAAACCTTAGTTGGGGTGAAGTTTTACATGCAGGTATCTTTTCAGGACTCAAATTAACTAGCAAGCTAAGTTCTTTTTTCCTTTCCATAGAACTCTTCGATCATGTGAGTCCTCATTGTAGAGTCAGCTTCGGTCCATAATCCATTACTACAACTGATGCTTTCTTAGCAAATCTACCAATATGCATCCAATACTACTTGTCTGATCATTTAGAAGTAAATATATATTTCAAAGATGTAGTTTCTGGCCCCTCAGTGACATTCCAGGCCTTATTTTGAGCTCTCTGTGTCAGGTATTATTCTAAGCACTCTCTTCATCTTCACAGTGTCCTGTGAGATAGGCATTACTTTAATGTCCATTTTATATACAAAGACACTGATGCATGGAAAGACACTTGGTCTTGACCCAAGGCCAAGTGTCTAGGAATGGTGAATCTGCACTCCAGAATCTGTGTTTCTAACTACCTGGCTATGCCAATTGTCATGTTCTCAGGAATATCATTACATCATACATGGCAAATAAAAGGTGATTAAGAAATATTTGTTGAAATATCAATTTGCATCTTAATAGGTATGTGTGTTTTGAAAACAATATGTTTAGTTTCTTCTATATTACACTCAAATGAATCTGTATTGCAGGGGTAACTATTTCATAAAATCTAGAAATTAGCAACTCTTACCTCTTTGGATATAGAGGATAAAAACATCATCTTCTATTGCCTTCTTCATTCTTGAAACAATGGATTTAAGTAAATCCTATTTAAAAAAAAAAATGTAAAAGCATCACTGAGAGTCATAGATAGAAAGGTATGAACCAAAAAAAAAAAAAGAAAAAGAAATGTATGAACCAAAAGAAGCAATTTTAACAGAATAGTGCAAATTTGTACACACTCAAAGACCTAGGTGTTAAAGTAATTGTAAATTAGGTACAAGAGAACTTCACTCATCCATGTGGTTGCATACGGCAGTGCCTTTTCATTGCAGCATAGTATTCTGTTGCATGATAGAACATTTATTTAGCTGGTCTTTGGTTTAGGGGTTATTATGAATCATGTTACTATATAAATTCCTGTAGAGCATGTCTTTTAATATGCATGGGCGTATATTTCTAATGGGTATATATGTAGAGATGGAATTGCTAGAATCCAGTTCATGTCAACATTGGAGAGAATGCCAAGTTGTTTTCTGAAATAGAGGTATCCCACTTATAGTCCCACTAGTCAGTATGAGAAATCCTGATCCCCTATACCTTTAATAAGTCGTATTTTTAGGGTTTTTAAAAGCTTGCAATTCTGGTGAGTATGTCAGTTAGTTCAGTCACTCAGTTGTGTCCGACTCTTTGTGACCCCATGGACTGCAGCAGGCCAGGACCCTGTGTCCATCACCAATCCCCAGAATTTACTCAAACTCATGTCTATTGAGTTGGTGATGCCATCCAACCATCTCATCCTCTGTCGTCCCCTTCTCTCCTGCCTTCACCCTTTCCCAGCATCAGGATCTTTTCCCATAAGTCAGTTCTTCACATCAGGTGGCCAAAGTTGGGAGTTTCAGCTTCAGAATCAGTCCTTCCAGTGAATATTCAGGACTGATTTCCTTTAGAATGGACTGGTTGGATCTCCTTGTAGTTCAAGGGACTCTCAAGAGTCCTCTCCAACACCACAGTTCAAAAGCATCAGTTTTTCAGTGCTCAGCTTTCTTTATACTCCAACTCTCACATCCAATATGACTACTGGAAAAACAATAGCCTTGACTAGATGGACTTTTGTTGGCAAAGTAATGTCTCTGCTTTTTAATATGCTGTATAGGTTGGTCATAACTTTTCTTCCAAGGAGCAAACATCTTTTAATTTCACTGCTGCAGTCACCATCTGCAGTGATTTTGGAGCCCCCCCCAAAATAAAGCCTGTCATTGTTTCCACTGTTTCTCCATCACATGAAGTGATGGGACCGGATGCCATGATCTTAGTTTTCTGAATGTTGAGTTTTAACCCAGCTTTTTCACTTTCCTCTTTCACTTTCATCAAGAGGCTTTTTAGTTCTTCTTCATGTTCTGCCATAAGAGTGGTGTCCTTTATATATCTGAGGTTATTGATATTTCTCCCAGCAATCTTGAGTCCAGCTTGGGCTTTACCCAGCCCAGCATTTCTCATGATGTACTGTGCATTTAAGTTAAATAAGCAGGGTGGCAATATACAGCCTTGACATACTCCTTTCCCAATTTGGAACCAGTATGTTGTTCCATGCACAGTTCTAACTGTTGCTTCCTGACCTGCATACAGATTTCTCAGGAGGCAGGTCAGGTGGTCTGGTATTCCCATCTCTTGAAGAATTTTCCACAGTTTGTGGTGATTCACACAATCAAAGACTTTGGCATAGTCAATAGAGCAGAAATAGATGTTTTTCTGGAACTCTCTTGTTTTTTTTTGATAATCCAAGAGACAATGGCAATTTGATCTCTGGTTCCTCTGCCTTTTCTTAAACCAGCTTGAACATCTGGAAGTTCTCAGTTCATGTACTGTTGCAGCCTGGCTTGGAGAATTTTGAGCATTACTTTACTAGCATGTGAGATGAGTGCAATTGTGCGTAGTTTGAGCATTCTTTGACATTGCCTTTCTTTGAGATTGGAATGAAAACTGACCTTTTCCAGTGCTGGGGCCACAGCTGAATTTTCCAAATTTGTTGGCATATTGAGTGCAACACTTTCACAGCATCATTTTTTTTAATTTTTATTTTTTAGTTTGTCTGCTTTACAATACTGTATTCGTTTTGCTATACATTGACATGAATCAGCCACGAGTGTACATGAATTCCCAATCCTGACCACCCCCCCTCCTGCTCCACACCATCTCTCTGGATTATCCCCATGCATCAGTCCCAAGCATCCTGCATCCTGTATCAAACCTAGACCGGCGATTCGTTTCACTTATGATATCATACATGTTACACCGCCACTCTCCCATAACATCCCACCCTCTCCCTCTCCCACAGAGTCCAAAAGGCTGTTCTATACACCTGTGTCTCTTTTGTTGTCTTGAATACAGGTTTATCATTACCATCTTTCTAAATTCCATATATATGTGTAAGTATACTGTATTGGTGTTTTTCTTTCTGGGTTACTTCACTCTGTATAATTGGCTCCAGCTTCATCCACCTCATTAGAACTGATTCAAATGTATTCTTTTTAATGGCTGAGTAATACTCCATTGTGTATATGTACCACAGCTTTCTTATCCATTCATCTGCTGAAGGACATCTAGGTTGCTTCCATGTCCTGGCTATTATAAATAGTGCTGCGATGAACATTGGGGTACACGTGTCTCTTTCAATTCTGGTTTCCTCGGTGTGTATGCCCAGCAGTGGGATTGCTGGGTCATAAGGCAGTTCTATTTGCAATTTTTTAAGGAATCTCCACACTGTTCTCCATAGAGCACAGCGTCATTTTTTAGGATTTGAAATAGCTCGACTGGAATTCCATCACCTTCACTAGCTTTGTTCATAGTGATCCTTTCTAAGGCCCATTTGACTTCACATTCCACAGTGTCTGGTTCTAGGTGAGTGATCATACCATCGTGATTATCTGGGTCATGAAGATCTTTTTGGACAGTTCTGTGTATTCTTGCCACCTCTTCTTAATATCTTCTGCTTCTGTTAGGTCCATACCATTTATGTCCTTTATCAAGCCCATCTTTGCATGAAATGTTCCCTTAGTATCTCTAATTTTCTTGAAGAGATCTCTAGTCTTTCCCATTCTCTCGTTTTCCTCTATTCTTTGCACTGATCACTGAGGAAGGCTTTCTTATCTCTCCTTGCTATTCTTTGGAACTCTGCATTCAAATAGGTATATCTTTCCTTTTTTCCTTTGCTTTTCACTTCTCTTCTTCTCACAGCTATTTGTAAGGCCTCCTCAGACAGCCATTTTGCCTTTTTGCATTTCTTTTTCTTGGGGATGGTCTTGATCCCTGTCCTGTACAATGTCACGAACCTCTGTCCATAGTTCTTCAGGCACTCTGTCTATTAGATATAGTCCCTTGAATCTATTTCTCACTTCCACTGTATAATCGTAAGGGATTTGATTTAGGGCAGACCTGAATGGTCTAGTGGTTTTCCCTACTTTCTTCAATTTAAGTCTGAATTTGGTGTTATTGAATAGTTTGCCTTGGAAACAAACATAGATCATTCTCGTTTTTGAGACTGCATCCAAGTACCGGATCTCGAACTCTTTTGCTGACTATGATGGCTACTCCATTTCTTCTAAGGGATTCTTGCACACAGTAGTAGGTATAATGGTCATCTGAGTTAAATTCACCCATTCCAGTCCATTTTAGTTCGCTGATTCCTAAAATGTTGATGTTCACTCTTGCCATCTCCTGTTTGACCACTTCCAATTTTCCTTGATTCAAGGGCCATTAGATTTCAGTTAAGAATGAGAAACAAACTTCTCCCCTACACCTTCTACAGATTGCTCTTAGTAACCTTCTCAAGATTATGCAGAACAAATCTAATCATCCTTCCATATGAAAACTCTTCCGATTTTAAGATTGATATCTCACTTTTCTATATTTTCTCTTTCCCATACCATCTTAGACCCTCTCCATTTAATATAATTTAACCTAAAATTAAATGCATATAGCCCAGGGAAATGAGGAAAGCACATATAACAATTTTACTCAAAAGAGAAGACACTTAGAAGGATGAACTTCCATTAGTCTTTCTGCTACTCAAGTGACACTGTTGACCCATACTGAGTTTATGGACGATTACAATCCCCTCTGTTTTACCTGTGTTGCTTAAAGTTGTGCCTCTCCCATCGTTTATTTATGCAGTTGAATTTTTGAACACAGTGGTAGGACATTATGTATATTCTTTTTACATTTTATATTTTGAGAGTCAGTCCTTTTCTCAGTGTTTTGAAATTCTTTTGGATTCTAATTCTGTTATCCATAGATTTATGATAGAATTCCTAGTCTTCTGCCATTGAGAAATTTCATTAGCATGTATTTTACATACTCCAATTCAATAAAAATACCAAACAGAACAAAGCTGAGAGGATTCCAGCTTTATGAATCAGTATTCTTTAGGTATACTTTTACTGGTTTTCTTTGTATCTAACTATACCCTATTTCCTCCCCATTTGATCTGTAAGAAAATTATAACATATTTAAATAATTATTTACTGTACCTGTACAGCACCTTACTTAGTGGAAGTAACTGAGATATTAGGAATATGGAAGAATATGCTTTGACAAATATTTGGTTTTAGGAACCCAATCAATGAGAGGTTACAGTAATCACTGCTTTCTTAAGTGTTCATAATCCATCTCTGTAATAATCTATTTTAGAACTTCAGAATTAAAACTATTCTCACCAGGTATTAGCTTACAGAATCATTTACTTTTCACTTGAAAATCAGGTGCTTCTGGAGTCTTTCTCATTCTCTTTAATTCTTTAAACATCACTAATAAAAACAGAGTGAGCTCACCAGCAAACTGTGTTACTAACCTGGAATATTACATAGTACACTGATTCTCAAATAGGAGTAACTCTGCCATGCCTCAGAATATTTATAAGTCTAGAGGTATTTTTGGTTGTCAAGACTGGGAACTGCTATTAGCATCTAGTGAGTAGAGACCAGGGAGCTTACTGCACAGAACAGTCTCACACAAAGAAATATTGGTTCCAAATGCCAAGAATGCCCAAGCTGAAAAGTCCTGATGTAGTTCTAGTCTCCTGCTGCTGCTGCTGCTAAGTCACTTCAGTCATGTCTGACTCTGTGCGACCCCACAGACAGCAGTCCGCCAGGCTCCTCTGTCCTGGGATTCTCCAGGCAAGAACACTGGAGTGGGTTGCCATTTCCTTCTCCAATGCAGGAAAGTGAAAAGTGAAAATGAAGTTGCTCAGTCGTATTCGACTCTCAGAGACCCCATGGACTGCAGCCTACCAGGCTCCTCCGTCCATAGGATTTTCCAGGCAAGAGTACTGGAGTAGGGTGCCATCGTCTTCTCCTACTAAAGATAAAAACCCATTTCCAACATTCATAGTAGGAGGGTTTTCAGAATTAAGATTACCAGTATAAAAACTTCATGAATGAATCCATAAACTGTTGAAAGACTTCAGTGGTTACAAAATGCCAGGCCTGCCACTGTTAAAAGTGATCTTTTAAAGTGACTGGGCCCTCTAGGCCCCAGCTTCCTCATCTGTAAAAATGTAATTAAAATCAACATGTTTTACAAGGTTTTGAGGATCAAATGAGAAAATGTGGAAGTGTTTAAAAAACTGTACATGTAAATGCACTATTTACATTTAGGCTATAATTACATAATCCCATGTAGAGAGCAAATATAGGATTATATAGCTGTTTGTTTGTTTGCTTGCTCTAACATACTCGTCCTGGTTCTATGCTTTGTAACAACACAAAATAAATTTATTCCTTCATCAAACATAAACATCACCTCCAAGTACATCTCCTTTCAAGTTGAATCTAATTCTTGCATGATTTTCACATGTTTTTATCCTGTTGGAGGTGAGTGGAAAATGCCCTTTCTCCTTCAGTTGCTACAATGTTCAAATCCTATTCTTTCCTTTAGGTCCATGCTCAAATGCCACATGTTAATAAAAATTCTTTCACTGCTGAAATTTCTCTTTCCGGGCTCTTTTCTGAAGCTTCACAGCACTTTATCTGAGCCACTCATGGAGAGACAATGCGGTCGGTGAGATGAGCTTGGGTTTTAAAGTGAGACTGAGTGCATGTGTGCTCAGTCACTTCAGTCGTGTCTGACTCTTTGCAACCCTATGGACTGCAGTCTGCCGGGCTCCTCTGTCCATGGGATTCTCAGGCAAGAATACTGGAGTGGGTTGCCATACTCTCCTCCGGGGGATCTTCCCGATCCTGGGATCCAATTCGCGTCTCCTGTGTGCTCTGCATCACAGGCAGATTCTTTACCACTGAGCCTCTGAGGATGACCAAAGTGAGACTAACCAAGGTACAAATCTTAGTTCTAACTCAAGGTATTACTGTGAACAGGTTTCTGTGATTCAGATTCTTCATCTGTAAGATGAAGCTATCATCCGTTTTTTAAAAATTACTTTTGGCTACTCTGGGCTTTCGCTTCTACTCAGACTCTTCTCCAGTTGCAACGAGCATAGGCTACGCTCCAGTTGTGGTGCATGGGCTTCTCTTGTTGTGGAGCACGGGCGCACAGGCTTCAGTATTTGCGGCTCCCAGGCTCTAGAGCACAGGCTCAACAGCTTGGTACACGGGCTCAGCTGCTCCACTGCATGTGGCATCTTCCTGGACCAGGTATCGAAAACATGTCTCCTGCAACGGCAGGCGGATTCTTTACCACTAAGCTACCAGGGAAGCCCTATCACCCATTTTTAACAGGATTGCTGGGACTAAGTGGGCTGACACAGGAATAAGACCTAACAGAGTATCGAGTACATAGCAGGAATTAGACAAGTAAGTCTTGTCATTCCCACTTACTTCCTACTTCAAATAACAGTTTATACATATTTTTTTTTTCCTCTAAGATTACGTGATTCTTGATGGCAGAATCACACTGGTATCCTCTTCTCTTTTTTTCTTCTTACAGCTTCCCTCCTTCTTTACTTGGAACTTATTGGTGCACAGAATATGAATATGACATGTCTCCTTGCTTTTCAACTACTCTGATTATTCCACTCTGGGTTTCCTCCAGTCTGTGAATCTCTCTCTTAATTCTCTTAAAACTCAGCATAAAATTGTCTTACTCTTTTAAACAACATCAATCTACAATATTTTTATCAACAAACAAAATAATTTTAAAAAAGAGTACTGCAATAAAAGATTTAAGAAACTCTCACCACAGCCTCTGAAAGTTCCTTCCTCTTTATGTCTTATGTTCAGTAAAACTCAATTCTACATTGTGCTGAGAATCTATCCTATTAAACTTTGAATCCTCAAAGAGTTACCTGTTCTTGACTATGCAGATTACAGATGACTAGTTAAAATACTGAATGTTAGTCTAGTTTTAAAATTACTTTGCCAACAAAGGTCTGTCTAGTCAAGGCTATGGTTTTTCCAGTAGTCACGTATGGATATGAGAGTTGGACGAACTGATGCTAAAGCTGAAACTCCAGTACTTTGGCCACCTCGTGCGAAGAGTTGACTCACTGGAAAAGACCCTAATGCTGGGAGGGATTGGGGGCAGGAGGAGAAGGGAACGACAGAGGATGAGATGGCTGGATGGCATCACCAACTCGTTGGACACAAGTTTGAGTGAACTCCGGGAGTTGGTGATGGACAGGGAGGCCTGGCGTGCTGCGATTCATGGGGTTGCAAAGAGTCGGACACGACTGAGCAACTGAACTGAAGGTCATACTATTGCTAGATTTTTGCCAAAAGAACAAATGTAATTAGCTTTCCTTTCTTTTAGAAGGAATCAATGTGTACTAATGTATTTATGCCTGTTCATCTCTGCAGGGCCAATGTACATTCACAAACCTGAAAAACAGGTAGTTGGGCCATGAGACCCGTTAAACAAATCAGACCATTGAACAGAGAGAAATATGCTAATAAGAATGAAAGTAATAATCTGGGTCTTACTGCATGTTTGTGTGTTCTATTATAATGATTATGATTTCTGTAAGAATGTTTGAAAATATCAAGGTGTATCCTTTCATATTACTAATTATATTGAACAAAAAATGGTTGGTCCTAAATATTTTTCATCAATAGTGTTCTGACAATTGCTTCTGCATCGTCTGTAAACAAAGATTTATAATAAATTATATTGATTTAAAAGTAAATTAAGAAATTTATAATTCTAGACATTATTACCTGTTTGCCTTTATTAACTTCATTTTCACAAGTGGACTGTTCTTCAAGAGTCATTCTGCATGCGTTATTAAACTTGTTGTCTGTGTGGTTGACAAAGGATCCCAAATGAATTCTACAAAGCCTGAAACAAAAATTTTCAGTGGTGCACAGTTTAGTTACTAGACTACTTTGCTTGTCACATATAAACAATTGAGGCCTTTTGCAAGTGCTATTTCCCTCCTCTTGTGGTTTAAAAAAATCGTGCCAATAGTACATTATGTATTTGCATACATACTCAATTTTCTTGTCTTTTTTGGGTTTTGCTGAACTTGTATGGCTCAACTGCAACTCTAGTTAAATCACCTTGTCACAGTGTTGGTGTCTGCAACCATGCAGTTAAAACATGACTGGAAAAAAGTACACTTTAAATTGATCACCATGACTCTCCAGTGAGACCAAAACATTGCCCAGCAATCATATTTTGTTTCTCTGGCCCATTGTCTTTCCCTCTTGCAAGACAGTTATTTCCTGCCTTCTCCTTCCTCCTTGCTCTCAGTTAATGGACTTTACTATTCCAGATGACTATTTCTTACGATTTCTTTTCTCCACCCTTGCTCTCACTGTCAGTTGATTACTTCCCAATTTGATGAAAAAACAGAATCAATCAGAAGAGAAGCTCCACAAACTCCTACGATAGCATCTACAAATCTAGCAGCATCTGTGCCCATAAATCCTAGCTTGCCTCCCATTTCTATGGATGAAGCACTAGCCTCCTTGCTAATGCCAACCTTTTATTTGTACAAAAGACTCCAACCCCTTTGGCTTACTTGAAGATTCTGCTCCTGGAATTCTGCCCTCTCACTTCAGTATCACCATCACTTCTACTGGATCTTTTCCATTACTCTATAATTTTTTCTCTTATATTAAAAATAATCCCTCTGTTGACTCTACTTTCCTCTCTAGAGCTGCCCTATTTCTTTCCTTCATTTTACAACAAAATTACTCAACAACTGTTGAAACTTTCTATCTCCAATTTCTTTCCTCAAACTCCTGAATTCACTTCAGTTAGGCCTTACCTCCAGCTGTTCTCCTAAACTACTCTTACAAGTCACAGGTAACTTTCACACTGCAAAATCTAATGGCTGATTCTAGTCTCCATCTGATTTAACAGCAATAACTACAACAATTTTTTTGTTTGTTTAAACTTGGCTTCCAGGATACTGCTGGTTTCTCACTGACCTCTCTAGTCTCCTTTATTGTCTGCTTGTATTCTTGTTTACTTTCTAAATGCTGGACCTCAGGACTCAGGTCACTTACCTTATCTTTCCTATTTATATTTATACCCTTAGTATGTCAAGTCAGTTTTGTGGCTTTAAATGCTATCTATGTGCTGATACATTCCAAATTTATATCTGCTACGTGGATCTGTCCTTTAGACTCATATTTTTAACAGCCTAGCTGACAGCTCCATTTGGATGACAGGCATCTCAAAGCCAACAGGTGTCAAACTGAGCTCTTGCCATACCTCCTACCCCAAACTTGCTCCTCTCAGTCTTTTCCATCTGAGAAAATGGCAACTCTGTCCTTTCAGCTGCTCAGGCCAAAAACCACTTAGTCATTCTTGATTCTTCTCTTTCTCTCTTGTTCCACAATCCATATCAAATTCTATTAGTGTTAATACTTTTGAAATATATACAGAACTCGACCACTTTCCAGCCACCTCCATTTTTAACACTCAAGTCAAACCACCATTGCTTAGATTACTGAAAAAGCTTCATAACTGATCTGCATGCAGTTCATTCTTACCACAGGAACCAGAAGAAGTCTGTTTTAATGATAAGGCAGATCTTGCCACTTCTCTGCTAAAACTCTCCAATTGCTTCTTGCTCACTTACAGTAAAAGTCCTTACAAATGATTATAAGGCCCCATATGACACAGCCACTGTTATCCTGCTAACCTCTTCTTACTGTCCCTATTGCTCACTCTACTAAAGTTACTCTGGCCTATCTGCTGTTTTTCAAGTAAATCAGGCTAGTGTCTACCTCAGGGCCTTTGCATGTGCTGTTTCTACTGCCTAGGATGCTGTCACCTCAGATATTCATTTGGCCCACTTCTTTACTTTCTTTGGAAATCTGTTCATTTGTGACCTTCCCAGGAAGCCCTTCCCTGGCCAAACTATTTTAAATTGCACTCCTCTTTCATAATTTGTATCTTTCCTCCTTACTTTATTTTTCTCCTCGGCCCTTGTAACTAACACACTATAGATTTTACTTGTTCATCGTTTGTCTCCTTCACAGAATGAAAGCTCCATAACATCAGGGATTATTATTTTGTTTACCCATGTATATGCTGAAGTTAACAACTGTGCTTGACTCTTGTAAAATACAAGTTAAATAATTTTTAAAAAATTTAAATAGGTTAAAAAATACCCCAAATCAAATATAAAACTGATTTCTCAGGCATCTAAAAGGTTAGGCTTGTAATAATCTTGAAAATATTTGACCAACTAATACTGAGAGCCTACTATGTGCCTAGCATTAACTATTAGAAATACAGCAATAAGATTAGGTTTGCCTCAGAACAATTTTGTCTAATGTTAAATACAAATATATTATATACATATATGTATAGTTGCTTAGGTAAGCAATTATAATGTAGGTTCCATCCTAAGGATTAGAGTACTTCAGGAACCCTGAAAAGGTATGCCTAACCCAGTTCCTAGAAATGATGTCTATACAGAGTTCTGAAAGATGAAGCGGAGTTAGTTAGCTATATGAAAGAGGGATTTCTCAGGTGTATGGAGTGTAGAAGACGTAAAGGCCAAGGAGAAGACAGCTTCAGACCAGTAGAGGTGGAGACGAGGGGAAGAAGGAATTGAGCTTGGCAAAAGATGGGGCTAGAGAACTACTAAACAGAGACAAAATCCTGAAAGTCCTAGAACGCATGTTAAGGAGATTAGACTTCAACCTAAAGGCAGTTTAGAATAAAGTGTTTTAAGTGCGGTATGACAGAATCAGACTTACATTTTAGACAGATCACCATGGCTGAAGTATAGAAAATGGGTTAGAAAAAGGAAAAAGGTAATGGATGTGGCAATTGCTTATATAAAGAAGAAAAAAGCAGGAGTAGATGACTTGGAGGCTCTGTTTGAATATGTGGGTAGGTGGAGGTACCATTTTCTAGAGAAGTAATATAAGAGAAACAAGTCTGAAACAAAGATGACAAGTGTGATTTTGCATTTGGAATTTGAGTTGCCAAGTAGATATATTCAGAAGTTACTCTGATAAGAGATCTGGTGCTCTAAGAAAAGATCTGGACTTGTTCTTCCAATTCTTTTTGATTGAAAATCAAGCAGAAAAGCACTGTCCAAAAGAACTTTCTGTGATGAAAGAAAAAAACATCTGACATCTGCATAATTTAATGTGATAGTCATGAGTGATATGTAGCTACTGAAGAACACAGATATAGATGGCACTAGAGGAGAGTAAGCAATTTCCCAGGAAACTCAAAAAGAGCTATTGTAAAGAAGTATTTGGAATTTTCAGATGAATACTTAAATGAGGCATATATATTCTATGTTATCATTAATAATGCTAATAATGCTAATAGCTAAAAGTAAATGGTTAAAAGCACTATCTTTCCAAGATACTCCATGATTGCACTGTAAGTTATTCTGAGGAAAATCTTTAAAGTTTAGTCAAGTTGGCTGAGAAGCAATATAAAGCAGGTTGCTTTAGTTTTTAAGAGTTTGCAGACTTTACAGTCAGAATCCATTCTCAGTGACATGGTGGAACAGATCCTTATCAAGTATAATTTCAGATAAAACAAGTACAGACTGAGGCACAAGCATCAAAGCCCAATGACTCTGAGTGCTAGTAGAAGTTAGGGAAATGCAGTAATGTTTTTTTAAAGAAAGAAGAAATTCACCATACACAAAAATAAACTCAAAAGGGATTAAAGACCTAAATGTAAGGCTGGACGCTAAAAAAAACTTTTAGAAGAAAACATAGACATGACACTCTTTGATATAAATTGCAGCAAGATCTTTTTTGATCCAACTCCTAGAGCAATAAAAATAAAAACAAAAATTAACAAATGGGATTTAATTTAACTTAAAAGAGTTTGCACAGCAGAGGACCATAAGCAAAACAAGAAGATAACCCTCAGATGAGAGAAAATATCTGCAAACAAAGCAACTAACAAGGGGATTAATCTCCAAAATATACAAACAGCTCACGCAACTCAATATCAAACAATAAGTAATCCAGAAGGCAAGGGATCTAAACAGACATTTTTCCAAAGAAGACATATAGATGGCCAAATAGCACATGAAAAGATGACCAACATCAGAAATGCAAATCAAAACTACAACGAAGCATCACCTCACACAGGTCAGAATCAGTTCAGTTCAGTTCAGCCGCCCAGTCATGTCCGACTCTGCGACCCCATGAATCGCAGCACGCCAGGCCTCCCTGTCCATCACCAACTCCCAGAGTTCACTCAGACTCACGTCCATCAAGTCAGTGATGCCATCCAGCCATCTCATCCTCTGTCGTCCCCTTCTCCTCCCACCCCCAATCCCTCTCAGCATCAGAGTCTTTTCCAATGAGTCAACTCTTTGCATGAGGTGGCCAAAGTATGGCCACCATCAAAAAATTTACAAACAATAAATGCTGGAGAGGGTGTGGAGATAAGGGAACCCTCCTATACTGTTGGTAGAAATGTGAATTGCAACAGCCACTATGGAGAACAGTATGGAGCTTCCTTAAAAAGCTGAAAACAGAACTACCAGATAACCCAGCAATTTCACTTCTGGGCATATAACCCAGAGAAAACCATAACTGGAAAAGATACACTCACCCCAATGTTCACTGCAGCATTATTTACAATAGCCAGGACGTGGAAACAAGCTAAATGACCATCAATAAAGAAGATATGGTAATATTCCATTATATACCATGGAATATTATCACCCAGACATAAAAAAAGACAAAAAATGCCATTTGCAGCAACATGGATGAACCCAGACCGTCAAACTGAGTGAAATAAGTCAGACAAAGACAGACAAATATCATGTGACATGGTTTCTATGTGGAATCTAAAAATAAGGCCACAAACAAACTTATTTATGAAACAGAAGTAGTCATGGCTGTAGAAAACAAACTCACAGTTACCAGGGGATAAATGTGCGAGGAATAAATTGGGAGATTCGGACTGACTAGACACACTACTATATATAAAACAGATAACTAGTAAGAACCTGCAATACAGCACAGGAAAATCTACTCAAAACTCTGTAATGGCCTATATGTGAAAGGGATCTAAAAAAAAATGTGGATATATGTATAACTGATTCACTTTGCTGTACACTTGAAACTAACACATTATAAATCAACCATACTCCAATAAAAATTTTTTAAAAAAGGAGAACAAATCTAAGGGGAGAAGTTAAGGGAAAGACATACACATAGTAGAGATTGAAGTGTGCCACTATAAATGACTTATAAAAGTAACTAATAAAAGCAATACGAATGCCACAAATATTAAAGGTCCAAGAGTATCAGGAGTTTGATAGCCAGTCACTTGCACAAACAAGCTGTTTGTGCAAAAGAACAATTTAGCTAAAGAACAATTTAATTTTATCAAGATTACAAAATAGTACCTATAAGTCGAGGAATAACTGTTTTGTTGATGACAGTAGACAAGATTTTCTTATCAGAACGATCTTCCTTCTTCTTTGAATCTTCCATACTGCAATCTATAAATTCTTCTATAGATGTGAACCATGGCATCTGTTTTAAACCTATGGAATCAAACTTATAAATAAAATTATCCAAGTTATAAATAAATTCTTAATCTTTATCTTTAAATAGTTAACTTTTTCAGTAATTACCAGAGCTTTTCTAAGGATCAAAGGAGAATAACTCCATATTTTAACTCAATGTATACAGTGGGCTACAGTTTATAGGGTCACAAAGAGTTGGACATGACTGAAGCGATAGCACTCATGCACATACAGTACTAGACCACCAAGGCTAGACAGGATGACATGACTGACACATGATGTCTAGACAGTGAGACAGGATACTACATTTCATGCATTTATTCATGTCCAGAAATGCCCCCTGTGTGTTCAGGACCTACTAAATGGCAGGTACTGTTAGGAACAAAATATACATTTATAACAATAGCAGTTAAAATACCCATGGAATTGCTTTTAAAGATATACTTACCTCACACAAAATTCACTTCTGGCTCTCCCAAGTCTTACTGGCACAAATGTATACTTTGCATGTGGCTTATCTTATTATTAAGCAAACAGCAGATGGCCAATTACTATTTGTTGAATGACTGAATGAACAGATCTTTGCTATGTGTGACAGAATACTCAATTCAGCTTGAGTAGTTAACAACAAGGCTGTCGTTCAATCAGCTACCTTAGGGATAAGCTTGGTTCCTAAACTAAGAACACTGCATGGCCCTGAACCTAATAGAAAGTCTAAAGGCATGCATGACTAGGGCAGAGGAAGATCCACCTTAGTCAAACAAAAGGGATTCACCCTTTTAAATCTTTGTTTTCAGCTCTGCTCTCTTCCTCGAATTTCATTTTCTCATTTCTGTTTGCTTAACCACATGGATGTCCCATCATAATTTCATTGTCTATAATGTAAAACTTCCTTGAAAACCTTTTCCCTCTTTGAAAAGACACCATTTCTATGAATGGAACTACAATTGTCCTAATAACTTAGAATCCAAACCTTGGGGTCACCATTTTGATGTGTTTTGTTAGGGTTATTCACAGTAGTTTATTGATTCTTCAGAAAATCACTTGTAATCAACCCTTTCTTTCCTCTGCTTTGTCACTATCACCCTATGTGAGGAACTCATCTCCTTGGACTTGGGCTACAGTAACTGCCTTTCAGTATATCTTCATTTCTTTCTCTCTACCCTCCAAGTTAGCTATTGCTCAGAGCTACCTAAATCATTACCTTCATCACGTCACTCCTCCCATTACCTATCAAAACAAGTTCGTATCTCTTTGATTCAGATCTATGCAGTCTCTGCAAAACTATTTCTCCCCATGTACCTTTACAAAACACCTTCCTCGCTCTCTTCCTGTTTAAATTCTATATACCCTTTAAATCCTCACTTAAATTCCTCATTTTCATTGTAGCTTTCCTAGTCAAGTATTCACATTATGTCATCTTCAACGTCAGAACTCTTGGTATTTATTTGAATTTCACTCAGATTGTAAAATTCTTATGGTCTAATATCACCTTTATTTTTTTGAGTGATCTTCAACTTACCACAGAAGATTTTTTTAAAGTATTTCCTTTACTGATATGTTTGCTTTAAAACAGAGTGAGACCCAAGAAATGGTAAATGACTACTCCAAAGCATGATTATAGTTAACCTGATAACAAGAGGATTTAAGTAACTAAATGTGATCAGGATTATTTTTTTAAGCTCATATACCTTAAGAGGGTTCCAGTCAATCAACTGAAATCGTATTAAGGGATTTAAAAGCTTTGGAATGCATAAACTAATGAAAGCTTCATAATAAGAATCAGGAAACTTTTCTCGCCATTGTTGAAATTTCAATAAAATATTCTGGATATTACAAAAATCACTGTGTACATCTTCAAAAATCTTCTTATGATCCTGTAAAATGTCACCTGTGAAGACAATGAGTTTCTGTATATTATGCATTTTACATTTGTGATTTTTGATTCCTATAAACATAGTTATGTATAACTTATGTAATCAACTGAAAGTTATTCCTTGACATTAACATATAAATTAGTTTTTATTTAAAAAAAAACACACCTTAGTAACAACTGATACTGATAAAATCTACCATTTAAGCAGCCCTTGCTATATGCCAAAACATTATAAACACATTATCTCATATCATCATCATAACTATCTTCCCTAAAAGGTAAGTGTTTCTAGCCTATCTGTCTACAAAGAAAAAGCAAACAACATCAGATACAGTGAAGTCAAGTAATCTGCTTAAGGTCACACAGAATAGATTCCCTCTTTGAACACATCTATTTGACTGTAAAGCCGACATTCTTTCAACTGTACGTATTTTACCTTCTTACAATGCTAAAAATGGACTTTACTATAAATTCAATTCAAATTCAAACTCCAGGAGATTGTGAAGGACAGGAAAGCCTGCCATGCTGCAGTCCATAGGATTGCGAAGAATTGGACATGCCTGAGCGACTGAACAGCAAATAGGTACTTCTGTGGGGTGCACTGGCTAAGACTCCAAGCGCCCAATGCAGCAGGCCTAGGTTCAGTCCCTGGTCAGGGAACTGGATCCCACAAGCCACAACGAAGACCTGGCACAGCCAAATAAATATTTTTTAAAATTGAAAAAAATGATAATATAGAAAGCATGTAGCAGAGAAATGAAGCCAAAAATGTTCATGGCTCATTTATAACAGGAGATGAAAAAGGTTGAGGGGAAAAAACTATAAAGATTCAGGAATACTCATCCCACTTCTCCATTTTATCCATTCTTTCAGAGGTAATGACAAGTAAGGAAAAAAAAGTATTATTTTTTCTGAATTTTCCCAACTATTTTGGATAGCTTAATTAAGGGCAATCATGGTAAAGATTTTCTATCATTTCAGTACTTCAAATTAAGACACATCAGAAGCTTGATAACTGACCTTGGCTTTTTTGGAAGTCAATCATGTCTGCTGAAGACAGTTCATCATCACTAGATGTTCCTTCTTCATGAGTACAATTCCCAGAAAGAACCCTTGCTTGTCTTCTTCTTGCCCTGTATTTTGCAAAAAAACAAAAATAAATATGAAAATAAATGCTTTAAAACAAAAAGTAAAAGTCATCATTACTTAAAATGCCAAGAAATAAACAATCATACTTTCACACAATTTTATATTAATATTTTTGACATTTTAGCTTCATTAATCTGAACTTATTCTCTCTCTTATTCTTGTTAGACACTCCTATGATTTGGAAAAAGGAGTAACAATGTATTTAGGACTAGCTTCCAGATATGAGACAGTTCCAACCTGATAAATACAACTTTACACATTCCTTCTAACTAATCCAAATACACAAGTGTGCTTTAAACCATGGGGTAGAGGACTGCTTAACTAAATTTTAGTTTTATACCAATCTCACAAATTAATATGCTATGTTATAGTTATTTATACTATATGATTAACTGTATTTAAATTATGAAAAACACTTGCTCAGTGATGCTTTAAGTCTTTAGTTACCTTCGAGATTCAACCTCTTCTAAATCCATTGAGTTTTTTCATCTAGAGCCAAGCTTTCATTTATTGATGTCTCAGATTTGCCTGTTAATGAATAAAATTGATTTTATACTGTAAATTCTAAAAAGAAATACAGTGAAACATTTTGAAAACAATAGCTATATTTTAGGTATGTATACACATTTGTATATATAAACATCCATACATAGACTATGCTTAAATTACATATTTCATCATGCAACAAAATTGCAACGTTAACTCTCCACCACAGTATTAACAGGTATTGAGTTTGCTAATCTAAGAAAATGTACCTTGTCTGGTGAATATAGTTCAGCACTCGAGAACAGTAACAAAAATAACGTTTCTTTCCCTTGTATTCTTTTTCACCAGTTTTCACCTTTTTTTTCCACTGTCTCTATGGTCAGATTCTAGAAACACATTACCAATGTGTCATTCACATTATCTTCTATTTTAGCATATACTGCAATTTATGACCAACTAAATGTCATATATTTGAGTCATTTTGATTTTGCTTTCATCATCTACTTGATGTGTGGTCTCATTTCTTTCACTATACCCTGACAGCACTTTAATCAAAGGAAGACATCTCTGCAAATACATAATCAGTGTGAGAATTAAAGGGCTGCATCCAATTCTTTTATTAATATAATGAGATCTTATAGATGATTCTACACTGAAACCCACCAGAATTTCTTTAACTTCCACAATCAATCTGTGGAAAATTTATAAAGTTAGACTTCTGCCACAGTCTATATGTTTACGTCAAGTCATCTCAAAATAATCATTAAATGGTCATATAAATATTTTATTTCAAACATTAAGTGATTAAAAGTCATAATTTTAATTTTTATAGATTTGAACTTAATTTAAGACATTTTGAAGCCCAGATTTTAAAATGGTTTGGGAATTTTAGAAGAGGGTAAGTGAAAGGTCAGTGGGAAAATACACAATAAACATTTTTATACAGAAATAAAAATATTTTTATCTTTTAGCTAACAATTTAGCTTAATGAACAAAAAATCACATGAACATGAAAAACACTAACATGATAACTGCTGTAAATACGCTGATTCATGTTTTAATTCATCTTGCCTGCGTTTCATAAAGATCATGGCTTGTTTTAAAAGGAGTGCATGCATGGCTGATTCTATTTCTTGGATGCTGATAATCTGAAATACATACATAAGTAACATTTTGTGGGTGGTCATTAAATGATTATAAAAAATAATTATATATAAGCACATTATATGCTCAAATTTCATATAACAGGAACATTTTTAACACTATCACATCTCAATTAAATGAACATTGTGAGGAATAGACATAGCTTCCGATACTTATACTAATAAAACTAGAAAATAAACATTGTACCAAAACAGCTATAAATAGTATAAATAATAAAACCTAACTTGGCTGGAGTCAGGAACATGGATAAAAGTGGATAGGTAAGAAAGATTCTTTTTTGAGACAGAAGAGAAGAAGGAAATGATGACTGCAGCTATTTTTCACAGGCTGAGCATGTCAGACTGTAGGGGAACATCTGAAGAAACTGGTAAAATTTGAAAAAAAATAGAGGACAGAAGAGACCTAAACAGACAAGAAAGCAATCTGTGAAGCAGATTTGAGTGATTAGTTACAACTGGCATTCATATTATATATTTCTTAGGCAACAATTCCCCCTACTTCAATCATGTTCCATGCTAATGCTATGGATTCAAACCTTTGACAGTGTAATTCTTCAAGGATGAATGAAGAAAGTCACACTGTAATAAATAGTTCAGAAAAGTAGCTACCAAATGGTAGTAAAGGTAGTTGACTTAAAACAATAAGGGAGAAACTAATTTGGTAATCTTTTAAAATAGCAAACGAATACAGTATTGTAAAGCAAAACAAACTAAAAAAAAATTAATTAAAAAAATAAAATAAAAGTAAATTAAAAGTAATGAAGAAAGTAGAATGTATTTTTAAAGTGATAAGCCTACTTTAAGAAAAGGACAACTCAAGACTCCAATTTAAGGACTTAGTATGTATAAAACAAAAACAAGAATATAATGGAAAAGAATGATTCATAAATCTGATTAACATAAAAATTTAAAAACGTCTGATGTCATTGCTAATAGAGAAATGTGTATCAAACTTACAATGAGGTATCATATCACACTGGTTACAAAGGTCAACAACAAAAAGTCTACATATAGCAAATACTGGAGAGGCTATGGAGAAAAGGGAACCCACCTACACTGTTGCTGGGTGTATAAACGGGTGCAGCCACTATGAAAAACAATATGGTGGTTCCTTAAAAAACTAGAGTTGCCATATGATCCTGAAATTACACTCTTGGGCATATATCTGGAGAAAACTCTAATGCAAACAGATACATGCATCCCAATGTTCACAGCAACATTATTTACAAGAGCCAAGACATGGAAGCAACCTAAATGTCCCTGAAAGATGCCTGGATAAGGATGATGTGGTGCATATATGTATACACACACACACACAGGAATACGACCCAGCCATAAAAAAGAATAATGCCATTTGCAGAAGGAGGTATACACCTAGAGACAATAATTCTAAGTGAAGTAAGTCAGAAAGGAAAAGACAAATATATTATGATATTACTTATCTGTGGAATATAAAATATGATAAAAATGAATCTATGGGGAGGAATAAACCAGGAGTCTGGGATTAGCAGATATAAACTACTATATACAAAAAAGCAACCAGATCCTACTGCATACCACAGGGAACTACATTCAATATGCTGAAATAAACCATAATGGAAAAGAATATGAAAAGAACGTACATATATATAACTGAATAACTTTGCTATACACCAGGAACTAACACAACATTGTAAATCAACTATACTTCAATTAAAATCTAAAAAGAAGAAAACAAAAAAGCACACCTAATATTTAAAAAAGGACTTCCTGGGTAGCAGAGCAGTAAGAATCTGCCAGCCAAGCAGGAGATGTAGGTTTGATCCCTGAGTCAAGAAGATCCCCTGGAGAATGAAACAGCAGGCCACTCCAGTATTCTTGCCTGGGAAATCCCATGGACAGAGAACCTGGGCAGGCTACAGTTCATGGGGTAAAAAAAGAGTCGGACGCAACTTAGTGACTAAACAACAACAAAAAATATCAAAAAACCACCTCAACAAAATCAAAAGACAAAACAAATTAGAATGTTTACCTACATCAAATAGGATAAAGCACTAAAATTTTTAAGCAATAGAAAGCTGTTCATCATATACTGGGCAAAAGGGAAAAAACTCAGAAAAACAAACCCACGGAATGAACAAGAAGATAGCAGAGTAAAGGACACAAATAATTCACTAGAAGAAAACTATATGTGTTAAGAAAACAAATGACTTGTGAGATCAAAATAAATATGTAAAAACTAATACACTAGAAACTGATAGAATTTTTCTGAAGGATAATTTAAAATGTTTCATAAGCCTTAATATATTTAGACACTTTGACTTAGTAATTCAATTTCTAGAACTTTTCTTAAATAGACAGAATTTTAAAAATTTATATTGCTATTTCAGCCAGTCCACTTTAGTTGCTGAGTCGTGTCTGACTCTTTGTGACCCCATGGACTGCAGCCTGCCAGGCTTCCCTGTACATCACCACCTCCCAGAGCTTGCTCAAACTCTTGTCCATCGAGTCAGTGATGCCATACAACCATCTCATCCTCTGTTATCCCCATCTCCTCCCGCCTTCAATCTTACCCCACATCAGAGTCTTTTCTAATCATTAAGCTCCTTGCATCAGGTGGCCAAAGCACTGGAGCTTCAGCTTCATCATCAGTCCTTCCAGTGAATATTCAGGACTGATTTCCTTTAGGACTGACTGGTTTGATCTCCTTGCAGTACAAGGGACTCTCAAGAGTCTTCTCCAACACAATTAAAAAGCATCAATTCTTTGCACTCAGTTTCTTTTTATGGTCCAACTCTCACATCCATACATGATTACTGGAAAAACCACAGCTTTGACTAGACAGACCTTTGTCAGCAAAGTAATGTCTCTGCTTTTTGATGTGTCGTCTAGTTTGTCATAGCCTTTCTTACAAGGAGCAAGTGTCTTTAAATTCATGGCTGTGGTCACCATCTGCAGTGATTTTCGAGCCCAAGAAAATAAAGTCTATCACTGTTTCCACTGTTTCCCCATCTATTTGCCATGAAGTGATAGGACTGGATACCATGATCTTCATATTTTGAATGTTGAGTTTTAAGCCAGATTTTTCACTCTCCTCTTTCACTTTCATCAAGAGGCTTTTTAGTTCCTCTTTCTGCCATAAGGGTAGTGTCATCTGCATATCTGAGGTTATTGATATTTCTCCCGGCAATCTTTATTCCAGCTTGTGTTTCATCCAGTCTGGCATTTTGCATGATGTACTCTGTATATAAGTTAAATAAACAGGGTGACAATACACAACCTTGACGTACTCCTTTCCCAATTTATAACTAGTCTGTTGTTCCATGTCCACTTCTAACTGTTGCTTTTTGACCTGCATACAGATTTCTCAGGAGGCAGGTCAGGTGGTCTGGTATTCCCATTTCTTGAAGAATTTTCCACAGTATGTTGTGATCCACACAGTCAAAGGCTTTAGCATAGTCAATAAAGCAGAAGTAGATGTTTTCTGTAACTCTTGCTTTTTCTAAGATCCAGTGGATGTTGGCAATTTGATCTCCGGTTCCTCTGCCTTTTCTAAATCCAGTGAACATCTGGAAGTTCTCAGTTCAGGTACTGTTGAAGCCTCGCTTGGACAATATTGAGCTTCACTTTACTAGTTTGTGAGATGAGTGCAATTGTGCAGTAGTTTGAACATTCTTTGGCATTGCCTTTCTTTGGGCTTGGAATGAAAATTGACCTTTTCATTCCACCAGTCCTGTGGCCACTTCTGAGTTTTCCAAATTTGCTGGCATATTCAGTGCAGCACTTTCACAGCATTATCTTTTAGGATTTGAAATTGCTCAGCTGGAATTCCATCACCTCCACTAGCTTTGTTTGTAGTGGTGCTTCCTAAGGCCCACCTGACTTCACATTCCAGGAGGTCTGGCTCTAGGTGAGTGATCACACCACCATGGTTATCTGGATCACTAAGACTTTTTAATATAGTTCTTCTGTGTATTCTTGCCACCTCTTCTTAGTATCTTCTGCTTCTGTTAGGTCCATATTGTTTCTGTCCTTTATTGTGCCCATCTTTGCATTAAATGTTCCTTTGATATCTCTAATTTTCTGGAAGTGATTCCTAGTGTTTCTCATTCTACTGTTTTCCTCTATTTCTTTGCACTGATCAATGAAGAATGCTTTCTTATCTCTCCCTGCTATTCTTTGAAACTCTGCATTCAGATGGGTATCTTCCCTTTTCTCCTTTGCCTTTAGCTTCTCTTCTTTTTCAGCTGTTTATAAGCCTTCTTCAGACAACCATTTTGCCTTTTTGCATTTCTTTTTCTTGGGGATGGTCTTGATTGCTGCCTCCTGTACAACGTCACGAACTTCTGTCCGTATTTCTTCTATTTGCATGTAAATACTGCTATTTACATGTTGCAAAATGATTACAAAAAATATCTAACTGTCCAACATTAAGGGAACATTTAATATTCCAGTATGTCAAAAATAGGTAGGAAGAATCCTAGATGAAGTACCTAGTTATGGGATTTAAACTAAAAACAAAAACAAAAACACGCATGGTAAGGGAATTTCTGTATAAAAAGGAAATAATTCAATATTTATAGACACATACCTTTTCATTAAGACAGTCAATTAAATTTTCCACATAAATTTTCATGCTTTTATAGAATTTAAAACTTAGAGCTTGCTTTGATGAATTCTCTAGGTTCTGGATGGTACTCTTTGAGCTCTTGATATCTTGTATATATTTTTCATATTCTCTTAGATGTGAGCGGTGAGTATCCTGTAGTAATGTTAATCTAAATAAAAAAATAATAATAATTGCTTTATATTACAAATTTATTTCTATTATAGTAAGTAGCAGTCTATTGAAAATTTTTTCAGAGCTACCTTATAAAGACCACCAAGGAAACTGACAATCATATATACCTAGGTTTATAAGACCTGTGGAGCAAAGGAAAATTCCACGATAAGAGAGGCTTCAAAGGGAAAGTAGCATAGGACATGGAGAGATTTTTAGGTGCTACAGCTAATCTCAGGGTAGTCTTAGAGGAGAAATTAGTGTGGATCGATCAGAATTTGTAAACTAGCTGACCTGCTAGAATAATCGTGCAAAGTCTCTTCAGTCATGTCCAAGTCTGTGACCCTATGGACTGTAGCCCGCCAGGCTCCTCTGTCCATGAGATTCTCCAGGCAACAGTATTGGAGTGGGATGCAATGCTCTCCTCCATATGTGTACTTACTTTATATAGGCAGTAACAGTCTTTCTTTTGCAATGTTTCAAAGGGTGGGGTATGTGCGGAGTGTGAGGTGGTCCAGTCTTCCAATCTTGATGAACATCTCTGGACCTTTAATCTTGCCTCAGATGGTTTCACTGCCTTCCATTTCTCTTCAAGCTGTTGTTTGGGACATTGCTCTTTTTTCACACTTCGGGTCTCCTGCTTTGAAGAGATGTAAGGGAGCTGCACACAATCTAGTCTTGATTAGACAAGGCTATGTGAGTGCAGGATCCAGTTGGTCCAGTCTCCTAATCTTGATGAGCTTCTCTGGACCTTTAATCTTGCCCCTAGTGGTTTCATTGCTGTTCCTCCTTTGTTTAGCAACTGTTCTGCCATTTGGAACAGAGAGAGGGTCATGGAAACTAGAGTCTAGCCTATAATAAATGAGGGGGGAAAAAAAAGGCCTCAATACATAGGAGCTCCACAGGACCCTGCTGGGCTCAGCACCTTTTCTTTGATACTCCTCAATTTTGACGACCACTGAATCCTTTCCATTTCTCTTCAAGCTGCTGCTCAGGACACTGCTCTTTTTCACACTTTCAGGAGCATCGGGTCTCCTGCTTTGCAGAGATGTAAGGGAGCTTCCAGGCAAGGTGGAAACCTTGTCCCATTTCAGGTGAGTTTTCCAGCACAGCTTCATGAGTGATATCTTAAAAATGTCCTTGGTGTTATTGTTGTTCAGTTGCTCAGTTGTGTCTGACTCTTTGTGACCCCATGGACTGCAGCACTCCAGACTCCCTGTCCTTCACCATCTCCTGGAGCTTGTTCAAACTCACATCTATTGAACTGGTGATGCCATTCAACCATCTTATCCTCTGTCATCCCTTTTCCCTGCCTTCAATCTTGCCCAGCATCAGAGTCTTTTCCAATGATTTGGATCTTTGTATCAGATGGCCAAAGTATTGGAGCTTCAGTTTCAACATCAGACCTTCCAATGAATATTCAAGATTGATTTCCTTTAGGACTGACTGGTTTGATCTCCTTGCAGTCCAAGGGACTCTCAAGAGTCTTCTCCAACATCACAGTTCAAAAGCAATCAATTCTTCAGTGCTCAGCCTTCTCTATAGTCCAACTCTCACATCCACACGTGACTACTGGGAAAACCATACATACCTTTGACTAGTTGGACCTTTGTTGGCAAAGTAATATCTCTGCTTTTTAATATGCTGTCTAGGTTGGTCATAGCTTTTCTTCCAAGGTGCAAATGTCTTTCATTTTCATGGCTGCAGTCACCATCTACAGTGATTTTGGAGCCCAAGAAAATAAAGTCTCTCACTGTTTCCATTGTTTCCCCACCTATTTGCCATGAAGAGATGGGACCGGATGCCATGATCTTCATTTTCTGAATGTTGAGTTTTAAGCCAGATTTTTCACTCTCCATCAAAAGGCTCTTTAGTTCCTCTTTGCTTTCTGCCATAAGGGTAGTGTCATCTGTATATGAGAGGTTATTGATATTTTTCCCAGCAATTCTGATTCCAGCTTGTGTTTCATCCAGTATAGCATTTTGCATGATGTGCTCTGCATATAAGTTAAATAAGTAGGGTGACAATATATAGCCTTGATATACTCCTTTCCCAATTCAGAACCAGTCTGTTGTTCCATGTCCAGTTCTAACTGTTGCTTCTTCACTTGCATACAGATTTCTCAGGAAGCAGGTATGGTGGTCTGGTATTCCCATCTCTTGAAGAATTTTCCAGTTTGTTGTGATCCACACAGTCAAAGGCTTTAGCGTAGTCAATAAAGCAGAAGTAGATGTTTTCTGGAACTCTCTTGCTTTTTCTATGACCCAGTGGAAGTTGGCAATTTGATCTCTGGTTCCTCCGCCTTTTCTAAATCCAGCTTGAACATTTGGAAGTTCTCAGTTCATGTACTGTTGAAGACTCACTTGGAGAATATTGAGCATTACTTTGCTAGTGTGTGAGATGAATGCAATTTGGTGGTAATTTGAACATTCAACCTTCTTAATCATATCCTTAAGAAGGGTTTTTTGTAATTTCTGATCCTTTAGTGGTCTTATATTTGAAACACAAGAGTCCATGTGGAATTACTGTTAGATCAGTCTGTGGTACTCCTTAGAATATAGGTATCTGTTAGTTAGTGTTAGTCACTCCGTCGTGTCTGACTCTCTGGGACTCCATGGACTGTAGCTTCTGTCCATGGAATTCTCTAAGCAAGAATACTGGAGTGGGTAGCCATTACCTTCTCCAGGGGATCTTCCCAACCCAGGAGCTGGTATTAAAGCCATTTGAGCATGCTATGATTTGGTATGAATTTTTTGTTTTGTGACCTATATTTGACACTGTAAGTACATTAGAATTAGAGAATTAACTACCAATGAAATAAATTCATAATATTTGGACCTGAATCAAACAATTAAAAAAATTAAACATTTTCTAATCTCCTTATGGGCTTCCCTGGTGGCTCAGTGGTACAGAATCCGCCTGCCAATACAGAAGATGCAGGTTCGATCTCCAGGCAAGATCCCCTGGAGATGGAAATGGCAGTGCATTCCAGTATTCTTGCCTTGCAAATCCCATGGACAGAGGAGCCTGGTACATCAGGCTTAGCTGCCCTATGCCATGTGTAATCTTCCCAGACCAGGGATTGAATCTGTGTCCCCTACATTGGCAGGGTGCACTCTTAACCACTGGACCACCAGGAACTCCAAGAGATAACTATTAATAGCAATAGATAATGGGTAGCTGTGCTTTAGAAATGTATTTGTACTAAGAACCTTAAAAATATAACCTAACTTTTGTTGCAGTTAACTTTCCCTGGAATTTATGGTAAGAAATAATATTACAGTTTAAATGACTTATAGGAACAAAATGTTCATTATCTGTAGCATTATTTATAATAGACAAATTTAGAAACCAAAATATCTAACATAGAAATGCAATATACCAACTATATGGATTAACAAAATATTACTATATGCTTATAATTTTTTACTGTAGCAAAAAGCACGTAACTTACAATCTTAACCATTTTAAAGTACATTACAGTAGTATTAACTATATGCACACTGCTGTATAACAGATCTTTAGAACTTTTTCATCTTGCAGAACTGAAATTCTATACTCATTGATCAACAACTTTCCATTCCACTCCCCTCCACATGGGGCAACCACCATTCTACTTTTAGTTTCTAAGAGTCTGACTGCTTTGTTTGTTTGCTTAGTTGTTGAGTCCTGTCTGACTCTTTGCGAACCCACTGACTATAATCCGCCAGGCTCCTATGTCCATGGAATTTTCTAGGCAAGAATACTGGAGTGGGTTGCTATTCCCACTCTAGGAGATCTTCTTGACCCAGGGATTGAACTGGTGTCTCTTGCATCTCCTGAACTGGCAAGTGGATTCTTCACCACTGCAGCACATTATACAGAGCTTCCCAAGTGGCTCAAGTAGTAACGAATCCCCCTGCCAATGCAGGTGAATCCACCTGCAGATGTGGGTTCAGTCCTTGGGTTGAGAAGATCCCCTAGATTGAGGTTATGTTCTGTAATTCTCTAATCATTAGTGATGCTGAGCATCTCCTCATGTTCCTTCACCGCTTGTATGTCTTTGAGGAAGGTTTATTCCAATCCTTTGACCATCTTTCTGTTGGGTAGTTTGTTGTTGAATTATATGAGCTACTTACATATTTTGGGTATTAACTGCTTATCATATATATGGTTTGCAAATATCTTCTCTTATTCAGTTGGCTGCCTTTTCACTTTGTTTATTATTTCCTTGCTATGCAGAAACTAGTTTCATATAGTCCCAACTGTCTAGTTTTGCTTTTATTGCTTGTGTTTTTTCTTCTTGGGTCCTTTGAGATTCTATATGTATTGGTATTGGAGAAGACTCTTGAGAGTCCCTAGGACTGCAAGGAGATCCAACCAGTCCATCCTAAAAGAAAATCAGTCCTGAATATTCACTGGAAGGACTGATGCTGAAGCTGAAACTCCAATACTCTGGCCACCTCATGCAAAGAACCAACTCATAGGAAAAGACCCTGATGCTAGGACTGAAGGCAAGAGGAAAAGGGGACAACAGAGGATGAGATGGTTGAATGGCATCACAGACTTAATGGACATGAATCTGAACAGCCTCTGGGAAATGGTAACAGACAGGGAAGACTGGAGTGCTGCAGACCATGGGATCACAAAGATTGGACATGACTGAGTGGCTGAACTGAACTGAATGTATTTGAAAATGCCATTGGGATTTTGATAGAGAATGCATTACATCTATAGATTGCTTTGGGTAATATGGACATTTTAACTATATTAAATTTTCTAAACCATGATCATGGATACCTTTCCATTAATTTATGTCTTCAATTTCTTTCAGCAATATTTTGTAAATACTGGTGTATAAAACTTGGACCCCTTGACTAATTCCTAAGTTATATTCTTTTTAATGCCATTGTAAATGTTTTCTAAATATATATCTTGGGACTTTTCATTGTTAGTGCACAGAAACAATTGATTTTCATCCTGTAATTTTGCTAGATTTATTAGCTCTAACAGGGTTTCTGTTTGTTTCTTTGTGTTAAATGCAGTCTTCAGGTTTTCTCATGTGTAAGATCATGTCATCTGTGTAGAGAGATAATTTTACTTCTTGCTCTCCAATTTTGATGTATTTTTCTTTTTATTCTCACCTGAATTCTCTGGCTAGGGCTTTCAATACTTTGTTGAATACAAGAGACAAGAACAGGCATCCCTGCCTTGCTCCTGACCCTACAGGGAAAGCTTTCAGTTTTCCACGACTAAATATGATATTAGCTGTCCATTACTCCTATACGGTCTTTATTATGTTGAAGTATTAACAATTTCTCACAAAGCAGGCTTAACATAGTCAAAGGCTTTTCTTATAATCAGCCGAGATGATCGTGTGGTTTTCACCATTCATTCTGTTTATATAGTGTATCACACTGATTTTCTTATGAAACACCCTCATATTCCAGGAATAAATCTCACTTGGTCATGGCATATAATCCTCTTAACTTACATTTGCAAGTATTTTATTGTGGATTTTTACATCAATATTCATCAAGGATACTGGTTTACTAATTTGCTTTTCTTATACTGTCTTTGGGATTTGGGAGATCAGGGTAATGCTGACCCCAGAAAATGAGCTTGGGAATGTTATCTCCTCTTCAGCTTTTTGGAAGAGTTTGAGACGGAATGGTGTTAATTCATCATTAAATGTTTGGTAGAATTAGCCAGTGAGGCCATCTCACACATATATATGTATATAACTGCTATATTGTCCCAATGAATTGATCCTTTTATATTACACAATGGCTTTTATAGTCTCACGTAGTTTTTAACTTAAAATCCTTTTTTCCAAGTAATGGCACTCCTGGTCTCTTTTGTTTACTGTTTGCATGGAATCTTTTTGCAAGACTTTCACTTTCATTCCATAAACATCCTTAAGCCTAAGTGAGACTCTTGCAGATGGTATACAGTTGTATCTTGCCCTTTTTTTTTTTTTGGCTTGAGTGGCTTGTGGGATATTAGTTTGCTGACCAAGGATTGAACCTGGGCCCTAACCACTAGACTGTCAGGGAATGACTACTGGATCTTGCTTTTCATTTCAACCCATTCAGCCACTGTACATCTTTTGATTATAGAATTTAATCCATTTATATTTAAAGTAACTAGTGATATGGAAGGACTTATGATTGCCATTTAAAAATTGCTGTTTGTCTTATAGTTATTTTGTCCCTCTTCCTCTCTTGCTGCCTTGGGTTTTTTAATTTTATATTTTTAGTGATGTGTTCTGGGTCATTTTCATTTTCCACTGCATATCTTCTATAGGTATTTCTTTTATGCTTACCATGGGGTTTACAAAAAATATGCAATTCCAGTAATCTCTTTTAAACTGAAAACATTTTAATTTCAATCTCATATGAAAACTCTATTCCTTTACATCTCCCCTGCCACCTCTTGTTATTGATACCACAAATTAAACATTTTTGTATGCATTAACATAATATCATAATTATGTCTGTGTTTTTACTTTTTAAATTCAATTTCTGAATTAAAAGTGATTGTCATACCACTCTTACAGTATTCTGTACTTATGTATACATTTACCTTTACCAGATAACTCTGTATTTTTATATGCCTCATGCTACTGTATAGTGTCCTTTCATTCAACTTGAAGGATATCTTTCATCAATTTTTGTAAGGCAGGTCTAGTGGTGTAGATAAATACAGATTAAAAATAGCAAGTTAAAAAAAGCAGGATTTGATATTATTTATTGATTTTAACTAAAAGATATATCTATTATGAACACTGAAAGACATATACAAAAAAGGTTTTTCCTATAACTCTTTAATATTATCATTTAATAATTAATAAAATATATATTTATATTTATGGCTGTGTCAGGTCTTAGCTGTAGCTTGCAGGCTTAGTAGTTGCCCTGCATGTGGGATCTTAGTTCCCTGACCAGGGACTGAACCCAAGTTCCCTATACTGCAAGGCAGATTTTTAACCACTGGACCACCAAAGGAAGTCTCAATTAAAAATATTATAGTGCTAATTTCTTCACTACTAAATGTCTACAACAAATGTAAATTTTAAAATTCATATTACTTACCTAGTATTTAATTTCTTCTTTATAATTTCTAAACTTACTGGTGGAAATGAAATGGAAGCATCAAACTTCTTCACTGTTTGAGATTCATGGCTATAAGAAAGATCTATGTCTTGTCCCTAAAAATAATATGAAAATTTGTGTTGTTTTCAACATTCATTAGTCCTCCAAATACTAATACCATGAAAGCAGACTGGATACACTAAGGTCTCACCAGCTCAAAATTCCATGTCTCTGATATTCTTTATGGTTGTAATAAAATGTTTTTAAAATTATGCACAGTTTTAAAATTTAGAACTTTAAACTTACATGCAAGAGGCAAATTACAAAATCTCATTTCTCACAAAAGCTTGGTTTTCAGTGTCTTTAAAGCTAGTTCTATTTATGATCTAATATACTCTCAAACAGAGAAGGCAATGGCACCCCACTCCAGTACTCTTGCCTGGAAAATCCCATGGATGGAGGAACCTGGTGGGCTGCAGTTCATGGGGTCACTAAAAGTCAGACACGACTGAGTAACTTCACTTTCACTTTTCACTCTCATGTATTGGAGGAGGAAATGGCAACCCACTCCAGTACTCTTGCCTGGAGAATCCCAGGGATGGGGGAGCCTGGTGGGCTGCTGTCTATGGCGTCATACAGAGTTGTACACAACTGAAGTGACTTAGCAGTACCAGCAGCAGCATACTCTCAAAAATACAAATACCAGAGGCTTCAATCAAGATGGTAGAATAGAAATATAAGTATAGGGTAAAACCAATACAGTATTGTAAAGTAAAAAAATAAAAAGAAATATAAGTAAAATGAAGACACAGAAGAACCACTCTCAATTAAAAGATCAAGAGAATTGCCTTTAGAGAACAATAATTGAAACAGACCTTGTCAGTCTAATAAACACTGATATCAAAAAGGAGATAATGAAAATACTAAAGGAATTAAGAAAGGGTGTCAACTGAGACTACTCTAAAAAGGAACTAGAAACTAGAAAGAAGAGCTGAGAAAATTAGAAAACTCACTTGCCAAGATGAAAGCTGAGCTAAAGGCAATATAAACAGAAAATGAATAATGCAGAACACATAAGTGTTCTGGAAGATGGAATAATGGAAATCACCCAATCAGTGATCAGAGCAGCAGACAGAAAACCAAATGAAGAAAATGAAAGCAATGTGAGAATTATGGGATAATATAAAGAATGTCAACCTATACATAACTAGAAAAAGGAAGAAAGGGAAAAGAAAGGAAAAAGAAAATGCATTTCAAGAAATTATGGCTGAAAACTTCCCAAACTTAAACAAGGAACAGATATTTAAGCATAGGAAGCACAGCAGTTACTTCAGTTGTGTCCGACTCTTTGGAACCCCACAAAATGTAGCCTGCCAGGCTCCTCTGTCCATGGAATTCTCCAGGCAAGAACACTGGAGTGAGTCACCATGTCCTCCTCCAAGGAATCTTCCTAACCCAGGGATCGAACCTGCATCTTCTGCATTGCAGACAGATTTTTTACCCACTGAGCCACCTGGGAAGCCCATAAGAAGCACATGGTCTCAAATAAGATGAACTCAAGCAGACATACACCAAGACATATTATCATTAAAGTGGCAAAAGTTAAAGAGAGGATTCTAAAGGCTGCATGAGAAAAACGAAGAGTTAATTACAAGGGAACCCTCATAAGGCTATTAACTGATTTCTCTACAGAAAACATTGCAGGCTAGAAGGGAGTGGCAAAATATATTCAAAGTCCAGAAAGGAAAAAAATACACAACCTAGCATACTCTACACATCAAGATTATCATTGAGAACAGGAGAAAGAGAATTTCTCAGAAGAGAAAAAACTAAAATAATAACAGCAATATTAATCTATCCTAGCAAAGAAGCAATAATCTATAGAAAAGAGAAAAAAGAGAAAATCCAAAATGGAAAGGAAATCACTTAAATGAGCCATTATACATATTAAATTTCACAAAAACATTTTTTATGAAAGCAATGATAAACAAAATGAACAGCATAAGCATAAACATGAAGATGTAGAAGAGGACATCAAAATCATAAAATGCCGAGTTGGAATGTAAAAATACATAGATTTTTAAATTTTAGAATGTGTTTGAGGACATATGACTATCAGCCTAAAGGAAGTAGATATAGTAATGGGTTAACATACTTGAAAACAGTGTGGGTAACTATAAGTTGGGCTCCCCTTGTAGCTCAGCTGGTAAAGAATCCTCCTGCAATGCAGGAGACCTTGGTTTGATCCCTGGGTTGGGAAGATCTCCTGAAAAAGGGAAAGGCTACCCACTCCAGTATTCTGGCCTGGAGAATTCCAGTACTGTATTCCATGGGGTCACAAAGAGTCGGACATGACTGAGTGTAAAACCACAAATTTAAAACATACAACAGAGTCACAAGAGAACACAAGCATAATACAAAAGAAATCATCAAACCACAAAAGGGGAAAAAAAAATAAAGAACAAATATAAAATCAACTGGAAAATAAGGATAAAAATGGTAATAAATATACATCTATTAATAATTACCTTAACTGCCAATGGACTAAATGCTGCAATCAAAAGACAATGAGTGGCAGACTGGATTAAAAAACAAGAGCCCACAATATGCTGCCTACAAGAGGCCCACATTAGGGTGAACAACACATAGACTGAAAGTGAGAGGATGGAAAAAGATATTTCATGCAAACAGAAATGATAATAAGAAAGCATGGGTAGCAGTAATGGACTTTAAAACAAAGGTCATAAAGAAAGATAAAGAAGGATACTATATAACGATGAGAGAATCAACATAAGAAGAGTATATTACATTCAACATGCATGCACCCAATATAGGAGTACCTGATTACACAGAACAAACACAGACATAAAGGGAGAAATGGACAGGAATACAACAGTAAGGGACTTTAATACCCTACTCATATCAATGGATATGTCTTCTAGACAGAAAATCAATAAGGCAACAGAAATCCTAAATGATACACTAGAACATTTAGACTTAATTGATATTTTCAGGATATTATATATATATATATATATACATATATATATATATATATATAAAACAATATACATTCAAGTGCACATGGAACACTCTCTGTGGTTGACCACATACTGGGGCACAAAAGAAGGCTTAATAAATTTAAGGGTACAGAAATTTTTGAAGCAGCTTTTCTGACCACAACAGCATGAAACTGAAATTAACTATAGAAACAGAAATGACAAAACAAACAAAAAACTCAATTACCTGGAGCCTAAAGAACTTGCCTCAAAAACAAAAACCAAAAAAACCCCAATGGGTCAATGATGAAAGCAAAGAAGAAATTAAAAGATACCTTAAAAAAGTGACAGTGAAAAGATAACCATACAAAAATCTATAGGACGCAATAAAAGCAGTTTACTTAGAGGGCAGTTCATAGTGATGCTGGCCTTCTTCAAGAAACAAGAAAAATCTCAAATAAAAAATCTAACACCTAAAGGAATTAGAAAAAGGAGAAAAAAACAAAACTCAAAGTCAGAAGAAAATAATAATGATCAGAGAGGAAATAAACTAGGGATTAAAAATGATAGAAAGAAATCAATAAAAAACAAAGGCTGTTTCTTTGAAAGAATAAATAAGATTGACAAACCTCTAGCCAGTCTCACCAAGAAGAAAAGAGAGAGGAATCACATAAACAAAGTGAGATATGAAAGAGGAGAAATCACAGCTGATATTGCAGAAATACAAAAAAAAAAAAAAACTATAGGAAAACACTATGAACAATTATATACTGACAAACTGAACAACCTGGAAGAAATTGACAAATTTCTACAAACCTAACAGCTCACCAGAATTGAATCAAGAAGAAACAACATACTTTGAAAAAACCAATCACTCGAAGTGAAACAGAATATGCAATTTAAAAAAATACAAAACCTCCCTACAAACAAAAGCCCAGGACCTAATAGCTCCCAGACAAATTCTATCAAACATACAAAAAGAACTCATACTGATCCCTCTCAAAATCTTCCAAAAGACTGTAAAGGAGGGAGCACTCCCAAGGACATTCTATGAAGCCACTACTACCCTGATACCAAAACCAGATAAAGATACTATAAAAAAAGAAAATTATAGGCCAGTATCTTTGATGAATACAGATGCAAAAGTCCTAATAAAATGCCAGCAGCCTGAATCTAACAACACATAAAAAAGATCACATACCATGACCAAGCTGGATTCATCCCAGGATCACAGGGATGGCTCAACATGCACAAATCAATCAATGAATGTGACTAACCACATTTGACACAGAAAAGACAAAACTACATGATCTCAGTAGATGTAGGAAAAGCATTTAACAAAATTCAACATTCATGATACAACTCTTAAGAAACTGGGTACAGAGGGAACATACTACAATGTAATAAAAGCTATAAACCCACAGCCAACATAATACTCAGTGGTGAAAAATGGAAAGCCTTCCTGGTAAAATCTAACCAAGGCAAGGATGCCCACTCTCACCTGTTCTATTCAACACAGTATTGGAAGTACTAGCCACAGCAATCAGACAAGAAAAAGAAATATAAGGTATCCAGATTGGAAGCAAAGAGGAAAAACGGTTTTTTGAAAATGTAACATGATACATAGAAAACTGTAACAACGCATACAAAAACTATTAGAACTGTTAAACAACTTCACGAACTAGCCAGGATACAAGATTAACACACAGAAATTTGTTGCAGTTTTTTTACACTAACAAGGAACTATCAGAAAGAGAAAGAATAAAAATAATCCCTTTTAAAGTCACATAAAAAATATTTAGAAATAAATCACACCAAGGAGGTGAAAGACTTATGTGCTGAGAACTATAAAACATTAATAAAGGAAACTGAAGATGATTTAAAGAATGGAAGCCATCCCATACTCTTGAGTTGGAAGAATTAACATTGTTAAAATGCCCATACTACTCAAAGCAATCTATAGATTTAATATGATCCCTATCAAATTACCTATAACATTTTTCACAAAACTAAAACAAATAATCCATATGAAACCACAGAATTGCCAAAGCAATCCTGAAGAAAATAAGCAAAGCTATAGGCATGACCCTCTCACACTTTAGACAATTCTATAAAACTATAGCAATTAAAACACAAATTACTGGCACAAAAAGAGACATGTGGATCAATGTAAAAAAACTAAGAAATCCACATGACTATGGCCAACTGGTCTTCGACAAAAGAGGCAAAAATGCAACAATGGAGAAAAGAATTTCTTCAGCAAGTGGTGTTGGAAAAGTTGGACAGCCACATGTAATTTAATAAAGTAAGAACATACTCTTACACCATACACACAAAATAAATTCAAAATGGTTTAGAGACTTAAATGTAAGACATCAGAAAACCTTAGAAGAGAACATAGGCAAAACATTCTCTGACACCATACAGATATTTTCTTACATCAAAGCAAATTAGAAATAGAAGCAAAAATAAATAAGTAGCACCCAATCAAGTTTATAAGCTTTTGTACAACAAAGGAAACCATAAACAAAATGAAGACAACTTATGGCGTGGAAGAAAATATTGGGATGGCCAAATACGAAAAAACCAGAACAAAATTTTTGAACAACCCAATATTTGCCAATGATCCAACTGACAGGGAGATTCCAAAATCTACAAACAGCTCATACAACTCAATAACAACAAAAACAACCCAATCAAAAAATGGGTACATAGACATTTTTCTAAAAAGAGACACACAGCCAACAGGCACATGAAAAAATGCTCAACACTGCTAACCAATATAATATAAATCAAAACTACAATGAGGTACTGCCTCACACCAGTCAGCATGTTGTTGTTGCTCAGTGACTAGCAGTGTCTGACTCTTTGTAACCCCATGGACTGCAGCATGCCAGGCTCCTCTGCCAGAGCTTGCTCAAATCCATGTTCATAGAGTCAGTGATAGTATCTAACCATCTTACCCTCTGCTGCCCCCTTCTCCTTTTGTCTTCAATCTTTCCCAACATCATGGTCTTTTCCAATTCAGCTCTTCACATCAGGAAGCCAAAGAAATGGAGCTTCAGATTCAGCATCAGTCCTTCCAATGAATATTCAGGATTGACTGGTGTCCTTTAGGACTGACTGGTTTGAGCTCTTTGCAGTCCAAGGGACTCTCACAAGTCTTCTCCAGCACCATAATTTGAAAACATCAATTCTTCGGTGCTCAGCCTTCTTTCTGGTCTCTCAAATCTGTACATGACTACATGTACATGGCTACCAGTCAGAACAGCCATCATTAAAAAGTATACACATAACAAATGCTGGAGAGGGTATGGAAAAAAGAGAATTCTCCTACACTGTTGTTGGGAATGTAAATTGCTGCAGCTACTGTGGTCAACAGTATATGGAGGTTCCTCAAAAAACAAAAACAAAGCTGCTATATGATCTTGCAATCCTGCTCCTGGGCATATATCAAAGACAAATATAATTGAAAAAGATACATGCACCCCAACGTTGACCACAACACTATTTACAATAGCCAAGGCATGGAAACAACCTAAATGTCCACTGACAGATGAGTGGATAAAGATGAAGAGGTACATATATGTTAATACAACAGAGTACTACTCAGCCATAAAAAAGAACAAAATAATGCCATTTGCAGCAACATGAATGGACCTAGAGATTATCATACAAAGTGAAGGAAGTCAGAAAGAGAAAGACAAATACCATATGACATCACTTAAATGTTGGGTCTAAAACATGACACAAATGAACTTTTTTTACCTGTGAAACAGAAACAGACTCACAGATATAAAGAACATACTTGTGCTTGCCAAGGCAGGGGAACTGGGGAAGGGACATATTGAAACTTTTGAAATATCAGATGCAGATGAAACTTATGTATAGGATAGATAATCAAGAAGGTCCTAATCTATAGCCCAGGGAACTATATTCAATATCCTGTGATAAATCATAATGGAAAAGAATATGAAAAAAGAATGTATATATGTATATATAAAACTAAGTCACTTTGCTGTACAGTAGAAATTACAATATCATAAATAAGATATATTTCAATAAAGTAAATCAAGAACAGCAACAAACCAAATATTTGTTTCTTCATGATAGAAGTTGCCATCTAACTCCAGTTGAGTGAAAGGATAGCAAATAGAAGTCTGCTGGTGGGTTTGTAGGTAAAGCTTTTAATTTTATTTAAGCCACCATTATTTGGGTTTTCTGTTACTTGCAAAAGAATGCATTCCTAGGTAATATATGTTGTAACACAGTATATTTCACATTACAAAGAAAGAAAAACAACCAAAAACATCTCTGATCAAAAGAAAGAAAAAAAAGGAAGAAAAACCAAGCAAATATTTCTGTTCCTATTAATAATAGTGAAAAAAAATAATTCATATTGCAAATAACTGGAAAATAGAATGGCTCGAGACATCTAAATTACAATTGAAAGCTTACTTTTACTTAGCTTTTTAGTGTTAATAACATGAAGATTGAAAAAAGTTTTCTTGCTTAAAAGAGCAAACCAAATTTCAAAGCACTCCTACTAAAAAGATTAAAAATAAAGTTGTTAATAATTTTTTAAAAATGTAATTAAAATCATTATAATTTTGAGCCTTATAGCCACCTGCTCAGGTAGGTAACACTATCATTCCCACTTTATCACTCCTATTTTATTGTTGAGAAAACAGATTTAGAAAAATGAAATGATTTTCTTAGAGTATACAAGTATTTATTGAGCTCTCACCATATTAGGCACTATGGGATATAACACTGAAAAAAATAGTTAATAATTCTTGACTTCATGGAGAGTGTATTTTAGTGGTAAAGTCAGAACCCAAATCCAGGACATTTGACCCCAAGTGTAATACTTTCTGTTGTTAGTTTTGTTTTAACCCTATTTATGTGTTTTAATGTCACATTTAGGCACCTACCATATTTTTAACTGTAAAATTAAAAGTAAAAAAGATATAGTTGCCTCAAAGGGCTTATAATATATGGAAAGGATTCATAATCTAGTGGGAAAAGGACATGATGTACATGGTATAGTGGGCTGAATGATGGCCTCCCAAAGTTAGGTCTATGTCCTAACCTCTGGAACCTCTGAATATAACCCTGTTTGGAAATAGAGTCTTTGGGTTGTAATTAAGTGAAGAATATCAAGATGAGATCATCCTGGATTATTGAAGCAGGCCCTAAATCTGATGACACATATCCTTATAAAAGACACATTCAGCAGAGGCACAGAGAAAGCCGTGTAAAAGAAGGAGGTGGAGGACAGAAATTATGTGGTCACAAAGCAAGGAATAGCTAGAGCTAACAGAATTTAGACAAAGAAAGAACGAATTCTCCACTAAGAGATTCAAGGCAATCCCTAACAAAATGCCAGGTTTCTCAGTGTGTATAGAATCCACCTTCAACGCAAGAGACACAGGACATGGGCTCGATCCTGGAGGAGGGCATGGCAACCCACTCCAGTATTCTTGTCTGGAGACTCCCATGGACAAAGGAGCCTGGTGGGCTACAGTCCATAGGGTTGCAAAGAATCAGACATGACTAAAGTAACTGAGCATGCACACCAAAATACCAATGAAATTTTTCATGGAATAGGAACAAACAATCCTAACATTTAAATGAAACCACAGAAGACCTTGAAATAGCCAAAGAAATCTTGAGGAAGAACAAAGCTAGAGATATCAAGCTCCCAGATTTCAAACTACAGTAATCAAAACAACATATTACTGGAACAAAAAGAGACACCATAAATAAATGGAACAGAACAGACAGCCTAGAAGTAAACGCATGCTTATATGGTCAGTTAATCTATAACAAAGAAGGAAAGAACATACAGTGAGGTTAGGACAGTGGTGGTAGTTTAATCGCTAAGTTGTTTCCAACTGTTGTGACTCCATAAAGTGTAGCCCACCAGGCTCATCGCTCCATGGGACTTCCCAGGCAAGAACACTGGAGTAGGTGGCCATTTCCTTCTCCAGGAAAAAAGACAGCCTCTTCAACAAAATGGTGCTAGGAAAACTGGACAGCTACATTTTTGCAAAAGAATGAAATTGGACCATCTTCTTACACTTTTTACAAAAATCATTTCTGAAACCATAAAACTCCTAGAAGAAAACATAAATGATATGCTCTTTGACATCAATCTCAGCAATATTTTTTTTGGCTATGCCTTCTTAGGCAAGGGTAATAAAAGCAAAGATAAACAAATGGAACTACAAACTAAAACCATTTTGTGCAGTAAAGGAAATCAATAAAACAAAAAGGCACCCTATTGAATGTGAGGAGATATCTGCAAATGATATATTTCATAAATAGTTAATATCCAAATTATATTAAGAACTCATATACCTCAATATCAAAAAAAACCTGATCAAAAAATCCACAGAGGATTGGAAAAGATATTTCTTCAATGAAGAGTTAAAATGGCCAACAGACACACGAAAAGATGCTGAACATCCTACTCATCGGGGATATGCAAATCAATGCCACGATAAGACACCTCACACCTATTAAAACGGTTATTATCAAAAAGACAACAAATGGGATTTCCCTGGTAGTCCAACGGTTAAGAGGCTGCCTTCCAATACAAGGGAAGTGAGTATGATCCCTGGTTGGGGAACTAAGATCCCACACACTGCAGGGAAACTAAGCCTGTGTGCCACAACAAATGAGCCTGTATGCTCTGGAGCCTGCACATCAGGACTAGAGAAAAGTCTGGGCATGCCACAACTAAGACCTGACATAGCCACATAGAAAACAAATAAGTGTGGGCAAGGGTGTAGAAAAAAGGGATCCCTTGTGCATTGTTCATGGGAATGTACATTGGTACAGCAACCAGGGCAAACAGCATGGAGATTCCTCAACATGAGGAAAAAAAAGAACTACCATATCATCCAGCAATTTTGCTCTAGGTAATTACCTGAAGAAAATAAAAACATTAATGTGAAAAATTCTATGCAAGCCTATGCTCACTACAGCATTATTCACAGTTGCCAATAACCTCAGATATGCAGATGACACCACCCTTATGTCAGAAAGTGAAGAGGAACTGAAAAGCCTCTTGATGAAAGTGAAAGAGGAGAGGGAAAAAGTTGGCTTAAAGCTCAACATTCAGAAAACGAAGATCATGGCATCTGGTCTCATCACTTCATGGGAAATAGATGGGGAAACAGTGGGAACAATGTCAGACTTTAATTTGGGGGGCTGCAAAATCACTGCAGATGGTGACTGCAGCCATGAAATTAAAAGACGCTTACTCCTTGGAAGAAAAGTTATGACTAACCTAGACAGCATATTGAAAAGCAGAGACATTACTTCGCCAACAAAGGTTCGTCTATGGTTTTTCCAGTGGTCATGTATGGATGTGAGAGTTGGACTGTGAAGAAAGCTGAGTGCCGAAGAATTGATGCTTTTGAACTGTGGTGTTGGAGAAGACTCTTGAGAGTCCCTTGGACTGCAAGGAGATCCAACCAGTCCATTTTAAGGAGAGCCCTGGGATTTCTTTGGAAGGAATGATGCTAAAGCTGAAGCTCCAGTACTTTGGCCACCTCATGAGAAGAGCTAACTCATTGACTCATTGGAAAAGACTCTGATGCTGGAAGGGATTGGGGGCAGGAGGAGAAGGGGATGATAGAGGATGAGATGGCTGGATGGCATCACTGACTTGATGGACTTGAGTCTGAGTGAACTCCAGGAGTTGGTGATGGACAGGGAGGCCTGGCGTGCTGAGACTCATGGGGTCGCAAAGAGTCAGACATGACTGAGTGACTGAACTGAACTGAAGCAACATAAGTGTCCACTGATATGCAAATAGATAAAGAATATGTGTGTGTGTGCATGCACGCACTTCGTGGTTCAGTTGTGTCCAACTCTTTGTGACCCTCTGGACTGTAGCCCACCAGGCTATTCTGTCCATGGGATTTCTTTTCATGCAAGAAATACTGGAATGGGTGCCATTTCCTTCTCCAGGGGATATTCCTGACCCATGGATCAAACCCACATCTACTGTGTTTCCTGCACTGCAGGTACATTCTTTATATATATGTGTGTGTGTGTATATATACGTATGTATATATGTGTGTATATATAAAGTCTCATATATATGTGTGTGTATATATATAAAGCCAGATATATGTGTGTATATATATATAAAGCCGTATATATATATCAGTTCAGTTCAGTTGCTCAGTCGTGTCCGACTGCAACCCCATGAATCACAGCACGCCAAGCCTCCCTGTCCATCACCAACTCCCAGAGTTCACTCAGACTCACGTCCATTGAGTCCATGATGCCATCCAGCCATCTCATCCTTGGTCGTTCCCTTCTCCTCCTGCCCCCAATTCCTCCCAGCATCAGGGTCTTTTCCAATGAGTCAACTCTCCACATGAGGTGGCCAAAGTACTGGAGCTTCAGCTTTAGCATCATTCCTTCCAAAGAAATCCCAGGGCTGATCTCCTTCAGAATGGACTGGTTGGATCCCCTTGCAGTCCAAGGGACTCTCAAGAGTCTTCTCCAACACCAACTCTCCACATGAGGTGGCCAAAGTACTGGAGCTTCAGCTTTAGCATCATTCCTTCCAAAGAAATCCCAGGGCTGATCTCCTTCAGAATGGACTGGTTGGATCCCCTTGCAGTCCAAGGGACTCTCAAGAGTCTTCTCCAACACCACAGTTCAAAAGCATCAATTCTTCGGCGCTCAGCCTTCTTCACAGTCCAACTCTTACATCCACACATGACCACAGGAAAAACCACAGCCTTGACTAGATGGACCATATATATATATATATATATATATATATAAAGTCTCATTGCTATTGCTATTGCTAAGTCACTTCAGTCGTGTCCGACTCTTTGTGACCCCATAGACGGCAGCCCACCAGACTCCCCTGTCCCTGGGATTCTCCAGGCAATAACACTGGAGTGGGTTGCCATTTCCTTCTCCAATGCATGAAAGCAAAAGGTGAAAGTGAAGTCACTCACTCATGTGACTTAGCGACCCCATGGACTGCAGCCTACCAGGCTCCTCCATCCATTGGATTTTCCAGGCAAGAGTACTGGAGCGGGGTGCCATTGCCTTCTCTGATAAAGTCTCATATATATGTGTGTGTGTGTGTGTGTGCGCGTGTGTGTGTGTGTATACACAATGGAATGTTATTGAGCCATAGAAAAGAATGACATCATGTCATTTGTCACAACATGGATGGACATACAGAGGATTATGCTAAGTGTAACAAGACAAAGACAGTCTCTTTGATCTCACTTATATGTGGAATGTAATAAACAAAACAAAACAGACAACTTATAGATACAAAGAACACACTGGTGGTTGCCCAAGGGGAGGGGGAAATAAGTGAAGCAAATTAAGTTTTATAACTTCCAGTTATAAAATAAATAAGTCACAGGGATGTAATACAGTGGTCCCCAATCTTTGGGCACCATGGACGGATTTTGTGGAAAACAATTTTTCCACAGATCAGGTGTGTGGGGGATAGGTTCAGGATGATTCAAGCATATTACATGTGTTGGGCACTTTATTCCTAATTTAATGCTGCCACTGATCTGATAGAAGGTATTAGTTCATGGCCCAGAGACTGGGGATCCTGATATAATATACAGCTTAAGGAACATAGTCAATTACACTGTAATAATTTTGCATGGTGAAAGATGGCTACCAGACTTATCATGGTGATTTATTTCATCATGTATTTAAAAGTCAATCACTGTTTTGTACACCCGAAACTAACAAAATACTATGTCAATTCTACTTCAATTTAAAAAAGAAAAAAAAGAAAAGGGGAGAAAAAAGAATTCTTCTCCAGGGGCTTCAAAAGGAGCACAGTCCTACCAATACCTTAATTGAGACTTCTAATCCTCAACAACTGTGAGAGAATAAATGTCTGTTGTTTTAAGTCATCAAGTTTGCAGTAATTTGTTACCACAAATACACATGGAATGAAACTAATACTTATGGTATAAAAAATTACTACCTTTGTGATTTTAACAGCTTTCCTCATCTGCTGCTGCTCCCAAATATCTTGATTTTTTTCATCTTGACTATCGTCACTTGTTTCTTCATTTCTAGTTGCTAGAAAAAAAAGTTGACGTATAAATATTCCATATTTTTTCATTCTAATTAAAGTGAAGTGAAAAGTTGCACAGTCGTGTCCAACTCTTTGTGACCCCATGGACTGTAATCTGCCAGGCTCCTCTGTCCATGGAATTCTCCAAGCAAGATTACTGGAATGGGTTCCCTTCTCCAGGGGATCTTCCAACCCAGGGATTGAACCCAAGCCCACTGCATTGCAGGCGGATTCCTTACTGTCTGAGCCATTCTATTAGTAGTAGCAATCAGCAATTCAGGAGCTTATAAATGGCTTAGCAGCACTTTTTGTGTTAACTTTTTCTTCCCAATACCTAATTCTGGGAGGAAGGCACTATTAGTATCCTCTCTTTATAAACAAAGAAATTTAGATAGCAGGAGGTTATATAACATAGCCCTTTATCAAAGGAATGTTGAAACCAGGCCTTGATTCAAGCAATTTGACTTCAAAATCTGCACTTATCACCACACTGTCTCACTGAAAACAGGTGGTCTCATTTATGAAAAAGCTTCAGAAAAAATGAACACTTGGTTTCATCAGAGATACTCAATTATGCCTGAGAATCTAAATATGTACCAAAAATAATTTCGGGTTAATAGGAACCAAAATACCATTCAGAAATGCTATTATCTGAAGTGACAAAAATTTGGTAAAATATTCCTCTTAAAAAATGGGAAATGTGAAAATAGTCTTTGAGACAATGATTATTGGTTAAGGAAAACTTTTTACTAGAGCAGCGAAGATTTTAATACGTGACACCTAAAATCCCTATAGATGCTTCCAAATATTTTATCAAAAACTCTACAAATTTTTTAACCTGTCAAGAACAATCAAGTGGAGATCAAATAACAGTAAACATTATTGCACCCTTTGATAACATTTTGATACAGACATGTAAAATATTTTAGAAGCCATGATGTCAGTGATACTGGTATAAAACATTTTAGAAAGGAAATACTACATTATGTTTTTATGGATATACTTACCATAATATATTCTACTGAAAAATGCCTTAATATTCATATACTATAAATAAATTAAATACGTACTTGTTTCTTCAGTCATTCTTTGTCTAAGTGTTTGAGGCTTTGGGGTAAATGGCATTGTATCTTTAAAATCATCAGGCTCACTTTCAGAATCTTCACTGTTTTTCTTCACACCAGAGTTGGTGAAGGTATGTTTTACATCCAAAGAAATATAGTCCTCTTGGGCCCTGGCCAATCTGCATTTTCCATAGGTTGCTTGAATAAAAGCTGCATCAGGGATATTTACTGAAAGAAACAAAGAGGAGGACATTGAAAACAAAATACCAAAAGAAAGAAATATTCCTCATAATTAAAGGGAAAAAGCACCATTTTTCCAATTTTTTAATTATTTTGATATAACTAAAAGATTCAAAATCTGCATCAACAATGGAATATCTTTCGGTAGAGGTTAAATATAACATAAAGAAATGTGTAAGTACACTGTATTGGTGTTTTCCTTTCTGGCTTACTTCACTCTGTATAATCGGCTCCAGCGTCATCCACCTCATTAGAACTGATTCAAATGTATTCTTTTTAATGGCTGAGTAATACTCCATTGTGTATAGGTACCACAGCTTTCTTATCCATTCATCTGCTGATGGACATCTAGGTTGCTTCCATGTCCTGGCTATTATAAACAGTGCCGCAATGAACATTGGGGTACACGTGTCTCTTTCAATTCTGGTTTCCTCGGTGTGTATGCCCAGCAGTGGGATCGCTGGATCATACGGCAGTTCTATTTGCAATTTTTTAAGGAATCTCCACACTGTTCTCCATAGTGGCTGTACTAATTTGCATTCCCACCACCAGTGTAAGAGGGTTCCCTTTTCTCCACACCCTCTCCAGCATTTATTGCTTGTTGACTTTTGGATCGCAGCCATTCTGACTGGTGTGAAATGGTACCTCATTGTGGTTTTGATTTGCATTTCTCTGATAATGAGTGATGTTGAGCATCTTTTCATGTGTTTGTTAGCCATTCGTATGTCTTCTTTGGAGAAATGTCTATTTAGTTCTTTGGCCCATTTTTTNTACCTCACTGTGGTTTTGATTTGCATTTCCACATTCTTAATTTATCTCCCCTATTCCCCTTTCCCCCTGCTATCCCCTTTGGTAACCATAAGTTTGTTTTCTCTGTCTATAAGTCTTTGTTTTGTAAATAAATCCACTCGTATCATATTTTAGATTCCACATATAAGTGGTATCATATGATCTGACTTACTTCATTTAGTATAATAATCTATAGGTCCATCCGTGTTGCTGCAGATAGCATTATTTCATTCTTTTTTATAACTGAATCATACTCCATTGCATATATGTACCACATTTTCTTAATCCATTCATCTGTCAATAGACACTTATGATTAGTTTCCTTCATAGTACATAATATGTAAAATACTTCCATGTGTGTTTGTTAGATTCATTTTAACTTTTCTAAATTATTTCTATTAATAAGTATTATTTTTAACATTCTTTCTGTAGTTCATGTTTAAAGATGGATCACAGTCTAATGAGATAACAATTAAAGGTTTGGCTTTCATGTTGTTTAAGAAAATTAGTTTCCTTTTCTAAATAATTACTAATATTTGAAGTTTATGAATCATAAACTAATTGCAGACTCCCTATTTACTATTAGAAGTAACTGAGCAAAAGAAATAGTCTTCAAATTTATCAATGCTTGCTCTCTAATAAATTTAGAGGGCATCTATGAAATAATGAAAATTTTGATTTTTTAAAGAACAAAACTGTTACTGTTAGGAAATTATTAATTTTGTTTCTTGCATAAAATTATTCATTAATCTATTATTTAATCTTGACCCTTGTTATGTGTTCTTAAGAGACATATTTTTCTCATCCATGTTCCTCCTCTTCTAGTTGGCAATTATTGTTAATCTCTATTGCCTGAGTAAATTGAGAGGTGGCAAAATTAGCCTGTTTTTCAATTTACACATTTACTTAACAGGATAAAGTCAGTATTTTTGTCCTAGAATGGAGCCTGGGTTTTGCAGTCAAATGGTTCAGGAGCAAAATTGCACCAGAGGAACAGAGCTATGCTCTGTCGGAGAGGAAGGGAGAAAGAAGAGTCAGCTGACAAGTAGGCTGACACTTAGGTTCATGAGGAATCAAGCCTGCGTTTGATCTCGCCATCTCTCTGGCCATCTCTCCATCTCTTTCTCCCTCCCTCTCTCATCTTTCTACTGAAGTCAGTAGTGTTTGGATACAGGAATCATCACTCTGCTTATTTCTAGCCCAGTTCTGCGGTGATGTTCTCTTGCCAACATGGACAGCGTTCCTTGTTTTCAAAGTTCCTTTTAAAGCTTTTGTCTCCTTTGATCCTCAGAGCATCGCTGGGTGGCAGGGATGGAGAGGGACACACCTTGACAAATGAAGATCCCTCATCAACTGCAGCATCTTAGAGGACCTCTGGGCAATGTTGTAACTGGTTTTAGGAGCAGCCAGAAGTGACATGAAGTGAAGCATCACTCTGTCCTTATTCCTGAAAGTCTCTCAGTCGTGTGTGACTCTTTGCAACCCCATGGGATTCTCCAGGCCAGAATACTGGAGGGAGTAGCCTTTCCCTTCTCCAGTGGATCTGCCCAACCCAGGGATCGAATCCAGGTTTCCCACACTGCAGGCAGATTCTTTCCCAGCTGAGCCACAAGGGAAGCCTGGGGGAAAATAAAATGCAAGCCCTCCTCCAATGCTGGCCTGATGCACCCCTGGTCCTTCTCTTTTTCTTGATTTTCCTCACCCCAACCTTGAAAGGTTCTAGACCCTTGGGCTCTTTACCCCCCTCTCCCTCCAAATCTGCTTCTGCAAAGGGATGATGACCCCTACCCGGCTCCCTACACTCTGCCCCTTTCCTGATCCCTGCTTTTCCATCACACTGACTCTTTGGGAAGTACTGTGTGTTTTATGTGTTTACACAGTGTGTTTGTCGTCTGGCTCCCCTGCTGGAATGTTCAAATGCTGAGGGTAAAGCTTTCTGTCTGTTTCGTATGTATTTCCTCAGCAATCGGAGTTGTGCTGGCAAAGGGCAGCGTCGAAGGGCAACAGGAGTGGCTGGGTGCAAACTGGGAGCAGAAGCATCAGCAGGTGCTCTCCTCATGGGCTCGCTCATCTGATGAGCATGGCAAAGCAGCTTGAATTAGAGTCATCAACCGCCTGGCCTTATAGTTCAGCCCTTGATAGAAGCCTAAGTGACCCGGTGGCCTGGCTAATATGTGAACCCTGGGGGTCCACAGTAAGCTGAGTCTGGGAGCAAACCCTCCCTTAGCCCAGGCACCTCCTTCCTGGGCAACTGGAAGATATTTGCAAGGGTCACCCCTGTTTGTCACCACCCCTGGCGCACATGGGCACATGTGTCCAATGAATGAACAAATGAGTAATAGATGAATGGCACCAATCACTTGTATGCTGAAGTCAGTTGCTCTTGTGGAAAGCTTTCTCCTTGACTGCGGATGGAAAGCCTCAATCAGGCTGAGCCAGCAAGCGAAGGAGGCTTGTCTAGCATCTAGGAGGCCAGCCTAGATGTCTTGCCTCCACAGGGTCGAGGTGGCTGCTGTGCAGGGAGCCTCACAGCTGCCTGACTGAAGACTCCATCTGAATCTTGGGCTCCTCTTCCTCCATATTCCACCAGAGCTTCCACCATCCTGCCAAGAGCTCTGCTTCTAGGGGACCGTGGTTTGCATATACCAGCTCAGGGTATGTCTGTAGAGTACACATCTGCAGTGGGAAAACACCAGTTTAATCTGCTGTAACCACCACAGAGATTATCCTCATATATAACACTAGGGATACATTAGTTGCCAGCCATCCTTCCCCTTAGTTTAGTCATTAGACCCCCTGATTAGACTAATCAGGCAAGTCAGGCACATTTGGGGGAAAACCAGATAATTATAATGAGCTAAATTTAGAAACAACAGTCATTTTTTTGTAGCTTAGAAAGAGTGAAAGTCAGTGTCTCTCTACCAGTCTTTTGCCTCTGAAGCTACAAGAACATTATAAGAAATAATGAATAGAAAGAAATATGTCCTGCTTCTAACTAGAAAAAAAAAAGCTTTTATTTCAGCTGTCATGAATGCCTATCTGCCTAAAAATGAGCATATTCATCTTTCATATTATTTCTTCAGTATTTCTGCTGTGATCTTAAGTTTTGTTTTAATTCCTTCTTTTAATACAACCCACAAAATAAATACATATATATATACATACACACATATGTATGCATTTCTAGATATATATTTATACACACAGTATGTTTGCATATATATATAATGCACTCATGGTAAATCAGTCCAGCTGTGGTGTGTCATGCATCTCATCTCACTGGCTTGTTTCTCCTTCCCATGAACCATGGTTCTCCAGTGATACTCTCATCCCCCGGGACCCTATAACAGTCTGCTAAGGACTTGTTAAAGAGAGACTCTTATCAACTAGCCTCTGCTTATTTCAATACATCCTTAAAATATGGAAAAAAAACTCACAAAATTCAACTTTTAAAGTTGAATTTCATGCAGTAGTTAGATGGATGAGTTGTTTTGGGCCGGAAGCTTTTCTGTGGCACAGACCTGGTAGAGGAGCCTTCTTTTTTTTTTAATATACATTTATTTATTTTAATTGGAGGTTAATTACTTTACAACATTGTATTGGTTTTTGATTCGCTTGCAAATGACATTTTAATAGTTAAAGAACTCGCTCTTTCTCCCCTTGCTCTTTCATGCATCCACCACGCACATTCTATGTGGAAGTCCCGGTGCTAGGAACTGAAGGAGAGGCTTTAACTCGTAAGATATCACCCCAAATTGTGCAGTGTGGATTTGCCATGTGAATAAGTTAAGCCATTTAGCAGGCGCCACTGGGCTTCCAAGAGAAAGGATACTCTGGCCCGAACAATCAAGGAAGCATTCAGGGAGGAGGTGGCATCTGAACCAGCAGCAAAGTCATCAAATATAAATAGAAGTCCCATCAGGGGAGGAGAAGGCCTGGGAATTCTAGGCAAAGGAAAGATGTGATAAAAAGCATGTTGTGAGAGAGTGAACAGGTGTTTGAAATGAGGCACGTTTTCATGAGACAGAAGGTTTCTCTGAGAGAGTGGTGGGCGGTAGGACTAGAAAGATTTGCAGACAGATTGTGGACAACCCCAAGTGTGGGCTGAGGGACTTACTTACAATTTGTATAGTGACAGATGAAAGGTATTTGAAAGAATCACAGAGAACAGGATCTTAATACCTTTACCCACATTTTAATGGCCAGCTCTGGCTTTCACTATTGTTTGTGTTTTAAGTGGCTTTACAGCAACGGTTCTCAGCCAGGGCTGGGATTTTGTTAAAAGTACAGGGGGTGGAGGCCAGGCAAGCTGGTGAACATTCTGAGCACACAGGACGCCCCTGCAGAAGACTTATTGGGACCAAAATGTCAGTAGTGCCGAGGCTGAAAAAATCCTGCTCTGTGTTTGCTAAGGGAAAATCCCCTCAACATCTTGTTTAGTCAGACAAACACTGTCTCCCAAAAGCTCTCTTCTCCTACAAGAACTGAAAAATAGAAATCCTTTCAGAAAGCAAACAGACTCTCCCACTGGAGCCTCCAACTCTTCCATCATGTTTTGCCCCACCAAAAAATAATGAAATAGTCAATGTAAAAATGCCAGCTTTGTATAATCGTTTAGAATGATTGATTTTCTTTTTTTTATTTTGGTAAAATATATAACGTAAAATTTTCCATGTTAAGTGTACAATTCAATGGCATGGATGGAGTCCATTCACAGTGCTAGGTAACCATCACCCCGTCCTACTCTAGAGCTTGGTCACCATCCCAGCTGGAATTCTGTGCCCGCTACTCAGTAACCTCACTTGTTCTCCTCCCTGGGGCCCTGCTCCCCCTTCTTCTCCTTCCTGTCACTGTAAATATGGCTATTCCAGGGACCTCATATAAATGGAATTGTACAGTATTTGTCCTATTTTGGCTGGCTTGTTTCAGTTGGCATATATTTTCAAGGTGCATCCATGTTGCAACATACATCAGAATCTCATTGATTTTTATGTCTGAATAGTATTTTGTTGTGTGTATATTACACATTTTGTGCACATTTACATCTATTGATAGATTTCTGGATTATTTCCATTTTTGGATGATTGTGAGTAACGGTGCTATGATTATGAATAGTGCTGCTGCTTCCTTTCATTTTGGATTCTTAAGAGGACTTAATACCAAACTATATAAGTATTAGTGTATAAAAGTAAAAATAAAGAATGTTAGTTTTGTACCAAATTGTTAACACCAAAACAAGCAAGCATCCTTTTTTTTCCAAGTAATTTCGGCTTAACATGTGTATGTAAAACCACTGGTGGAGAGCAGGAAGGAGTTCACACATGGTCACACTCGTGAGGGTGTTGCAGGTACACAGGGTAAATGAAGACCGTGTCTGTGTGCAGGTTGCCTGCCATCGACCCCCTAGCCTGCGCACCAGTGCACTGCCCAGGCTCTCAGTGATTCTGCACTTGGAAATAAGACTTTCTTTTTGCAACTTCTCTCAGTAGATGCCTTTTTAAATTCATTGTGATCAAATCAGAATAAGAACATGTGAAAGAATCAAAATATTCATGAACCCTTTGACAAGCGGCCTGTGCCCTGGGATGTCATTTTTTGTAAATGTATGTATCCTTAGAAAGCCCCATATCAAAATATTAATAGAATATTAATATTCACTTAATACTTTAAATGGATTGGAGAAGATTCTGTTTGTTATTCACTTGATTGATTTCTAGATTTTCTGCACTGGACTAAATTTGAAATTAGAAATTGAAACCAATAATGTTTTTGAAGATGATAAATTACCTTTTTTTTTTTTTTTTTCAGGACTGCTTTTAGGGAAAATGAAATATTCTTTTCCAAGAAAATGTAAAATATAGAATATTTATGTGATGGAATAACTACATAAGAAATACAGAAATGAACTATATATATAATTTTCAACATCAGATCACAAAAAGATAAAGATGAATGACTGAAAGAAGCAAGTTACAAATAGTATATGGAACTAAATCACCATGTAAATTTAATAATGATAGATGGGTTATGGATTAGGAATGTAATAAGGGTATAAATTTATAGGCTGAAAAGATACACACCTGATCTGTGATAATAATTGTGTCTGGTGAGGGAAGCAGAGAGATGGGCTGGAAAAAAAGAGGGACCTCAGTTTTATCAAAAGTTATCTGGTTCTTTTATAGCCAAATTAATAGATCAGAAGCCAAAATGACAAAATGTGAACATGTGGAACTTTAGGGACTGAATACATAAAGATTTGTTACACTGTTCTCTATACTATGTTTTTAAAGCTCTAAAAGTGAAAGAAAAAAATATTTTACTAAATGTACTTGAGTATAGAAAAAAAGATTTGAATTGACTGTAAATTACCTACCCTTTCAGTTCAGTTCAGTTCAGTCACTCAGTCGTGTCCGACTCTGCGACCTCATGAATCACAGCACGCCAGGCCTCCCTGTCCATCACCAACACCAGGAGTTCACTCAGACTCATGTCCATCAAGTCGGTGATGCCATCCAGCCATCTCATCCTCTGTCATGCCCTTCTCCTCCTGCCCCCAATCCCTCCCAGCATCAGAGTCTTTTCCAATGAGTCAACTCTTCGCATGAGGTGACCAAAGTATTGGAGTGTCAGCTTTAGTATCAGTCCTTCCAAAGAACACCCAGGACTGATCTCTTTCAGAATGGACTGGTTGGATCTCCTTGCAGTCCAAGGGATTCTCAAGAGTCTTCTCCAACACCACAGTTCAAAAGCATGAATTCTTCGGTGCTCAGCCTTCTTCACAGTCCAACTCTCACATCCATACATGACCACAGAAAAACCATAGCCTTGACTAGACGGACCTTTGTTGGCAAAGTAATGTCTCTTCTTTTGAATATGCTATCTAGGTTGGTCATAACTTTCCTTCCAAGGAGTAAGTGTCTTTTAATTTCATGGCTGCAGTCACCATCTGCAGTGATTTTGGAGCCACCCAAAATAAAGTCTGACACTGTTTCCACTGTTTGCCCATCTATTTTCCATGAAGTGATGGGACCAGATGCCATGATCTTTGTTTTCTGAATGTTGAGCTTTAAACCCACGTTTTCACTCTCCTCTTTCACTTTCATCAAGGGGCTTTTTAGTTCCTCTTCACTTTCTGCCATAAGGGTGATGTCATCTGCATATCTGAGGTTATTGATATTTTTCCCAGTAATCTTGATTCCAGCTTGTGCTTCTTCCAGTCCAGCGTTTCTCATGATGTACTCTGCATAGAAGTTAAATAAGCAGGGTGACAATATACAGCCTTGGCGTACTCCTTTTCCTATTTGAAACTAGTCTGTTGTTCCACTTCCAGTTCAAACTGTTGCTTCCTGACCTGCATATAGGTTTCTCTTACATAAGGATAAAATGATAATTCTTGTACTGCTCAGAAGTAGCACATATTCCTGTAAGAGTTTCAGTTTGGAGTATTGTGGATATTCCTTTGATGGTAAAGTATGTATGTAAGTGCTTGCTTCAGCAGCACATATACTAAAATTGGAATGATACAGAGAAGATTAGCATGGCCCCTGCACAAGGACGACATGCAAATTTGTGAAGCATTCCATATTTTTCACTGTTTATAATAGCCAGGACATGGAAGCAACCTAGATATCCACCAGCAGATGAATGGATAAGAAAGCTGTGCTACATACACACAATGGAGTATTACTCAGCCATTAAAAAGAATACATTTGTATCAGTTCTAATGAGGTGGATGAAACTGGAGCTTATTATACAGAGTGAAGTAAGCCAGAAAGAAAAACAACAATACAGTATACTAATGCATATATATGGAATTTAGAAAGATGGTAATGATACCCTGTATGCGAGACAGCAAAAGAGACACAGATGTATAGAACAGGTTTTTGGACTCTGTGGGAGAGGGAGAGGGTGGGATGATTTGGGAGAGTGGCATTGAAACATGTATAATATTATATATGAAATGAGTTGCCAGTCCAGGTTCAATGCATGATACAGGAAGCTTGGGGCTGGTGCACTGGGATGACCCAGAGGGATGGTACGGGGAGGGAGGTGTGAGGGGAGTTCAGGATGGGGAACACGTGTATACCCATGGTGGATTCATGTTGATGTATGGAAACACAAATACAATATTGTAAAGTAATCAACCTCCAATTAAAATAAATAAAATTTAAAAAGTATGTATGTAAGTAAGATAAATTACTTTTTTTAAGTTTCTTTTGCATTTTTATTGTCGTATAGTAAATGTAAACTGTTCTGTTAGTTTCAGGTGTACAGAAAAGTGGTTCAGTTTAAATATATATATTGTTTTTCTGTTTATTTTCAGTTATAGGTTATTGTAAGATATTGAGTATAGCTCCCTGTGCTGTACAGTAGATCACGTTGTTTATCTGTTTTATATGCAGTAGTGTGTATATGTTAATCTCAAACTACTAATTTACCCCTCCCACCCTTTCCCCTTTGATAACCATGTTTGTTTTCTATGTCTGTGTGTCTACATCTGTTTCATATATAAGGTCATTTGTATTACATTTTAGATTTCATGTGTAAGTGTATCATATGATCTTTGTCTTTCTCTGACTTATTTCACTTAGTATGATAATCTCTAGGTCCATTCATGTTACTACAAATGGCATTATTACATTTGTTATGGCTGATTAATATTCCATTGTGTATGTGTACATCCATTTATCTATATCTTGGCTATTATAAGTACTGCTGCTGTGAACATTGGGAGGCATGTATCTTTTTGAAGTATGACTTTCTCTGGATATATGTCCAGGAGTGGGATTAAAGGACCATATGGTAATTCTATTTTTAGTTTTTTAAGGAACCTCCATACTGTTCTCCATAGTGACTCACCAATTACATTTCTACCAACAGTGTATGAGGGCGCTTTTTTTCCCACACCCTCTCCAACATTTATTATGTGTAGAGTTTTTGATGATAGCAATTTTGCCTGGTGTGAAGTGATATGTTATTGTAGTTTTGATTTGCATTTATCTAATGATTAGTAATGTTGAGCATCTTTTCATGTGCTTGTCGGCCATCTGTATGTCTTCTTTAGAGAAATGTCATTTTAGGTCTTCTGCTTATTTCTTGATTGGGTTGTTTAGTCTTTTTTTAATATTAAGCTGTATGAACTGTTTATATATTTTGAAAATTAATCCTTGTTGGTAGTATCATTTGAAAATATTTTCTCCCAGACCATATGTTGTCTTTCAGTTTTGTTTATGATTTCTTTTGCTGTGCAAAAGCTTTTAAGTTTAATTAGGTCCCATTTGTTTTTAATTTTCATTACTCAGAGTTGGATCCAAAAAGATATTTCTGTGATTGATGTCAAAGATGTCTGTGTATGTTTTCCTCTAGGAGTTTTAATATCCAGTCTTACATTTATGTCTTTAATCCATTTTGAGTTTATCTTGTATATGGTATTAAAGAGCATTCCAATTTCATTCTTTTACATGTAGCTGTCCAGTTTTCCCAGCACCACTTATTGAAGAGGCTATCTTTCCTTCATTGTATATTTTTCATTCCTTTGTTGTAGACTTAATATAAGAATGTGAGTTTATTTCTGGGCTTTCTACCCTGTTTCACTGATATATGTATCTGTTTTTGTACCAGATCCATACCATTTTGATTACTGGAGCTTTTTCATGTACTTTGAAGTCAAGAAGACTGATTTCTCCATATCAGGTCAATGGCAGGCAATCAGTACTCTATTCTTCCTTCTCAAGATTATTTTGACTATTTGGGATCTTTTATACTACCATACAATTTTTAATATTTTCATTCTAGCTCCATAAAAGATGTCATTGGTTTTATGTTAGAGATTTCATTGAATTTATAGATTGCTTTGGATAGTATGGTCACTTTAACAAATTGATTCTTCCAATCCAAGTATATCTTTCCTTATGTTTGGTTATCTTTCTTTCACCAGAGTCAGTTTTCAGAGTATATGTACTTTGCCTCCTTAAGGTTTATTCCTAGTTATTTAATTATTTTGCATGAAATGATAAATGGGATTGCTTCCTTAACTTCTCTTTTTGATTTTCTATTCTTAGTGCTAGGAAATGCAAGAGATTTCTCTGTGTTAGATTTATATACTTCAACTTTACCAAATCCATTAATGAACTCTCATATTTTTCTAATGACACCTTTTATTTTCTATGTACAGTATCATTTCATCTGCAAACAGTGACACTTTTACTTATTCATTTTCAATTTCGATATTTTTTATTTCTTTTGCTTGTCTGTTTACTGTGGCTAGGACTTTCAAACCGATGTTGAGTAAAAGTGCTGAGATTGGGAAACTTTGTCTTTTTCCTAGGATAAATGAGTTTTTAAAAAGTTGTTGATGTTCAGTAGCTCAGTCGTGTCCAAACTTTGTGACCCCATGGACTGCAGCATGTCAGGCTTCCCTGTCCTTTACCATCTCCTGGAGCTTGCTCAAACTCATGTCCATTGAATCAGTGATGCCATCCAACCATCTTGTACTCTGTCATCTCCTCCTTCTGCCTTCATTTTATCCCAGCATCAGGGTCTTTTCTAATGAGATGGCTCTTCGCATCAGGTGGCCAAAGTATTGGAGCTTTAGCTTCAGCATCAGTCCTTCCAATAAGTATTTGGGATTGATTTGCTTTAGGATTGACTGGTTTGATCTCTTTGCAGTCCATTGGACTCTCAAGAGTCTTCTCCAACACCACAGTTCAAAAGCATTAATTCTTTGGCGCTCAGCCTTCTTTATGATCCAACTCTCACATCCACACCTGACTACTGGAAAAACCATAGCTAAGACTATACCAACCTTTGTTCGCAAAGTAATATCTCTGCTTTGTAATATGCTGTCTAGGTTTGTCATAGCTTTTCTTTCAAGGAGCAAGCATTTTTCAATTTAATGACTCAGTCACCATCTGCAGTGATTTTAGAACCCAAGAAAGTAAAGTCTGTCTCTGTTTCCATTGTTTCTCCATCTATTTGCCATGAAGTGATAGGACCAGATGCCATCATCTTAGTTTTCTGAAAATTAAGTTTTAAGCCAGTCTTTTCACTCTCCTCTTTCACCTTCATCGAAGGTTAGTTCCTCTTCACTTTCTGCCATAAGGGTGGTGTCATCTGCATATCTGAGGTTATTGATATTTCTCCCGGCTAACTTGATTCCAGCTTGTGCTTTTCAGCCAGGCATTTTGCATGATATACTCTGCATAGAAGTTAAATAAGCAGGGTGGCAATATATAGCCTTGATATACTCCTTTCCGAATTTGGAACCAGTCCATTGTTCCTTGTTCGGTTCTAACTGTTGCTTCTTGACTGCATACAGATTTCTCAGGAGGCAGGTAAAGTGGTCTGGTATTCTCATCTCTTCAAGAATTTTCAAGAATTTGCTGTGATCCTCCCAGTCAAAGGCTTTAGCATAGTCAATGAAGCAGAAGTAGATGTTTTTCTGGAATTCTCTTGCATTTTCTATGATCCAACAGATGTTGGCAACTTGGTCTCTTGTTCCTGTGCCCTTTCTAAATCCACCTCGAAAATCTGGAAATTCTTGGTTCATGTACTGTTGAAGCCTACCTTGGAGAATTTTGAGCATTACTTTGCTAGCATGTGAAATGAGTGCAATTGTGCTGTAGTTTTAATATTCTTTGGCATTGCCTTTGTTTGAAATAGGAATGAAACTGACATTTTTCAATCCTGTGGTCACTGCTGAGTTTTCCAAATTTCCTGGCATATTGAGTGCAGCACTTTCACAATATCATCTTTTTGGATTTGAAATTGCTCAGCTGGAATTCCAACACATCCACTAGCTTTGTTTGTAGTGATGCTTCCTAAGGCCCACTTGATTTCACACTCCAAGATGTCTGGCTCTAGATGAGAGATCATACCATCATGATTATCTGTGTCATTAAGATCTTTTTTTGTATAGTTCTTATGTATTCTTGCCACCTCTTCTTAATACTTTCTGCTTCTATTAGGTCCATACTGTTTCTGTTTTTCATTGTGCCACTTTGCATAAAATGTCCCCTTGGTATCTCTAATTTTCTTGAAAATATCTCTCATCTTTCCCTTTCTATTGTTTTCCTTTATTTCTTTGCATGGATCACTTGGGAAGGTTTTCTTATTTCTCCTTGCTATTCTTTGGAACTCTGCATTCAGATGGTATATCTTTCCGTTTCTCCTTTGCCTTTCACTTCTCTTCTTTCTCAGATATTTGTAAGACCTCCTCAGACAACCATTTTGCCCTTTTGCATTTCTTTTTCTTGGGGATGGTTTTCATCACTGCCTCCTGTACAATGTCATGAACCTCTGTCCACAGTTCTTCAGGTCCTCTGTCTATCATATCTAATTCCTTTGTTCGTCATTTCCAGTATATAATCATAAGGGTTTTAATTTAGGTCATACGTGAGTGGCATAGTGGTTTTTTATACTTTCTTCAATCTAAATCTGAATTTTGCAATACAGAGTTCATGATCTGAGCCACAGTCAGCTCCCAGTATTGTTTTTGCTGACTGTATAGAACTTCTCCACCTTCAACTACAAATAATATAATCAATCTGGTTTCAGTATTGACCATCTGCTGATATCATGTGTAGAGTCATCTCTTGTGTTGTTGGAAGAGGGTTTTGTTATGACCAGTGCATTCTGTTGGTAAAACTCTTTGCTATGAGCATTTTGCATTCTCAAGCAAAAATGCCTTGCTTGATTTTTTACTCCAAGGCCAAACTTTCCTCTTTCTCCAGATACACTTGACTTCCTACTTTTGCATTCCAGTCCCCTATGATGAAAATGACATCTTTTTTTTTTGGTGGTAGTTCTAGAAGGTCTTATAGGTCTTCATAGAACCTACAGCTTCTTTAGCATTAATGGTTGGGGTATAGACCTGGATTACTGTGATATTGAATGGTCTGCCTTGGAAATGAACAGAGATCATTCTGTCATCTTTGAGATTGCACCAATTACTGCATTTCACACTCTTGTTGACTATGAGGGGTACTACATTTCTTCTAAGGGATTCTTGCCCACAGTAGTAGATATAATGGTCATCTGAATTAAATTCACCAATTCCAGTCCATTTTAGCTCATGGATTCCTAAAATGTCAATGTTCACTCTTGCCATCTCCTATTTGACCACTTCCAATTTACCTTGATTCATGGACCTAACATTCCAGGTTCCTATGCAATATTTTTCTTTACAGCATTGGACCTTACTTTCACCATCAGACACATCCAGAGCTGGGTGTTTTTTCTGCTTTGGCTCAGCCTCTTCATTCCTTCTGGAGCTATTTCTCCACTTTTCTCCAGGAGTATATTGGGCACCTACTGACATAGGGAGTTCATCTTTCAGTGTCATATCTTTTTTGCCTTTTCACAGCATTCATGAGTTTCTCAAGGCAAGAGAGACTTGGAAAAGTAGGGACTCTAAATAGAGCACCTTGGAAGATACTTAGAGGACCAAGGCATTGGTGTTTATAATTTGAGGAAACTTGTTCTAGGCAACAAGATATCTGTCAGAATCATCCCACAAAACATAAGGTACCTCTTGGTAATAAGGCCAAGACTCCATTAATTCTACCCTGTTCCTGTAAGGAAACTTTGGAATTGACCTTCTGCTGCAAAACCCCACTGACCTTGGTTCTTTTATGTGGAGATAGGAGCGTTCCACTGTGTGGAAAGTCAAAGCAAACCCTATAATCTTTTCTTGAAATGTTTTCATAGCTTCCATCAACACATTTCACCAATAACACTTCACCATCACTATTTTTGCTGAATGACTCTCAAGTGGAATGTTGATTTTTCTGTTGATTCCAAGTCCCGTTTGCTTTATATCATTTTACAGGTGCCCCCTCCCAAAATCTGTTGGACTGAGCTAGTTGGTCTTCTTGCTCTATGACCATAAATGGTGTAAATTTTTTTAATAAAGGCATCACCATATTTCAGTCAACTTCTGTTTCAAATATGTAAGTATGTCTCAAACCAGGACTGTATTGAATTTTTTTCCTTTTCTTTACAAGAAGTATACAATATGAATTTTATACAAAACTTATAGGCATGGACTTAAGGGTTTCTTTCCTCCCTGTCATTAAATACAATGACTATTATTTATATATTAAAGTACTCTCTCCTGCCAAGCCTAGAGGTAGCCTCAGGATCCTTCTCAACATTCAACTCCAGTCTGATTCTCAGCTAGCCAAAATTATTATCTAAGGTGAAGCCTCTTACTGCACATGTATACAGAATGTAGAGAATCCCTTTCTTCTTTTCAAACCAACTTATAAATTACTGCATCAATCATATTGCTTGAGACTTTTTGTTTCCCCCCTTCAGTTTCTAGAAGCAGATTGCCATCTGCTGTCTAGGAAACAAAAGTGACTGTCTCTTAATAGATCACAAAATAAGAAATATGTTTTCACATCAGTAAAATTTCAGGGTGTTTTTATTTCAGCATGAACAGAGTCCTTTTACAGGTAATGTATTGTGGTAGTAACAATTTAAAACAAAATAGTGAGTGAATGTATTATGTGTCAGATATTGTACTGTGTGTCATGCAGGTATTTCCTTATTGTATCTTTGCAACAGCTCTATCTATTAAGTAGGTACTGTAATTACATAGATGAGAAGCCTGAGGTGAAGGTTGATGAGGTTACTGGGCCAGGAATGCCCGGGGATGGCTGAGGCTAGCCTTAGCTCCCAGGCCCTGCCTTTGAACACTGCACTACATGCAGGGTGTGCTGCCAGCTCATATTGGCTCACCAAAGTCCACCAAAGAGTTTTCAGGAATTTTGTACTTTGGCCTCTATTAACAAGTAAGCTATATAACCTTAAAATTAAGTAAATTACATTAAAAATAAAGGCTATAGAAACTCTGAGTCCATTATGTCCTAATTGTTTACTGTGCTTTACTATTATAACTCTCAAGGTTATTTCTGTCCACCATACTTTTCTGGTGGGCAGACAGTATATCAGTGTATTACTGCACTTTTCTCCCTAATTCTGCTTCATTGGCCTTGCTCAGGTAGCTTGCAATTGGTCAGAGATGGAGAATTTATGCCACAGAGAGTAGCAAATGCTACCACTCAGGGTTTTATCATTGTGTTTTGTTTAGAGTCGGTTGTTAACCATGTATTAGCAAATCACTGACCAGTCTGGTAGGGGTGTTTGTGTTCTCTTTGCCCGTTGTTTTTGTGGTCATATTCTGTTCTGTTGGGTTCCTCACTATCCACATAATTTGATGTGAGTTGAGATTTGAGTGACTGTCTAATCAGAAAGTGAGAAAAGTGTTGGGACTCATTACAATGTCTAGTCAAGCTGCATGTTATTAACAAAATGGGCCTGAATCTTAAAAACAGAGTATGTATTAAATGACAAATAGGAAAGCAGATAATGAGTCTTTGGGGCATAAACTGATGATTTTCCGACTCTCAGATAAGTATCTAAAATTAGAGTATATTTATTAAAGCAGAAGTAAAGGAAGTTTGCAAACAAGTTTTGTGTGTGTGTGTGTGTGTGTGTGTGTGTTTTAGTTGCTTACTCATGTCCGATTCTTTGCAACCCCATAGACTGTAGCCCACCAGGCCCCTCCGTCCATGGGATTCTCCAGGCAAGAACACTGGAGTGGGTTGCCATTTCCTTCTCCAAAAGGAGCTACAGAAAGAAAGTGAAGTCGCTCAGTCATGTGCAACTCTTTAAAACCCCATGGACTGTAGCCTACCAGGCTCCTCTGTCCATGGAATTTTCCCGGCAAGAATACTTGAGTGGGTTGCCATTTCCTTCTATATATATGCATATACATATACGTTTATGTATCATTGTTGTTCAGTCACTAAGTTGTGACGGACTCTCCGTGACCCCATAGACTGCAGCATGCCAGGCTCCTCTGTCCTCGCTGTCTCCCAGAGTTTGCTCAAATTCATGTACTTGAGTGGGTTGTCATTGCTTCTCCAGGGCATCTTCCCAACCCAGGGATGAAGCCCGCATCTCCTGCATTGCCAGTGTGGTCTTTACCCCTGAGCCACCCGGGAGCTCGTGTTTATGTATACATGCATTTTCATACTGCGTGATTTAGTTTATAATCCCTAGCTAGGTCCCAGTGTCTGGGACCACTGTCTAAACCAATAATCTGTTGTTTCAGTTACTAAATGAATGTTTTTCAAAACCAGATCATGTCTTTTCATCTTTATATTTCCATCCTCCATTTTACCCTTTGTCTTGGGATAATGTGTGAAAGTTTCTAAGTGCTGATAAATGACTGTAAGATTCATCTGCTCCTCACATTCACAGCAGGCGTTCTGTTTACCAATGCTGTTATACGTTCTATTTCCTGGAAGTCTGTTAGAATATGGAACTGAGTGGAAATTTTACATATTTCAGTTCTCACCTAGGCTTGCCAAATAGTGTTTTAGTTCACTTTTTATGCAAAACTACAAATGAACCATTTAACACATCTTTTGAAGTCATAATGAGACAAAATATTCATGTTAATAAGATTATGTCATTGTTCATTTGGTCATTCAGCCAATTAATTTTTTACCAAGTACAATAATAATATAACCACAATGGCTCCTTTTTTTAGTACTTACTATATTTCAGGTCGTAATATATGCACTTTACCTGCTCTGTCTTATACAAACCTTTTCAGGGTAGATGAGAAAACTCTAGTTTGGGCAGTTCAAATTACTTGTCCAGACCTAATTTTATATAAATATCTCTTATTTCTGAGCTTTCATATTTAATACTCATGCCAGGTACAATGTGAAATGTCAGAGAAACATTGTAACACAGTTATGAGTTACAAGGGAAACAAGAGTAACACAGTTATGAGTATTGAACAACTTCCATCCTCATTGGAGAAAAGATACGTGGGAATGGTTACAGTAAAAATATGGGTATATATCCCTTGAGCCCCCCAAAAAATCACTTAGAAAAGGAAGAAATAAAGTTTGCCTCTCGGTTTATATTACAGGGTTTCCTTTACAACACAATTTCCTTTGCCAGTGTAAAACATTTATATTATTAATCCTAACAAAGTTAATGTGAGAAATCAATAAGTGTCTTGATACCTGTAATATTTGGAGAATATACTATTGTCCGGTTTAATGTGGCTAAGAAGAGACTGATCATGCTGACCACAGCCAGCAAGTCCTCTGAGAGCTCCCAGTCAGTTCTCCAAGCACAAATTGTCTGCGTAAGGCATCAGAATTAGTAACTTTCCTCCTGAGCACATGACTGATTGAGTTCCTTTGCTTCTTATGCTTCTTGTACAGTATGCTAGAAGGTTCTCATTGAATCAGTTTACAAAATAGACCTTTATATTCCCTGCAGAGATAAACAAAACAATACTATGTAAAAGGAAATCAGTGAATAAATTCCATAGTCATCCACAGATATTCTTACCACATTGCTGTGACTACAGACACAAGCCATAGCTTCATAAAAGAATACAAAATACTTGGTCACAGATTATATCACTTTCACTTTTCATTAAATATACATTTTAATGTATATTATTTTATTATACAACCTAAAAAGCACCAACATTTGAAAGAATTGTTACGGACCAAAAATTTGTGAGAAATTAACTTCAGGCCACTTCACGTAACTATTATTCTCTTTGTAAATGTTCTTTCTTCTGTTTCCTGGAAGTCTGTAGAATATGGAACTGAGTGGAAATTTTGCATGTTTTAGTTCTCATCTAGCATTGCTAAATTATGTTTTAGCTCCCTTGACATATAAGGCTAATTCCAAGGACTTAATAAAAGTAATTTTTCCTGGGTTAGTTTTGACTATTTTTATGGCCTTCCAAGAGCAATAAGCTTTAGGTATTTTCCAGAAATATGAATTTGATGGGCAGCTTGTTCAGTGCCTTTGTGCAGTAAAAAATTTTTAAAAAGACACATTTTTCTCCAGATATTTTTTATATCTGTTTAGAAATCATTGTAATATGCTGGTTTTCACTTTTAATTTTCCCTCCTGAGATATTTTAATATCATTTTCTTTTTGCAGGTATATTTTGTTTTATCAATTGAGCATTTTATAATGACTGCTTTAAAATCTTTGTCTTATGATCCAACAATTGTGTCATCTCAGGGTTGGCATCTGGTGATTGTTTTCCTCTTGGAAATGGGTCATGTGTTGTCACTTTTTCTCACATAATTTTGAATCATGTCCTGGACATTGTGAGTATTGTGTTGTGGAGACTCTGCATTCCATTATGTTCCTCCAAAGGGTGTGAAGGGTTTTCTGTCGGCAGTGATTGGTTAGACACATGCTGCCAGGTGTTTCGCCTGCACCGGCTAGTAGCGCAGGTTGCCTTGAGTGTGTTGCAACTGTGTCCTGCACACACAGCTTCAGGGCTCAGGAAGAGTCTTGGGCAGAATCTGCCCATGCTTTGGGGTCCCCTTCATAGACTCTCACTTTCTCTCATATGGCTCCTTCTGCAGGTGGCCCCAGAGACCCTTAAGGTAAGGCTGCAAAAGCCTGAAACGCAACTCAGGCTAGTTCCTCCTCCAAATCTTTACTCCTTTCAAAATATTCCTATCTGTGTTCGCTCTTCAGAGACTTCAGGTAGTTATTTTTGTATTTTGACCAGAATTTATATTTACTTGCAAAAGGTTCATTTAGGACCTTGTTCTTCCCATTGATTTCATGGAACAAAACATTTTACTTCCATTTTCCAGAAACATTTTAATAACATTGCAAAGTTATTGCGACAACATGTAAATTCCTGAAGACTGCGATTCACACAGATTCCAGAGGGTCAGGCAGTTATAGCCTGCTGTCTGCAGCAGCCCTAAGAGTACAAGCTACACTAACATGCAGTTCCATTGACCCAGTCATACCAGAAAGCCAACGGGTGACATTTTACATAGATTCAAAGGTGTTTTCCTTTTGTCCCTGGTTCTTACCTTCTCTGAAATAATCACCTACAACACTCAAATGATTGAGAAATCAACCCCAATTCCAAGTATTTCAGAGAGAATTTTTCCATCACTTACTGAGTAATCCATGGCAATGTTTAATACAAAACTGCTGAGGAAATCTACCTTAAATTAGCTGCCGCCTATTGCAGCCACAGCTTGCAAGCTGGCCCATATCTTGTAATCCCTCTTTCCAGTTAGTTTGCATATTGCTCACTGATTGCTTTTTGTAAGACTATCATAATTACTATTCATTTTGTAAAAATTCTGTTTTGATTGTATACTTCTGATGGTGAAGACCAGCCAGGTACTTATTACTTAAATTGAGTCAAAACTTCTATTTAGCTGGAAAAGTGAAAGTCACTCAGTTGTATCTGACTCTTTGAGACCACATGAACTCATCCATGGAATTCTTCAGGCCAGAATACTGGAATGGGTAGCCTTTCCCTTCTCCAGGGGATCTTCCCAACCCAGGGATCGAACCCAGGTCTCCCATATTGCAGGCAGATTTTTTACCAGCTGAGCCACAAGGGAAACCCAAGAATACCGGAGTGGGTAGCCTATTTCTTCTCCAGCAGGTCTTCCCCACCCAGGAACTGAACCAGGGTCTCCCACTTTGCAGGTGGATTCTTCACCAACAGAGCTAACAGGAAGACATTTAGCTGGAAAAGACCTTCTTAAAATGCATTTATCCATTCTTCCAACTTTATTTATGACTGTGTCATGGACATGTCCTCATCCTTCTTCTGTCACTCTCTACCAGATCTTTATTGCCTAACACTTAGGATACTGAAAGAAATATCTCTATATTTCCACATTCTTTCTTATTTTTATCCCTCCTAAGACTATAATTGTTACAGGCTGAGTGCCATATTTCTCTTTTATTCACCATAAACCCCAAGCTCTCTCTCTGCCAATATTACACATGATTTTCCCTTCAAACCACTTAAGAAAATGCCCTTTCTTTCATTTATATGCAGGGCACTAATTAAACACTGAATTCCAGTACTTATTTCATAAAAGATGTAGAACACATATGCCCACTTGTTTTGATAATAGGTTAATCCTATACAGAGAGGGCTTCCCAGGTGGCTGAGTGGGTAAAGAATCCTTCTGCAATGCGGGAGACGCAGAAGACTCAGGTTCAATTCCTGAGTCAGGAAGATCCCCTGGAGGAGGATATGGCAACCCACCCAGTATTCTTGCCTGGGAATTCCCAAGGACAGAGGAGCCTGGTGGGCTACAGTCCCTGGCGCTGCAAAGAATCAGACACGACTGAGCGACTGAGCATGCATGCATGCGTGTAACTCTATATATTACTGCAGTTACTATTAAACATTTAAAGGATGTCGATATTCAAATCAAATACAGCATAAAACAAATGTATTAAAATGTTAATAATTTTTAGAAGATTGCTTTTTCTCTTAATTGTCCAGGAGTCCCTAACTGGCATCATCTTACCTCTTTGATTAATGCACAAAAATACAAAAATAATATTTAGTTTAGGTTTTTTTAAAAAATTGAAGTATAGTTGATGTCCCATATTATGTTACTGGTATCAGCTCAGTTCAGCTCAGTTGCTCAGTCATGTCCGACTCTTTGCGACCCCATGAATTGCAGCACCTCCCTGTCCATCACCAACTCCCGGAGTTCACTCAGACTCACGTCCATCGAGTCACAGTGATGCCATCCAGCCATCTCATCCTCTGTCGTCCCCTTCTCCTCCTGCCCCCAATCCCTCCCAGCATCAGGGTCTTTTCCAATGAGTCAGCTCTTCGCATGAGGTGGCCAAAGTACTGAAGTTTCAGCTTTAGCATCATTCCTTCCAAAGAAATCCCAGGGCTGATCTTCAGAATGGACTGGTTGGATCTCCTCGCAGTCCATGGGACTCTTAAGAGTCTTCTCCAACACCACAGCTCAGAAGCATGTTACTGGTATATGATACTGTTATTTACAATTTTAAAAATTATACTCCATTTATAATTATAAAATATTGGCCATATTCCCTACATTGTACAGTTTGTTCTTTTTTTTAATTATTTTTTATTTTTTAGTTTGTTTTGCTTTACAATACTGTATTTGTTTTGCTATACATCGACATGAATCAGCCACGAGTGTACATGAACTCCCAATCCCAACCCCCACCTTGCCCCTCCCGCCCCACACCATCTCTCTGGATTATCCCCGTGCATCAGTCCCAAGCATCCTGCATCCTGCATCAAACCTAGACCGGCGATTCGTTTCACTTATGATATCACACATGTTACACTGCCACTCTGCCAACCCATCCCACCCTCTCCCTCTCCCACAGAGTCCAAAAGGCCGTTCTATACATCTGTGTCTCTTTTGCTGTCTTGCGTACAGGTTTATCATTACCATCATTCTAAATTCCATATATATGTGTAAGTATACTGTATTGGTGTTTTTCTTTCTGGCTTACTTCACTCTGTATAATCGGCTCCAGCGTCATCCACCTCATTAGAACTGATTCAAATGTATTCTTTTTAATGGCTGAGTAATACTCCATTGTGTATATGTACCACAGCTTTCTTATCCATTCATCTGCTGATGGACATCTAGGTTGCTTCCATGTCCTGGCTATTATAAACAGTGCCGCAATGCTAATTAATTTTATAGCTAATAGTTTGTACCGTTTAATCTACCCCTATATTGCCCTTCTTCCACTGTCCCCATAGGTAACCATTAGTTTGTTCTCTGTATCTGTGACTCTGCTTTTTTTGTTGTTGTTGTTATATCACTTTAACTAGTTTCTTTAATTTTGTATTTTTTAGATTCCATATGTAAGTTATAAGATGCAATATTTGCCTTTCTCTGTCTGACTTATTTCACTTAGTATAATACCCTCCAAGTCTGTCCATATTGCAGCAAATGGCATTATTTCTTTCTTTTTATGGCTGAGTAATATTCTGTTGTATGTATGGACCACATCTTCTTTATCCAATCCTCTGCTGATAAGCATTCAGGTTGTCCCACATCTTAGCTATTGTAAATAGGGCTGCTCTGAGTATTGGGGTATATATAGCTTTTTAAATTTGTGTTTTGGTATTTTTAATATATATTCAGAAGTGGAATTGCTGTGTCTTTTGCTGTTTTTATTTTTATTTTTTGAGTAAAAAAATAATTTTAATCAAAACTGACTCAATGCTGCTGTTAAGTCACTTCAGTCATATCCGACTCTGCGACCCCATAGACAGCAGCCCGCGAAGCTCCCCTGTCCATGGGATTCTCCAGGCAAGAATACTGGAGTGGGTTGCCATTTCCTTCTCCAGTGCATGAAAGTGAAAAGTGAAAAGTGAAAGTGAAGTCGCTCAGTTGTGTCCGACTCTCAGCGACCCCATGGACTGCAGCCTACCAGGTTCCTCCGCCCATGAGATTTTCCAGGCAAGAGTACTGGAGTGGATTGCCAACTGACTCAATAGTATAAATGAAATTCCACAAACTAGAGACTACCACACATCATAAAACACAAGTTCATTAGAGATCAGGCCAAAAAGTTTTCTGAGGGGAGGAGAGTCAGCTCTAAGAAATAGCACTTGGAAGTTACTGGGGCATGGGACTGAGGCTGACATGAAGTGTGGACATCATCTGCTGAAGGGAATTCCAGAAAGAGAGTGAAACCCCTTTCTCTCTTTGTAAGTTCACTGACAAGTCTCTAGCATCCATTCTTCTTTGGTGCATCTTTAGATGATAGCTGGAGAGTGTCTCCTCTACCTGTAGATAGCAACTACCATGATCACAAGAAGAATTAACAACTATACTCCCTGAGGAGGTGTCGCGTGCAGATGCTGGCTCACAAGTGTGGCTGGACAACCTGTGAACACTTACCGTCATCCCCATTTTCTGAAGAGGACCCCGATTCTCAGCAATATTGTGTAGTTCAACTCCCAGCTTTGCTGGAGATGGCAAAACTGGGCTGACAGCCCGTAGCCATCTAAGTCTCTGGCATGGATGTGACTCAGGCCCCTGTACTTGGAGGAGGAGCTCATCCAATGAGAGCAGCTCCCAGGGAAGGCTGCGTCATGGATGTGCCAGGCTGGAAAGCAGGGAGTCCTGGGAAAGCCCAAGGCATCCTTCCTTGTTCTTTGCTCATTTGTCTTTGTTTTTCCCTCTTCTCTCTTCTCACATTTGGTAAATAGGTGAGTCATCCTGAAAATATGCACTTCTCTTCAGTTTATTCATTTCTACATTTACTCCAAAATGAAACATATTCTTTAGAAACCAAAGACAGTATAAAAATAGGAGAACTCAGCTAAAATAAACTTATATAATTCATATACTACATATTAGTATATATTTTCTGTTAATCTAACTTTCTGTGGTGATTCACTGTAACACAAAACATGGGAATCAAATGATAAACTTTTGTTCAAGTCTTCACTCTGAAGGGAAGGAAATTTGTAAGAACAGAAGTAAAAGTCCTCAACAGAAAACAAACCCATGTTCACCAAAGAGGAGGACGCAGGAATAAATTAGGAGCTTGGGGTTAACATGTACACACAGCTATTTATAAAATAGATAAACAGCAAGGCTCCCTGTATTGCCCAGGGAACTATACTCAATATCTTATAATAACCTGTAATGGAAAAGAATCTTAAAAAGAATGGGTATATAGCTATAACTGAATCACTTTGCTGAACACCTGAAACTAACCCAACCTTGTAAAGCAACTGTCTTTCAATAAAGAAAAAAGCAAGGATCCGACATAAAAATTCTTCCAAGTACATACTTAGAGAAAAAAACAAATTGTGAAGCAATCAGTTATATGGAAATAATGTCCCAACCTTTTCCTAAACTATGAAGGTTGTAACATTTCACGGCCACTGGCACAACTAAATATAAACACGATTATGCTGGGTTGCCCCCCGTGCTTGTGCTGACTGACACAACAATTAAAGAAACAAGTTTCCTTTGTAAATTACAGCTCCACACAGCTTTGACTAAGCAGAGAGTGTACATTAGAAATATTTTTAGCTTGACATGAAACTTTCCAAAGGCTCCTAATTAAGCATTTAAGTCCAAGGCACTATAATTGCAACTGCCAAAATAACTGGGAAATCATACCTTTGGTGGGATCCTTCTTAAAACTATTGTTTCAAAAACCTTATGGAAAGGCTTTATTATTCTGCAACATTCTCTTAACCAGAGGGCACTTCTAAATCTGCCCACTCGGTGAGAAATGCAGACGCATTGTTTCTGTCCAGGGAATGGGTACTATAAATGTGGAAGCACATACAAGGGAAAAGAGAGTGGACATCAGTCCTTGGTGACTCAAAGAAAAAGACTCCAGCCTTGTGCTACTGAATTTCACAGCAGAGCATCCCATTTCCATGAGTCAGAGGTAGATTCTGGCCATAGGAGTTCAGCTCTCAGCATCCTTGAGGGCATCTTATTAGAACACCATCTCACTTATTATTTGATAAGTGAAACTATCTAATCTTTGTAAATGTGCTACCTTTCCAGAAGAATAGTAATAGGATTTCATGCAAAATGTTCTTCTGTAGGTCATATTTCAATTTTGTTATGTGAAGGTAATATGCTTTTTCACAGTTGAAATGCTAAGAGCTTTCAGATTAAAGCATCAGTGGCTTTTAATGAGGATTTTTCAGGGCCATTAGCATATATGAATTTAAAATAGCTGTCATTTATCTACCATTGTCTTACAAGTTTTGTTTTGGTCACTGGTATAATTACCCAGATAAATCTGTGAATATTTTTAGAGGATTTTAAAGTTTAAATAAATAATCAAAGTGGTATTGTTTGAAAGGGCTTCCCTGATGGCTCAGATGGTAAAGAATCTGCCTCAGTGAAGCAGAGCCGAGTTTGATCCCTGGATCAGGAAATCCCCCGAAGAAGGGAATGGCTACCCACTCCAGTATTCTTGCCTTCAATATTATTTTTATTGAATGTACTTAAGGTTATTAATTAGTATTATGATTCATTTCAGTCCCAAACCAAGAATTTCAGCAGCACAGTGAGTAGTTTACAGAAAAACTTAGTTGATGACTGACATTGGTGAAGTCCTTCCTGTGGGCGTCGGGCAGTGAGTGCCTTGATCGCTGAATCACTCAGCAGCACTCATACTATACACATCCTATGTGGCCGAGGTGTCCAGGGGTCAGAGAGTTTAGGTATCCTTGCCCAGGGTGACACAGCAAACAGTGTCAGACTGCTGTTTGGACCCAGGCAGTTTGACTCTGGGTATTTCTCTTAACATCAACAGAATGTAGATGAGCAAATCCTCATTAAATGAGCCAATAAATAAATGAAGAGGAAGATGCCTAGAGGAAGACATCAGACAACAGTAGAATATGTATGACAGTAAAGTGACAAGGCTTATTTTCAAACAAAGGCTACAGGTCGTTGATTTTATGCTTCTGCAGGCTCAGAACCGACCCCTGGTCTCTTGTCTTGCACCAGTGCTGCCACCGATTCTCAGAACAGCTATGGCACTCTCCTTGGGGACTGACTTTAAGTCGGCATACAGGTCACAAATGCACATGACTTAGCCAAGTGGCTTTCTATTCCCACTGTATTTTCTAACTAAAGAGACTCCCCCTGCGTGGTCAGCTTCCTCACCAGAGTTGGCTCTGGATGGCATCTGGCTGTGAAGAGTCAGATTCATCCTCTCAGTGTGAAAATGTGCTGAGCCAAGGTAGTCATAGGGATTCGGTCACAGTTTACTTTAATCACTTCCCAAATCATTTTGAGCAATGAAGGAATTGCTCTAAGGGTTTAGTCCACTCGGTTGGAAGCCCTGGTTGGGTTCCTGCTCATTTAGATAAATGAGTTTTTTCAACAAGACCAAAATGGGCCTCATTCTTTAAGATCCAAGTGTGAAAACCCGTTCCTTGCTCGAGGTCCACTCCCTGCTAGAAAACAAGGGCTGGAGCAGAGGGCTAGACGGTGAGAGAGAGACTGATGGTCCTTCTCCCAGGCTGTTACAAGACTGGGGATCTTGGGAACCCTTTGCCCTCTAGTTCAGTCTTAGTGGTGGCAGTAAGAAGGTGGCACAATGATTTAGTGAAAAGCGGGAGGATTGAAGGATTTTACCAGCAAAAGGCAGTGGGTCTTTGGCAAAACTTCAAAGTAGAAAGTTTGATTTCTGAACCCCTGAACTCCCATCAATCTCCCCTTATTTTATCTCCCAATGAAATGGCACCCTCATTTCTTCCTGGATCTCAATTCTTGTTCTGTGCCAGAGGTCAGAAAAGTGCTAGCTAATGGCAGTTTCCCACATGATTCACCTCTAATATTTGCACCCTGCAAAGAAATGTTTATTTTGTTTTTTAAATTTATTTTTAATTGGAATATAGTTGCTTTACAATGCTGTGTTAATTTCTGCTGTGCGGCAAAGTGAATCAGTTATACATGTACTTACATCCCGTCCCTCTTGAGCCTCCCTCCCACCCCCACCCCGTCCCGCCTCTGTAAGTCATCACAGAGCACTGAGCTGAGCTCCCTTTGCTCCACGCAGCTTTCCACTAGCTCTTTCTCTATTGCATATGGCAGTGTATGCATGTAACTGTTACTCTCTCAATGCGCCCCCTCCTCTCCTTTCCCCCCATGTCCAAAAGTCCATTCTTGACATCAGTGTCTCCGTTCCTACCCAGGAAAAAGGTTCATCAGTACTGTTTTTCTAGATTCATTATATATGCGTTCATATGTGACATTTATTTCTTTCTGACTTACTTCACTCTGTATGATAGACTCTAGGTTCATCCACCTCAGTACAATTGACTCGATTGTGTTCTTTTTTTATGGCTGAGTCGTATTCCATTGTATATAGTTACCACAACTTCTTTATCCATTCATCTGTCAATGGGTTGCTTCCATTTCTAGCCATTTAAATAGTGCTGCAATGAATATTGGGATGCGTGTGTTTTTTCCATGTGTCTTTTTGAATTATGCTTTTCTCAGGGTATATGCCCAGTAGTGGGATTGCTGGGTCTTATGGCGGTTTTATTCCTAGTTTTTTAAGGAATCTCCATACTGTTCTCCATAGTGGTGTTTCAATTTACATTCCCACCAACAGTATAGGAGGGTTCTCTTTCCTCCAGATCCTCTCCAGCATTTATTGTTTGTGGACTTTTTGATGATGGCCACTAGGACCCATGTGAGGTGATACTACATTGTAGTTTTAATTTGCATTTCTCTAATAATGAGTGAGGTTGAGCATCTTTTCCTGTGTTTGTTAGCCATCTGTATGTCTTCTTGGGAGAACTGTTTAAGTCTTCTGCCCATTTTTTTGATTGGGTTGTTTGTTTTTCTGATATTGAGCTGCATTAGTTGCTTGTGTATTTTAGAAATTAAGAAACTTCTAAAGAAGGAAAATACAGCTTAATTCTGCCACCAAGAAATGCTTCTGTTCCCCCTACCCACATTCTTCACCAGTGAGTCAGCAGAGACTTGCAAACCATCTCTGAAATGCAGAAAGAATGCCAGCTCCTTCTTTAGAGGAAGATATAGCTTAGAAATAGCTATAGAAGTTTAAATTAAACTTACTTGTATAACCAGTATTATATATCATCATAAGCAGGGACTATCTGAGGAGAACCATGAATTTCTGGTATTGTGTCTCTATAGAAAAGAACTAGGAGAGATAACCCCCAGTGAAAAAAACCCAGTTGCAGTGGAAGAATCTGAAAGCAGTGTAGCCCATGTTCAGGAGGGGCCAAGGACACTGGGGCTGTGACACTTGCTGACCACTTGAAGGGCCAGTGTGGCCTCCTCATGTAAGTTCTTCTTGAAAAACGCTCAGGGAAACCTTCTAGTATTCATTAAATTCAGTAGTGAAAAGTTTGCATTAATAATATTGATTGATAAACATTTACATTGATCAGTGCTGATTTATTCATCACAAATGTACTTGTTAACAAGATTAGAAATAAATTCTTTCTAATGGATAGAAATTTCCTCTAGAAGGAATTAAGAAAGGTGTATTCTAACCTGGCTTTGCAACTCAAATAATCCATCCCACCAAAGGAAAATGGCAGCACACAGCTTATAAGAACACCCTTCCTGACTTCAGATATCTGATAGATGAGATTAAATATGTTTTCTGAGTCTGCTCCACTGTAAGACAGCCAATCATGTATTGACTGAAAGAAGGAAGAAGAGTGGTCCAATTTAACTAGCCAGATATCCAACAGAATTTGAAATTTGAGCTATTAAATCTAAGTGTTCCCAAAGCAGTCATTAATAACTCAAGTAAATGGAAGAACAATGATCGAGGATCGACGCTGTTAGGGCAGATGCTTCTAGATTCCTCCGGAGGCACTGTTCTCAAACAGGTCTGTGGGAAGCACAGGTGAGTCTTAAGGCAACACCGTGAAGCTCGACACAGGCATGTGGAACACGAATAGTGAAACAGGAGTTAGCACCAAATGCCCAACAGGCAGGTTCTGAGGAAAGGGGCCAAGGAGAGGGGATGGGAAGATTCTGCAGTTCTAAAAGCAGATGCTGAAGCCGCGTTTCCGTCACTCTCAGGACAGCCCTTCCTCAGCAGTGGGAGAGTCCACTGACCAACCACTGACCCTCCTGTGTCCTCTTCGCCCGCTCAGGAGCTTCCTCATCCCCACTCATGGGAGATCTATTTCCAGAGATTCACAGACAACCCCAGAGTCTCCACATCCTTGAATTTATAATAAACACTCAGAATTTTAAACACTAACATTTAAGAACATTTTTCTGCATCTAAATATATCAGTCTGCTGAGTATGCTTTTTGAAACTAAGAACTTTTGCTGGTTTTCTCATGGAATCAAAGGCCACACTTGGTTTAATGCTTGCAATATGATCCCTTGAGCAAAAAGAATAAACTTTCATACTGTGAAAATAAGAAGAAAAGGAGGAAGCAAGGAAGGGAGGGAAGAAAGAAGGGAGGAAGAGGAGAGCTGTGACTACTTAGCTCAGGCTCTGATTTGGCTCCATTACTGGTATTTACTGAACACCTACTGTATGCATAGCAAAATCACTCTATCAATTTCATTGTGACTCCTGACAAACTCACCTCCCAGCTTTCTTGTGCGAATGATCCTCTTTCACACTGCCTGGTTCCTGGAAGTGTTGTGAAAATTAACAAGTGTGTGTTTGCAAAGTTTGCAAAATCCTCAGATGAATGTGTTGTGTAAACACTGAAGTGTGCCGTCTTTCCAGGCCATAGCCCACATCCAGAGCTTCTCTAATAAGCCAAGTTTTCCTGTTTGGGAGATGCTTGCCTGGGGCTGTTTCATTGTGAGACAGCTGATGTGCCTTTTATTAATACACATCCATGACTCGTGGCCCAGTAGAAGATAAGGCTGCAAAGATCAAATTGTATTTTACATGGACTAAGTGTCTCCTGACCTCTTTCATCCCTTTTGAGTAAAGTGCCTCAAATCTTCATGATTTACATTAAAATTTTTAAAAAGCACTTTCTTTTTGACTAAGAGGTACTCCTTACATTCAGGAATATTTTTTCAAAGATGTTCAAAACCCAAAAGTAGTTGATCACTTAGAAGTTAGTCCATATATAGTTGAAATTAAAAATTTTTAAGCCCTATTGAATTCCATAACAAATGAAGATGTCATAGAGACACATGTACCCCAATGTTCATTGCAGCACTGTTTATAATAGCCAGGACATGGAAGCAACCTAGATGTCCATCAGCAGATGAATGGATAAGAAAGCTGTGGTACATATACACAATGGAGTGTTACTCAGCCATTAAAAAGAATACCTTTGAATCAGTTCTAATGAGATGGATGAAAATGGAGCCGATTATACAGAGTGAAGTAAACCAGAAAGAAAAAGACCAGTACAGTATACTAACACATATATATGGAATTTAGAAAGATGGTAATGATAACCGTATGCGAGACAGCAAAAGAGACACAGATGAATAGAACGGACTTTTGGACTCTGTGGGAGAGGAGAGGGTGGGATGATTTGGGAGAATGGTACTGAAACATGTATACTATCATATAAGAAATGAATCGCCAGTCTGTGTTCGATACAGGATACAGGATACTTGGGACTGGTGCAGGATACTTGGGAGTGGTGCACGGGGATGATCCAGAGAGCTGATATGGGGTGGGAGGGAGGGGTTCAGGATTGGGAACTCATGTACACCCAAGATGGATTCATGTCAATGTATGGCAAAACCAATACAGTAATGTAAAGTAAAATAAAGTCAAAATAAAAATAAAAAAAGTATAAGATCAAATGAAAAAATAAAATAAAATAAAATGATGTATTATCAGGTTAAAGATCATATTGTTATCACCTTTTCAAGTATTTCAAACATTATAAAATAATTCATATGCACATTTTAAACAGACTTGCTGAAATCTTGCAAATTTATTTCTTAAGTTGCTAAAAACCTCTGCTATTTAAGGTTGTCAACATCCATCTGAAATTATTAGTTCAGTGACACTTTTTGAAAAATACAATTTTGTGCCTCTTGTAATGAGTGTTGACAGCGAGCGGTATTAATTAGCACTCAGCAGTCAGGGCCAGAGCTTGCTTCCAGCTGTTAATCTGGGACCAACTGAACAAAGACTCCTATGAACTAATCAAGTCTGGTTACTGGTCCTTCAATTTATAATATGTCATAATTCTCTGGGTAAAGCTTTATTCCCATTTGCTTTCTTAATATCTACATTATTATTGCCATTGCTTGCAATTTATGGAAACGGTCACTTTTTGAGTAAATTGGTATGTTCATGGCAAAATATATGCCCTTACCCTAAGGTAGATGGCAGATTTTATTTTATTTTTTTTAGTCATGTCCAACTCTTTGTGACCCCCTGAACTGTAATCTGCCAGGTTCCATTGTCCATGGGGTTTCCCAGGCAAGAATACTAGAGTGGGTTGCCATTTCCTTCTCCAGGAGATCTTCATGATTCAGGGATTGAACATGCACTGTAGACAAATTTTACCACTAAGCAACCAGAAAGCCCCATTTTTGACACATATTCAATCAATTTGAGACTCATTAATTTTTTCCACTCAGCATAGTTATTTACATAAAATAAAAATTATTCTGTAAATACTATAGGGAGAAATTAATACTTTTTAAAAGGTATCTATACATGTTAATAAAGTTAAGAATATTTATGAATGGTTTTATAAAATTATATTTTATAGAGTTAGTTTCCTTGAAAATAATTAAGATGCTTTTTCCAGAACACAGTTTATATTCAAATGTAGATCAATGAAGATAGATTCTCACCATATTAATCTGTATGTCTCTATAGTAGATAAATAATGGACTATAGCTATAGTGAAGTGGTGGCTTTTCACTGCTTATATAAATAGACATATACATAATACTGCTGGAAAATAAGCTCTCCCTTTCATTTCTTATTTTGCTTCAGGAAAAATTCATTAGTAAATATCAAGTTCCTTTGTGACTTTTCTAATAATGTTTACAATGAACTCTGTAACAAAAACTATAAAGAATACAAACAATAATTTAAACCGAAGACACACTTCACTATATTTGTATGAAATGAAATAATAAAAGTTTCCTTACCCAGCGATGTGCTAAACATGGCTCACAACAACTAGGAGGGGCTGAATGTTAAATTTTTAGGAATTTTGTGAGCCGGTTGGAGTTTTCCAGGTGGCTCGGTGGTTAAAAACAATCCCCCTGCTGGTGTAGGAAATGCATGTGATCAATATCCTGGTTGGGAAGATCGGGAGGAGGAAATAGCAGCCTGTTCCAGTATTCTTGCTTGGAGAATCCCTTGGGCAGAGGAGCCTCCTGTGCTACAGAACATGGAGTCGCAAAGAGTCGGACACTACTGAGTGACTGAGCATGCACGTGTGTGAGCCAGCTGGCAACCACAAAGCTATTAAATTTTAAATATATCAATTTATACATAAAATACATTTAAAGTAAAATGAATAAATATTCAAAACTCGTCCAACCCTAATTTTCTTGTCTAAGTTCCTTGTTATGTCCCTGTGAAGAATATTTGGTTGCGGGCTAACGTTTTCCCTGAGGTTCATGACACTGTACAGGAGACAGGGATCAAGACCATCCCCATGGGAAAAAAAAGAATGCAAAAAAGCAAAATGGCGGTCTGTGGAGGCCTTACAAATAGCTGTGAAAAGAAGAGAAGGGAAAAGCAAAGGAGAAAAGGAAAGATATAAGCATCTGAATGCAGAGTTCCAAATAGCAAGAAGAGATAAGAAGGCCTTCTTCAGCGATCAATGCAAAGAAATAGAGGAAAAGAACAGAAAGAGATCTCTTCAAGAAAATTAGAGATACCAAGGGAACATTTCATGCAAAGATGGGCTCAATAAAGGACAGAAATGGTATGGACCTAACAGAAGCAGAAGATGTTAAGAAGAGGTGACAAAAATACACAGAAGAACTGTACAAAAAAGATCTTCACGACCCAGATAATGACGATGGTGTGATCACTCACCTAGAGCCAGACATCCTAGAATGTGAAGTCAAGTAGGCCTTAGAAAGCATCACTATGAACAGAGCTAGTGAAGGTGATGGAATTCCAGTGGAGCTATTTCAAATCCTGAAAGATGGTGCTGTGAAAGTGCTGTACTCAATATGCCAACAAATTTGGAAAACTCAGCAGTGGCCACAGGACTGGAAAAGGTCAGTTTTCATCCCAATTCCAAAGAAAGAAAATGCCAAAGAATGCTCAAACTACTGCACAATTGCACTTATCTCACACTCAAGTAAAGTAATGTTCAAAATTCTCCAAGCCAGACTTCAGCAGTAAGTGAACCGTGAACTTCCAGATGTTCAAGCTGGTTTTAGAAAAGGCAGAGGAACCAGAGATCAAATTGCCAACATCCGCTGGATCATGGAAAAAGCAAGAGAGTTCCAGAAAAACATCTATTTCTGTTTTATTGACTATGCCAAAGCCTTTGACTGTGTGGATCACAATAAACTGTGGAAAATTCTTTAAGAGATGGGATTATCAGACCACCTGACCTGCGTCTTGAGAAACCTATATGCAGATCAGAAGCAACAGTTCAAACCGGAAGTGGAACAACAGACTGGTTCCAAATAGGAAAAGGAGTATGTCAAGGCTGTATATTGTCACCCTGCTTATTTAACTTTTATGCAGAGTACATCATGAGAAACTCTGGACTGGAAGAAACACAAGCTGGAATCAAGATTGCCGGGAAAAATATCAATCACCTCAGATATGCAGATGACACCACCCTTATGGCAGAATGTGAAGAGGAACTAAAAAGCCTCTTGAGGAAAGTGAAAGAGGAGAGTGAAAAAGTTGGCTTAAAGCTCAACATTCAGAAAACGAAGATCATGGCATCTGGTCCCATCACTTCATGGGAAATAGATGGGGAAACAGTGGAAACAGTGTCAGACTTTATTTTTTGGGGCTCCAAAATCACTGCAGATGGTGATTGCAGTCATGAAATTAAAGGATGCTTACTCCTTGGAAGGAAAGTTATGACCAGCCTAGACAGCATATTGAAAAGCAGAGACATTACTTTGCCAACAAAGGTCCATCTAGCCAGTGCTATGGTTTTTCCAGTAGTCATGTATGGATGGGAGAGTTGGACTGTGAAGAAAGCTGAGTGCCAAAAAATTGATGCTTTTGAACTGTGGTGTTGGAGAAGACTCTTGAGAGTCCCTTGGACTGCAAGGAGATCCAACCAGTCTATTTTAAAGGAGATTGGCCCTGGGATTTCTTTGGAAGGAATGATGCTAAAGCTGAAACTCCAGTACTTTGGCCACCTCATGCGAAGGTCGCCATTTCCTCATTGGAAAAGAGTCTGATGCTGAGAGGAATTGGGGGCAGGAGGAGAAGGGGATGACAGAGGATGAGATGGCTGGATGGCATCACCAACTCAATGGACGTGAGTCTGAGTGTGAACTCCTGGTGTAGGTGATGGACAGGGAGGCCTGGCGTGCTGCAATTCATGGGATCACAAAGAGTCGGACACAACTGAACGACTGAACTGAATTAAACTTTTTCCCAACTTCACGTCTAGCGACATCAAGGTGGTAGCTAGAATGGGCCAATGTGGTGGCATATACACCTCAAAAACAGCACATCCCACTGGCCTATCATAACAAACTTATCGGGTGAATGTCTCTTTCTAATGAGTCTTCATATCAGTTTATCCTTCTCCTTCTGATAGACTTTAGTAAAAACGAGGAAAGGACAATATTGTACCTTTAAACCTGTAAAAGTACTTTGAGATTGAATGATTCTAAGCCTTCTTTCTAACCTAAATATCCAATAGGATCTCAGGCAACATTGAAAAATGTGCTTCAAGTGTAGGTTGCAGGTTGGCATATAATTTTTGTGCCATTCTGGGGGACAGCCTTGCTGATATGCAACCCAGTCAGATATCTGTGCCCTTGTGTTGAGCAGCAGAAATGAAAATCAGTCAACATTCACGGAAAAGAGCAACCTTCAGTGAAGATCAGGGTTCTCAATCTAGATGAAGCTGATCAAAGTCACCCATTAGTGGGACCTTTTCAGGCAGTGCCTCCAGCCCCACAGTTCAATTGCTACTTGTTTTTACTTGTATATATTCCCGTGCATGCCTGCTAAGTCACTTCAGTCATGTCTGAGTCTTTGTGACCCTATGAACTGTGGCCCACCAGGCTCCTCTGTCCATGGGATTCTCCAGGCAAGAGGACTGGAGTGGGTTGCCATGCCCTCCTCCAGGGGCTCGTCCCAACATAGGAATTGAACCCATGTCTGCTGCATTGGCAGGTGGCTTCTTTACCACTAGCGTCACCTGGGAAGCCCAGTACATTCCCATGTTTCTTATAAAACAGAGACACTTTAGAGAACCGTGTAGCTGCATGATATGTACACTAAAATGTTAAAGTAAAACGGCAAGCATAACTTACTTTATGCTTCCCGGATGGAATGAATGTGCCTTTTGTGTAACTCACTTCCAGCCAGGACCACTCAAGACAGGAGTGTGGCGATGCCTGCTTTGTAGTGAGCTGTCTGTGCAGGGACGTTACAGTGACCTGCTAAACAAAAATACAACAAGAGTGCTTTTATTAAAATCTGCATGAACATTATATTCAGGATTTAAATTGGATTCTTAAATGAGTTCTCCTAAAATGTAATACAGATTTTTGCAATGCAGTAGAAAAGCAACCTGTGCCAACTAATAAAGTTAGAAAGAGGGGGGAAAGGTGTCATGAATGTCAATAAGTGATCTCTTTCAATCCGATTGTATTGAAATGTCAAGTTAACCAGCTACTGTTATGCACAGAATGTATTTTTGTAATGTATTTACTTTTGGCTGTCCTGGTTCTTCATTTCTGCACGTGGGCTTTCTCTCCCTGCAGTGATCAGGGGCTGCTGTTTGCTGCAGCATGCAGGCTTCCTGTGGCAGTGCCTTCTCTTGTTTCAGAGCATGGGCTTTAGAATGTGGGCTGAGTAGTTGTGGTGGACTGACTTGGCTGCTCTGTGGAACTAAGGTCTGTGCAATCGTCCCAGACCCGAGATCAAACCCGTGTCCTCCGCGCTGGCAGGCAGATTCTCAACCCCGGGACCAGCAGGGGCGTCTGTAAAGAACATTTTTAGTCACACTTTACTGAGACAACACTAAAGATGAGATGATCAGAATATTGTCCACGGTGGCAAAACTCAGGAAATTATGTAGCCTTGATTGATGCAAATGTCTCTTTTTACTGTTAATATGTATTGGTCCATGTAAAAAGCATTCAATGCTGCTCTAAAATTCTGGCAAAGTCTTTTTTTTTAAGTAATCCAAAACAGTTTCCAGGGTCCATGATTGATTTCTAAAGAGAGAATAATTGTATGAATAAAAGTTAAAGGATTCTTTTATCATACTTCAGTCCTCTAAGGGATCGTGTGTTCTATCCAACCTTGTTATAGTGTCAAAGTGTGCAGACGTTATGTCTAAATGATTTGCTAAGAAATTGGCAACAGAAAAAAATACATGTGCATGTATATCTATATAGATACAGAAATATGTATATATATAACACAAATAAAAGCATGTTACTTATATGTGATCAGATGAGATTAATTTTAAGTTTATCATGCCAGATGAGAATAGTCATTATGGATTCACATTTTTTCTATTGTAATTAGATGGCCTTGAGGACGTAAAGATGTAATTATCATTTTCAATGTCCCTGGCCTCACTGAGCAAACAGTTCTTGATATTGACACTTTGTACCATGGATAATGACACTCTTCCTTCATTCAGAGGAACGGAAAAGTGCCACATAAGCACTCACTCATCAGCAGCTATTGTTTCATCATCAATTATCAAGCATTAGAAAAGAAATAGCACCAAGCCTCACCCAGTGGAAATTATTATATTCTCACTAAGCCTTACCAGGATTAAACATTCAAATCAAATTCATGTTTTTAATAGGAAAATATGAATCTATGCCTTGGAAAACCAAAATATTTTTTAAAGATCCAGCATTTTAAACAAGATAAAGTAAGACTATTTGAAATGTAAAAGTTTAAGAAGCATAAAATGGCTGATAAAAATTAACTAGAGACTAGGACTGTGTGGATCACAATAAACTGTGGAAAATTCTTCAAGAGATGGGAATACCAGACCGCTTGATCTGCCTCTTGAGAAACTTATATGCAGGTCAGGAAGCAACAGTTAGAACTGGACATGGAACAATAGACTCGTTCCGAATAAGAAAAGGAGTACATCAAGGCTGAATATTGTCACCCTGCTTATTTAAATTCTATGCAGAGTACATCATGAGAAACGCTGGGCTGGAAAAAGCACAAGCTGGAATCACGATTACTGGGAGAAATATCAATAACCTCAGATATGCAGATGACACCACTCTTGTGGCAGAAAGTGAAGAATAACTAAAAAGCCTCTTGATGAAAGTGAAAGAGGAGAGTGAAAAAGTTGGCTTAAAGCTCAACATTCAGAAAACAAAGATCATGGCATCTGGTCCCATCACTTCATGGGAAATAGATGGGGAAACAGTGGAAACAGTGTCAGACTTTATTTTGGGGGGCTCCAAAATCACTGCAGATGGTGATTGCAGCCATGAAATTAAAAGATGCTTACTCCTTGGAAGGAAAATTATGACCAACCTAGATAGTATATTGAAAAGAAGAGACATTACTTTGCCAACAAAGGTCCGTCTAGTCAAGGCTATGGTTTTTCCTGTGGTCATGTATGGATGTGAGAGTTGGACTGTGAAGAAGGCTGAGCGCCAAAGAATTGATGCTTTTGAACTGTGGTGTTGGAGAAGACTCTTGAGAGTCCCTTGGACTACAAGGAGATCCAGTCAGTCCATTTTAAAGGAGATTGGTCCTGGGTGTTCTTTGGAAGGAATGATGCTAAAGCTGAGACTCCAGTACTTTGGCCACCTCATGCGAAGAGTTGATTCATCGGAAAAGAGTCTGATGCTGGGAGGGATTGGGGGCAGGAGGAGAAGGGGACGACTGAGGATGAGATGGCTGGATGGCATCACCTCCCAGCACCGCCAGGGAGGCCTGGCGTGCTGCAGTTCATGGGGTCACAAAGAGTCGGACATGACTGAGCGACTCAACTGAGCTGAACTGAGGAAAATTCTCATAAAATCTTAGTTTAATTAAGCACATTATTTTACTAAAATGCTGGATTTTAGAAATAAAATAATTAGTAAAACAATTCAAGTGTAGATAGGTAATCTTTATTTCTGACAGTATGAATACTAACACACATAAAATTCACTTCACAGTCAGTAGGTCTTAATTTTATGTACCGTGGTCTAGACAAAGAGAGAATACAAGTATGTTATTCAGTTTGGTTAAATATTTTCATTTATTTCAATAATTCTATAATGTTTATATGGCTTAATGTAGTCTGGGAAGGCACTCTGGTGAAATTTTAGCTCTTATTAGACCAGGGGAAATAAATACTATTATGGAAACCAAGAACTTGGAAGTAAGTAGTTTTGAATTAGGAGCATATTACACTGTAGAAATCATGAATGCTACCAACTGAGACATAAAATTCACCATGCAGAGTTCTGCTTCTGGTATGGATGAGAAAGTAAATTTGAACTCAAGACCTATCTTCTGAAAATCTTAACTAAAAATATTCTTTAAATTTGTCAGTACATCTGAGTTTACCTTGAGATTTGATTAACTAATGAGTATAAGAGAGGATCCAGACAACTGAGCTGAACTGAGGAAAATTCTCATAAAATCTTAGTTTAATTAAGCACATTATTTTACTAAAATGCTGGATTTTAGAAATAAAATAATTAGTAAAACAATTCAAGTGTAGATAGGTAATCTTTATTTCTGACAGTATGAATACTAACACACATAAAATTCACTTCACAGTCAGTAGGTCTTAATTTTATGTACCGTGGTCTAGACAAAGAGAGAATACAAGTATGTTATTCAGTTTGGTTAAATATTTTCATTTATTTCAATAATTCTATAATGTTTATATGGCTTAATGTAGTCTGGGAAGGCACTCTGGTGAAATTTTAGCTCTTATTAGACCAGGGGAAATAAATACTATTATGGAAACCAAGAACTTGGAAGTAAGTAGTTTTGAATTAGGAGCATATTACACTGTAGAAATCATGAATGCTACCAACTGAGACATAAAATTCACCATGCAGAGTTCTGCTTCTGGTATGGATGAGAAAGTAAATTTGAACTCAAGACCTATCTTCTGAAAATCTTAACTAAAAATATTCTTTAAATTTGTCAGTACATCTGAGTTTACCTTGAGATTTGATTAACTAATGAGTATAAGAGAGGATCCAGTTTACAGTATGTAACTCATATCTATTTTCCCCAAAGAAGCTAAAATGAGGGGTTTGGTTCTTCATGAATTGAGGAAAGTGTACATACTCACTGTTTTGATTTTGAATGAGCATCTTAAGTATGTTTATTAGACACAGCTGCATACAAATGATGTCTCTTTTTCCGTTAAAATTCTATCATTTCTATCTTTGGCTTCTTTCCTCATCCTCTTCAGGAATTCTAAAGACAGTTCTTTGGAAAAGTTAATACAGTTGAAACTTTGCCTCAGATCACAACCTTTCTCATATGTATCTATTCACTGAATTTTTTGTTGTTACAATAATGTTTCAAGACGAGGGACAACATATAGGGAGCCTTCTTCCCTTAAAAGTTTCAAAGATTCACTATGTGAATTTTAGTCACTTAGACAAAAGTTCTTACATAGTTGAAAGATGTATAATTTAAGAAAAAGTAATAATAAAAGTAGGCCAATCATAGTTTTGCCAAATCCTGGACTGCAAAGCATATATAGTATATACATGCACGCATGTATATATGCGAAACCAAGCAATAAAAATATACAAAAATGAAAATCCAGGCAAGCAATAAAAAGTAATAATGCCGGGAGTGAAATTCCAATCAAACAGAAATGGAATTATGAAAGAAATAGCTGACTGTGGGATTGTTGATGCCTCCCCGTTCCATGTAAACTTCAGGAAAGCAAAACTGTCAGCCTACAGGAGGAAGGTGGGAGGGTGTGGAAAGGATGAAGATGACCCAGAGAAAGTGAGACCAACAAACAACATTCATGTTAAAGGAATTCTCGACGTTTCATTCCATGAAAGTGCAAAGAAGAGACCAACAAACAACTTTCATGTTAAAGGAATTCTCGACGTTTCATTCCATGAAAGTGCAAAGAACAAAAATGTTGGCCACTAACCCAAACCTAGAAAGCAATGTAATGATTTTCCAAGGCATAGAAGAGATGCCTTTTTCTATACTGTACGTGTTTCACCATCTACTGGGTGGCCCAGGCCATGTGGCCAAGGTTAGAAGGCAGGTAAGTGCCCCCAGGGAAAGACAAGTGCAGGGTTCAAGATCCTTAAGGACAGACAGGGTGTAGGCGGTAGAGCACTGACCTGCAGCAAGAGGAGAGAATGTGCACAAGGCCAGCCCCTTGCAGTGCATCAGTCCCCACAGCCAGTGTGCAGGTGGCTCCACGCTGCCCGAGGCAGTGTGGCTGTTCACACCCGCTTCGTGCTGGGGTTTGAGAGACCAGGGACAGATGCTCCCCCTGAAGATTGTGCATGCATGCATGCTAAGTCACTTCAGTCATGGCCAACTCTTTGTGACCCTGTGGACTGTAGCCCCCCAGGCTCCTCTGCCCATGGGTTTCTCCAGGCAAGAGTACTGCAGTGGGTTGCTGTGCCCTCCTCCAGGGGGTCTTTCCAGCTCAAGAACTGAACCCGCATCTCCTGCGTTTCTTGCATTGGCAGGCTGGTTCTTTACCACTAGTACCACCTGGGAAGCCCTGGGGGGCTCCTGATCTCCCACTGAGGCGGTGTCCAGCCCCTGCAACTCTCCCTTTAAAAAAAAAAAAAAAACCTTTATCGAGTAGATCTTAAGCATCCTCAGTGCACACACACCAGTCCCCTCTGTTACCTCTCATAGGTGACAGATAAGTCCATTGCCAAGGCCACTCCTCCCCAGGCCAGAAGCTGGCGTGATGTTTCTAGCAGAAACAGAAGAAACTATTCAAACTGCTCATGTTTTCTTACAATGAAGTAAGACACTTTAATTCTCATTTCCAAGGTTTTGTTGGTGGTGTCATTGTTTAGTCATTCAGTCTTGTCTGACTCTCTGTGGTCCCATGTGACTCTCTGTGATCCCGCCAGGCTCCTCTGTGCACGGACTTCTCCAAGCACGGATACTGGAGTGGGTTGCTGTGCCCTAGCGTTCATTTCTCTAGGGGCTCTTCCAGATCCAGGGATTGAACCCAAGTCTCCTGCTTGGCAGGCAGATTGTTAACCATTGAGCTACCTGGGAAGTCCTTCTAGGGTTTTAAATTATAGTATATTAAAAAAAAAATGAATGAGTTTGAACAGACTCCTGGAGTGGTGGTGGACAGGGAGGCCTGGTGTGTGCAGTCCATGAGATCACAAAGAGTCAGACACGATAGAGCAACTGAACTGAACTGATACTAAAAAACAAAGTTTTACTCTTTTTTATTTCCCTATATAAGTGATGAGGAGACAGTTTTGAGTGTTTTGACAAAAATGTTGAAATATTACAGTCATAACTTTCCCTTGATTATTAAGGTCACTTTGTGATTTTGCGACTCTGCCTGCCAGGCAGAGACTCTGCACTTCTGATCCTGGTGGCCTCCACTTAAAGTATCACATATGTTTATAAGATGGAGCCTTTGCAACTGTCACCATATTGACCTGGATAATATGCATTTTGGTTTCAGCATAAAGCTAAAACTTTAAAGTATAAATAGGCATTTGCAGGTGAAATAATCTGCATTTTTTTGTTTGTCTGTTTGTTTTGTATATTTACAAGTTCAGGGAGAGAAAGCAATGGTAGTTTTGTTGACCAAGACACTGACTTGGGACCTGAAATAATGGGAATTCTCTCCATATGTTTTAAATCGTTCAACCTGCTTATTAACAATTATTTCCTCAGAGTCTACCACAACGAGTGCAGGAGATGATACAGAATTACATGGACCCCACTCTCAAAGAGTTTGCATTTTAACTAGAGGATAAAATGGATTCCTTAATTTATTCAATAAACATCTGAAAGCCGACCGTGGTCTGGGCATTGGGCAAACCCGTGGGCTGCATAAGAGGACAAAATGCACAAAACTCTGTCTCATAGAACTTGCATCACACAGCAATGAGTGAGGAGAGTGTTGTTGAGCGGAAAATGGTGTGAGTCAAGAAAGGAAACTGGACAGTAAGGACGTGAGAGTCTGGGGAACTAGCAAAAAGAAGAATTTGAGTTGAACCATGGCTAACAGAACTATGTATGGATGACACATCAGAATAAAATTAATCTATAATTTTCTTATGCATTTTAACTTTAAAATACTCTTTTGCTTTGAAAAATTCTTTATGAATAGACGAAGTTTTCAGATACAGATCTTTGTTGCTGGTGGAAGTTTAGTAGCTCAGTCATGTCTGATTCTTTGCGACGCTATGGACTGTAGCCCGCCAGGCTCCTCTGTCCATGGGATTTCCTAGGCAAGAATACTGGAGTAGGTTGCCATTTCCTTCTCCAGGGGATCTTCCTGACCCATAGACCGAACCTGGGTCTTCTGCATAGCAGGAGGATTCTTTAACAACTGAGCCCCAGGGAAGTCATAGATAACTTTTGCTGGTGGTGGTGATGGTGGTTTAATACTGATCTATAGTTTATAATTTTTCTGTATCAAATATATACAAGGCAGCTTCGCCAACCACCATGAAATTCTCTCTGCTTATTAGGTGCATGACAGCCACTGAAGGAAGTGGTTTCTATTGGATTTGTCCTGCCCCTCTACAGCATCAACTAAGATTAACGGCCTTAAACCACCCTCTCTCAATACATTCAACTTCTTCTCCAAAAGAGTGCAAACTTCTGGTGAAAGTGCAAGAACAGCATTCCTGGAGAGAAGTACCACTGTTCATCCAAATTGGAGTAGTATTCCTACATTTACAGAATTTCCTATCTTCTTTTCCTCCTTTCAGGGGAGAGGAAATATCACAGACCCACTTAATGTGTATGTCTATTATAACTGTGTAGCATGCACACTGAATCATTTATAACCATAAAGCCAGAAAATGGCCTTTCTCTTTCAAGAAAGAGCCAATCTCTAATATTTCTAGATTCTATATTTGCAACATATATTTAGCCATTGACTATATTTACAAACAGTCTTCAGATGCACATTGACCTTTTTATTTTTTATTACTCCATTTCCCTTTCACATCTGCCTTCAACACCAACACCTCCCAAATCATAAACTCCTTGAGTATATAAAATTCTTGTCTATCTCCAAGATGGAACTATCATTCATTGGCTCATTCTTGGCTTTTGGTCATTTATAGTCCATGTATTCAACAAGTAATTTGTTGGAGGGGCATGTTGAACAAGGGCATAGTGTCATGTTGGGACTGTTTAGTGGCATATTGATTACTGTTCAATAGGTGCGACTGCATTTCCAGAGGTCTTAGCAACTGAATCAGTCAAAGTGCTTTGCTCTCAAGTAAGAGTCTGGCCATACTTGACCAAACAATAGTGTTTTATTTGATCACAAAACAAGAAGTTCACAGACAGTCTATATCCAAAGTTAGTTCAGTAGACAGAACCTGGGATTCAGCTTCTCTGTGACTCTCTAGTCCTCACCTCATGGTGACAAGATAGCTGCTACATATCTGGGCATCTTGTCCTCATAGAACATCAACAGCAGGAAGGGGGAGAGGGCTTATATCTTTTGCCTGTTTCTCAATCTCTTTCTCTCCTTTTTTTTAATTCATAGACATTCTTTCCTGGAATGCTCTCTAGCACACTTTCCTTTCACTTCTGTCAGTCAAAATTGGATTGCATGTCCATGACTCAATGCAAAGAAGGTCGAGGAAGCCAGTTTAGCTTCTATGGCAGAAGGTGGGCTATGCTGGAAAGAACAAAGTGTAGACACTTTGTAGCTTGGCAGAGACAGTTTTAAAACTTTATTTTATTGAAGTACACTTGATTTAAATGTATTAAATTCTACTATACATTAAAGTGATTATCAGTTAAACATATACATTTTTTATATGTTTTCCCATTATGGTTTATCAAAGGACACTGAATGCAGTTCCTTGTGCTATACAGAAAATCTTGTTTTTTATGAATACACATTTTAACAGCTATGAAAATGTAGAAGTCTGTGAGCCTTTTAAAGTTCTCTTTTGGCTCAGATGGTAAGGCATTTGCCTGCAATGCAGGAAACCCGGGTTTGATTCCTGGGTCAGGAAGATCCTCTGGAGAAGGAAATAGCACCCCACTCCTGTACCCTTGCCTGGCAAATCCCATGGATGGAGAAGCCTGGTGGGCTGCAGTCCATGGGGTGGCAAAGAGTCAGGCACGACTGAGCGACTTCACTTCACTTTATAGCTGTAATCTGATCACCCAGTGTTTGGAGTAATGATCTTAATGATAACATTTTATTCTTAATATCTGTATGTCTTTATCCATAGAAATTTATTTCAAATAATTTGCATTTCCTCAATAAGACAAATGTTCCTATGTCTCTGTCACTTGATACCCCTTTTTCAAGGAAAAAAGCTGTTTTCCTGACACGTTAAATTTTTTGTTAGTGTTTAGTTGCTAAGTCCTGTCTGACTCTTTGCAACCCCATGGACTGGAGCACTCCAGGCTTCCCTGACATTCATTTAGCTCCCTGAGCTTGCTCAAACTCATATGCATTGATGATGCCATCCAACTATCTCATCCTCTATTGCCTCCTTCCCTTCAGTTTTTCCCAGCATCAGGATTTCTTCCAATAAGTTGGTACTTCACATCAGGTGGCCCAAGTATTGGAGATTTAGCTTCAGCAGTAGTCCTTTTAGTGAATAGTCAGGACTGATTTCCTTTAGGATTGCCTGGTTTGATCTGCCTGCTGTCTGAGGGACTCTCAGGGGTCTTCTTTAGCATCAACAGTTCAAAAACATCAATTCCTCGGTGCTTAGCCTCTTTATGGTCCAAATCTCACATCTGTATATGACTGTTGAAAAAATCATAGCTTTGACTAGACAGACCTTTGTTAGCAAAGTGATGTCTCTGCTTTTTAATACACTCTAGGTTTGTCATAGCTTTTCTTCCAAGGAGCAAGTGTCTTCTAATTTTGTGGCTGCACTCACCATCCACAGTGATTTTGGAGCCCAAGAAAATAAAATGTGACACTGTTTCCACTTTTTCCTCATCTATTTGCCATGGAGTGATGGGACCGAAGGCCATAATCTTCATGTTTTGAATGTTGAGTTTTAAGCCAGCTTTTTCACTCTCCTCTTTCATCCTCCTCAAGAGGCTCTTTATTCCCCTTCACTTTCTGCCATTAGGGTGGTATCATCTGCATATCTGAGATTGCTGATATTTCTCCCAGCATTCATGATTCCAGCTTGTGATTTATCCAGGTTGGCATTTTGCATGATGTATCTATATAGAAGTTAGATAAGCAGGGTGACAATATACAGCCTTTCCCACTGTTGAACCAATCCATTTTTCCATGTCCAGTTCTAACTGTTGCTTCTTGACCTGCATACACGTTTCTTAGGATTTAGGAAAGGCAGTCTGGTATTCCCATCTCTTGAAGAATTTTCCACAGTTGTGATCCACTCAGTCAAAGGCTTTAGTGTAGTCAATGAAGCAGAGGATGAGATGGTTGGATGCCATCACCGACTCAATGGACATGAGTTTGAGCAAGCTCCAGGAGTTGGAGATGGACAGGGAAGCCTGGCATGCTGCAGTCCACAGGTCACAAAGTGTCGGACACAACTGAATGACTGAACTGAACCTAACTGAATGAAGCAGGAGTAAATGTTTTTTGGAATGTCTTTGCTTTTTCTGTGATCTGATGGAATCCAATCCAAGAATCCAAGTGTTGGCAATTTGATCTCTGGTTTCTCTGCCTTTTGTAAACCCAGGTTGTACATCTGGAAGCTCTCAGTTCACAGACTGGTAAAACTTAACTTGAAGGATTCTGAGCATTACATTGTTAGCATATGAGGTGAACACAATTGTTCGGTAGTTTGAGCATTCTTTGGCTTTTCCTTTCTTTGGGATTGGGATGAAAACTGACCTTTTCCAGTCCTGTGGCCACTGCTGAGTTTTCCAGCTTTGCTGGCATATTGAGTGCAGCACTTTCACAGCATCATCTTTTAGGATTTGAAATAGCTCAACTGGAATTCCATCACCTCCACTAGCTTTGTTCATAGTGATGCTTTCTAAGGGCCACTTGACTTCACACTCCAGGATGTCTGGCTCTAGATGAGTGATCACACCATCGTGATTATCTGGGTCATTAAGACCTTTTTTGTACAGTTCTTCTGTGTATTCTTGCCACCACTTCTTAATATCTTCTGCTTCTGTTAGGTCCTAGCCGTTTCTTTCCTTTATTGTGCCCATCTTTGCATGAAATGTTTTCTTTGTGTCTCCAATTTTCTTGACGAGATTTCTATATTTCCCATTCTATTGTTTTCCTCTATTTCTTTGTATCGTTCAGTTAAGAAAGCTTTCTTATCTCTCCTGGCTATTCTTTGGAAAGAACTCTGCATTCAGTTGGGTATATCTTTCCTCTCCTCCTTTGCCTTTCCCTTCTCTTCTTTTCTCAGCTATTTGTAAGGCCTCCACAGACGACCAGTCTGCCACCACAGTGTGTCTCGTATTTATATTTCCCAGGTCTTCTGAAAGTAGTAACCTTTGAAATGTGATTTTTACATATGCAAACATTCAAGACAGCATGGAAACTGGAGAAGTCTGAGTTGTGTCTACAGTTTAATTAATTGTATTTTGCCAGTGTCAATTTGATTTTGATAAAGTATTGTAGTTACTTAAGACTATCACTGGGGGAAGCTTAGGCAAGTGTTCACAGAACCCCTCAATACTACTTTTGCAACTTCTGTAAGTCTATACTTTTTTCAAAATTAAAGAAAAAGTTAAGGTGTTTTTTCATTCTCATCTTTCTTCAGATTAAGCACATTTATGCCTTATAAATTTGAGGCTTATATACTCAGTGCATAAACTTCTTAAAAATTTTCAAGACTCTCCTATGATAAAAAGTTTATTAAATTAGAGTCCTATAGTAATCACAAAGTGTTCCTTTTAACCACATGAAAGTGAAAAGTGTTAGTCACTTAGTCTTGCCCGACTCTGCGACCCCATGGACTGTAGCCTGCCAGGTTCCTCTGTCCATGGGATTCTCCAGGCAAGAATACTGGAGTGGGTTGCCATTTCATTCTCCAGGGGATCTTCCCAACCCAGGGATCAAACCTGGGTCTCCCACATTGCAGGCAGATACTTTACTGTCTGAGCCACCAGGGAAGCCCCTTTAATCACATGGCCTTCTAGCCTTCTACATAATGTTGTAAGAAAAAATTCCCATCAATGGCACTTAAAGAGTCTTATGGTAGAAATAATATTGGGTTTTTAAAAACATGGGTAACAAAAGTTTTCTGATTTTTGTATGTAGAAATCACTGAAATTTATAATTGTTTTACCCACATTCTTCAGTTTTTCTTTCACATTTACTTTCTCATTCATTGCTCCTTCCACAGTGATTTTGTCTTTGCCTCTCCTAAAGTATCTAAGCTTTGTGCTCATTTGTGTATCTTGGTGCCTGCCTCCCTCGCTTATTTTGAAAAACCTGTTTGTCTTCCTCTTCTACTGTGTTTTTACCATTTTGGATTCTTATGGATCAAAAAAAAATCTTTTTTTCCTCTTGTGTCTCTGCCTTCAGTAAGTGATTATTGACCTTCTTCTCTGTGTCGGAACCTGGCTAGGACACAGAGGCAAGATGATGCCCTCTTGTGAAAAGCCGAGGCCCAAGGGAGAAAGAAAGACAAGTCCTCAGACAAAATGATCTGAGGTCATACGCCTGGTGACCCTTCCGCAGCCTCATCACCTTTTCTGTTCTCTCCTGCCTTCCTCAGAAGTGCCACCTGCAAGGTAGCAGAATGTCACAAATACTTGAGCTCCAGCCTGCTTTAAACTTCAGTTCCAACTGATCATTTTGACAAGATCTTTGCAAAGTGCATGGCCTTCCTTGGGCAAAAATGGTTTTTAAAAGCCCTGACATCCAGGCAATGGAGTCTCAGAGTCACTTTTACTCAGTGAGTGAGTTTGACTTACTTTGTTACTTACTTATCTTTTCGAAGCTTCAATTTCCTCATCTGCCAAGTAATGGGGATGATAATGCGCAGTTCTGAGGATTATGTGAAACAATCTGTGGAAAGCACTTAATGCAAAACTTAAAATCAATGAATATGCATCCCTGTGCATGTTATTTTGCTCTTTCTAAAAATTTTTTCAGGATTAGTGACTTTTACAGAATCCATTTATTTATTTTCCACTGTCAGAGTGTCAATCAAACAGTTTGCACATTCCCTGTAAAATCCATGCTTTCCAGGTAGAATTCTTCCTTCAAAACATTACCGTGTTTCATACATTGGGATATGAATTCAATTCCTGTGATCTTTCATCCTGTTTTGTGTCAGTAGTAATGTTTTCTGCCTCACTGCTGCCCTGAGGGCTCTCTAGTCTGTGCGTCTGTCTTCCTCTCTGTCTCTGTGTGTCTGTGTGTGTGTTTTGAGGCACAGAGAGAGGGAAGAGGGATCAGACTCCACTTGGAGTGGTTTTCCCTTTGGTTGTATTTTCTGTTCACTTCATGGAGATTGGTATTGACGTACACAATATTAGCAGCTTCATGTGAAGCAGATTGGGGTAAAGAGTTCCCCTTTTCAGACAGTAGCATAAGTATTGCTACTCAGTCTCCTGAAGTATCCCCAGGCTCATTGGATTATGAGTAATCCTAAGTAAAGGGTGGCCATGAAATCATTGGAAACCTTTCTTGGGAGGGTCCAAGTGGAGAAGCAGCCAAACAGGAACACAGTACGTGCCTCATAAATTTCCCTTTTTATTAATAATGACCCAGAAGAAAGCAGATGGTTTTAACTAGGCAGACCAACCAGCAAAATTCCCAAAACAGAAAATAAACATCAGAGATCCCTTTAAAGGATAATTTGAAACACAAGTAAATTCTCAGAGGGCCAGCAGCAAAATTGAAAAAGTCGGAGAACCAGAGAGGGCATGGGGAGAGTGAGATGAATTAGTGGGTGTCAACCTTGGCGTGCCTGGAGTGCCCCAGGCTTCCAGAGTTCAATGGCCAGGAGGACTCACCAGATTGTCCCAAATTCAGGGTCTCTAAGAGAGATTCCCTGAGACTCAGCCCTGACACCCTCTGAGCACCGGTGTGGTTTTGACTGCCTCTGTCAGAAGCCTCTCGATTGTGAGCTGAGGTGCAGGTGGAGTCACTGAACTTCAGGCCTGAACCGAGTTTCATAGCCTGATTGTGAAGGCTTCTTCTGAACAGAGGCCCCCAGATGGTTTACAAAATGTGGAGGCACCTACTGTTGTCAGATCGAGAAACTCAGTTCAGCCAGCTCAAGGAGCTCATCTCTGATGGGGCCTTTGTTCCGTGCCCACCCTTATTTCTCCCTCTGCCCCCCTGTCCTGCCTGCCCGTGCCTCCCACCCACCCTGAGATCCTGGGCTTGCCTGGCCTGTGGGCTGCAGTGGTGCTGAGTTTGGCTCCGACTCTTCCTGAACTTTCAAACCAAACCCATGCAGGCAAATAACTGACTGCCATCATCCTGACACTCAGTTCCAGGCAGGCGCTGAGAGTCTAGCCCCAGATCACCAGAATCCCATCAGCTGCTGACTGTGACCAGCTGGCGGCCCTCCTGGGTAGGGGAGGCCTGCCCTGGGTTATGGGGGGGCAGGACTGTTCTGGGCCAGGGGGTCTGTCCTGGAGGAGGAAGAGCAGCCTCTCTAAGGAGGAGCCAGGGACTGGGCAGTAATGTCACATCTACTGGATTGAAAAGGGAAGCTGACCCAGTGTTTGTAATCAACTCAAGATGCATTGATCTCTGGACCAGGGAGTGTAGTAGTGCGTGGCCGGCTTTCTCTCTGCTTTCCTGCAGTCTTTCTGTTTAGATATTTAATAACTTTAGAAATGCTCAGCAAATAGCTTTCAAAACACGTTGGTGCTAATTTGCAGTGTTTCATGAGCTCACGCCAGTGTGGCAGCAGCCTTCCAGCGACTCTGTTAGGCTAGGGGAAAACCCAACCAATGTGTCTTTATATCTAAAGATAGTCACGCTTTTTTTTTTTCTTTCTTTCCCCTCTCAGCTAAATACCTTTGCGCTGTTATTCATAGGCTCATAGCCAAAAAAAGAGAAGTGGTATTATTTTCTGGAGAATGCAGGCTAGAAACTATGAGTGGCTCATGGCAGCTGATTGACTCACATGATTGTTTGTGTTTGAACACACTCTACGATGTGCAAAGAGTGCATTTCTCAGCAAGCAGGCATGTCTTAAAGGTGGTGGACAGGAACAGAGGTCAAACATGACCCCAGACTTCTAGAAAAATCAGTCTTCCTGGTCTCTTTGTTTGTACCTCTGTATTGAACACCCACAGAGAGACTGCAGCTTTTCCAGACCCTTTAAGACATCTCTGGTGGGGCCTTTGTTCCGTGCCCACCCTTATTTCCCCTCTGCCCCCCTGTCCTGCCTGCCCGTGCCTCCCCACCCACCCTGAGATCCTGGGCTTGCCTGGCCTGTGGGCTGCAGTGGTGCTGAGTTTGGCTCCGACTCTTCCTGAACTTTCAAACCAAACCCATGCAGGCAAATAACTGACTGCCATCATCCTGACACTCAGTTCCAGGCAGGCGCTGAGAGTCTAGCCCCAGATCACCAGAATCCCATCAGCTGCTGACTGTGACCAGCTGGCAGCCCTCCTGGGCAGGGGAGGCCTGCCCTGGGTTATGGGGGGGCGGGACTGTTCTGGGCCAGGGGGTCTGTCCTGGAGGAGGAAGAGCAGCCTCTCTAAGGAGGAGCCAGGGACTGGGCAGTAATCCTTCAGAGAAGTAACCAGAGAACTCAGCACAAACAGGATCCAACAAGCCTGTCCTCAGAAGGCGAGCTGTGTCAGCCTACCACCACAAATCATACCCTCTTTGAAAGTGAAAGTCACTTAGTTGTGTCCGACTCTTTGAGACCCCATGGAATATACAGTTCATGAAATTCTCTAGGCCAGAATACTGGAGTGGGTAGCTTTTCCTTCTCCAGGGGATCTTCCCAACCCAGGGAAATGTTTCTTGGATCCCATTGTCTTTTCTCAGTGTTGCATTCCTAAAATTCACATTTTTAGATTTCCTGTTTTTACATATGATTGCACAATTTTTTTTTCTCATTAAACCCTATGCACTTTATTGAAAAGACTCTAAAAGACTTAGGGAAAGGCAAATTTACCTGCTAAGGGAGCCAGCTACACAACAATTCTAGGAACTAATTAAAACTAATGTTTGAAAATAACTCAATGTTAGATAAACGGGAATAGGTGGACTGGACCCAAAGAAGACTTATTAAATTCCATCTGGACAACAACGTAGGTCATTAGTTTCTTCCAGATATAGGTATAATTATTTATGTAGCAAATACTTCTTTAAGGTTTATTCTTTAATTTTGTTAAGGTGTCTAGTTAAAAAAATAAACTTCTTTAAATCTATGGATAACATGATAGCAAAATATTACATCTCAAAATATCAAACATTCAAATTCATATTACACAAAAACAAATATTCTGTGTTGTAAGTTCAGTTCAATTCAGTCACTCAGTCGTATCCAACTCTTTGCGACCCCATCAACCACAGCACACCAGGCCTCCCTGTCCATCACCAACTCCTGGAGTCCACCCAAACCCATGTCCATTGAGTCAGTGATGCCATCCAACCATCTCATCCTCTGTCGTCTCCTTCTCCTCCCACCTTCAGTCTTTCCCAGCATCAGGGTTTCTTCCATTGAGTCCATTTTTCACATCTTGTTGCCAAAGTATTGGAGTTTAAACTTGAGCACCAGTCCTACCAATGAATATTCAGGATTGATTTCCTTTAGGATGGACTGGTTTGATCTCCTTGCAGTCCAAGGGACTCTCAAGAGTCATCTCCAACACTACAGTTTAAAAGCATCAATTCTTCAGCACTCAGCTTTCTTTCTATTCCAACTCTCACATCCATACATGACTACTGGAAAAACCATAGCTTTGACTAGATGGACCTTTGATGGTAAAATAATGTCTCTGCTTTCTAATAAGCTGTCTAGGTTGGTCATACCTTTCCTTCCAAGGAGTAAGTGTCCTTTAATTTCATGGCTGCAATCACCATCTGCAGTGATTTTGGAGCCCCGACAAATAAAGTCTGTCACTGTTTCCATTGTTTCCCCATCTACTTGCCATGAGTGATGGGACCAGATGCCATTATCTTAGTTTTCTGAATGTTGAGTTTTAAGCCAGCTTTTTCACTCTCCTCTTTCACTTTCATCAAGAGGCTCTAAAGAGAGGCTCTAAAGAACTAAAGTTCTTCTTCCGTTTCTGCCATAGGGTGGTGTCATCTGCATATCTGAAGTTATTTATATTTCTCACAGCAGTCTTGATTCCAGCTTGTGCTTCATCCAGCCCAGCATTTCACATGATGTACTTTGCATATAAGTTAAATAAGCAGGGTGACCATATACAACTTGACTTACTCCTTTCCTGATTGGAACCAGTCTGTTGTTCCATGTCCAGTTCTAACTATTGCTTCTTGAACTTCATACAGATTTCTCAGGTCAGGTGGTTTGGTATTCCCATCTCTTTAAGAATTTTCCACAGTTTCTTGTGATCCACATAGTCAAAGGCTTTGGCATAGTCAATAAAGCAAAAGTAGATGTTTTTCTGGAACTCTCTTGCTTTTTTGTTGATCCAGCAGATGTTGGCAATTTGATCTCTGGTTCCTCTGCTTTTCATGGTATGGGAAGGGAGGAGGGAGGAGGGTTCAGATAGGGAACACGTGTTTACCTGTGGCGGATACATGTTGATGTGTGGCAAAACCAGTACAATAATGTAAAGTAATTAACCTCCTGTTAAAATAAATAAATTTATTTTAAAAATAAATAAATGAAAGCAGCTTGAACATCTGAAAGTTCAAGGCTCACATACAGTTGTCATATAGAGTGAAGTAAGTCAGAAACAGGAAAACAAGCACCATTTATTAGTGTGAACTTCCTTTTGATAACCACTTTCTCCTAACAGGAGACAGACTGTGTCTGCATCCACTGCAGAGGGGCTACAGCCTCAGTGAAACATGATATCAAAGATAGGTCCACACCCTGCTGCCCACATGCATAAATGCTTGTGTCTCAATCTCAACTAGCATTCTCACCTCATACGCTTGACTTATAGTTTCCTCATTACTATGCCCCTTCTCTTGTACTTCACATCTCCTTGAGGTGCAGGACATACAGATTTATTTGTAAAATAAATAACTAAATAAATAAATTCTAAATAAGGTTACAAATGGCTATCCTAGTATTATCCTTTATAACCTTATGCCAATTCCAAACTGCCAAAGTCTCTCCCCAAAAGCAGTGTTTGCTAAGAAAATCTGGGTCAGCACCTGACCTTAGTTAAGCTGCTTGTCTTTCTTTTATCTGTTTGTCTTCTTTTTTTCCCTGAGATGTTAGCCTGGTTGTTTGCAAAATAATCTGATAATCTTACAAGGTAACAGTTATTAAACATTGAATGTTAGCAGCAGCCCAAGCTTGAATGAATTTGACTTTACAAAGCCAAGCTGAATTATCTTAAAATACTACTTTCTGTCAGTAATAACAACTATACATAACCTAGTTTCACACACATACACACAGGGTCCCAAACATCTTCATGAAGTTTTAAACTTAACTTATAGTGTAGAAATATAAATTCTGTACAGTTACAGAAAGCATCATTTTAAAGTTTAATTACTTATGTTTCTTTTTCATTTATATATTTCTATAAATTTTGAATTACAAAATTCTAGTTTTGATCTTGTTTGTTTCAGATGCTTCACACCTTCAATCAGAGGATTTGATGTGTATTCCATGTAAATGGGAAGACTAGAATCCTAAGAGTTATACCGAGGTTTTCCTATCTGAACTGATATTTGAACACTGTTTCCATTAGTGACTCATGAAGTTGTTGCTGGGGTTTTGGTGGTGGCTCAGACAGTAAAGAATCTATTCTCAATGCAGGAGACCCAGGTTTGATCCCTGGATCGAGAAGATCTGCTAGAGATGGAGTGGCTACTTACTTCAGTATTCTTGCCTGGAGAATCCCATGGACAGAGGAACCTGGTGGGTTACAGTCCATGGGCTCGCAAAGAGTTGGACACAACTGATCAACTAACACTTTCACTTTCAAAGTTACTGCTATTTGAAAAACCACCGGTGAGAAACATTTCATGCCTTTGATCCAGGAAACACTTGTTGAGAACATTGTACCTTTTGGGTCTCTGTTACGTTACTTAACATTTCTTCATGAGATGCTGACAACATCTTTGGAGGTGGATATTTTAACCCCTTTTCTGTAGATAACTTCCCTGGTGGTGCAGAGGTTAAAGCATCTGCCTGCAATGTGGGAGGCCTGGGTTCGACCCCTGGGTCGGGAAGATCCCCTGGAGAAGGAAATGGCAACCCACTCCAGTATTCTTTCCTGGAGAATCCCATGGATGGAGGAGGTTACAGTCCACGGGTCACAAAGAGGTGGACACAACTGAGCGACTTCATCATTCATTCAAGCAGGGGAAGTAACTTTACCTTGAAACCTACTTGCCCCAAGTTGTCCGTGCAAACCTGATCTGAACTCCATATCCTCTGCATCTGACTCCAAGTTCTCTCACGCCATTGTGTTCTCACTCTCCTTTCTGTGTTCTCATTCAAGAGCAAGGATTTCTAAAAGTCCTCATGAAAAAGTATTTGATTGACAGTCTTGGCCAAAATGCAAAACATTAATGGGCAGACTATTTCATAGATACAATCTCCCTCATCCATCATAATTAAAGGAATCAAGGGGAATTAGTAGATTCACTACAAAATACTGAACCTGTCTCAGACTCACACAACGGCCCTGTCACAACCCCATGCCCTTGGGGTTCAGTGCATTATCTCTTTGACAGGCTAATCCCCATGCTGAGTTCTTTTGGTCATAAGGGATCCTGGACAGGATGTTTTCCCATCCAGAAAACCAGCAAGACTGGGATGCCAGATGGAGACTTGTCATGAAAACTTGGCCCAGATTCCAAAGCCAACAGTGTGTTGAAATTATGACATATCATTTACTTAGTTCCTGGCTACACTCTTCACAACTGCAACTGGAGATCACTCATAATATCTTCTATGAGTGTGGACCTTCATCCAGGAGGATTCCAGGTCATCAGATCAGTCGATAGCAGTCATTTAACTCTGACTGTGTGTGTGTGGGATGGGGTGGGGGGGTTAGTGTCTAGGTCCCCAGAATCTGTAATGAGGGATGTTGGGGGATACATGTTGATGTATGGCAAAACCAATACAATATTGTAAAATAATTAACCTGCAATTAAAACAAATCAATTTATATTTTTAAAAAATTTTTAAAAAATAAAAGAATAAAGGAAAGAAAAAAGAGAAATACTGGTTTTCTTCAGAGAAGGACTGCTGCACACAGCTCTCCTGTATGTGCTGACAGAAACTGCACAGCACATCACGTTAAAGTGAAAGAAAAAAAAAGCTAGAGTTTCTAACCAGCATTGGAATCAAACAAAACTTGTTAATAAAGATCTAAACCCAGCTACCCACTCTTGTAGGCATTTCCAGGCACCATATTGCCTGTGTCAACTTTCCTGGGTCACAGACAATAACAAACATTTTACTGAATATGTTAGTGTGTTAGTATGTTGAAGATAATAGTGTATCCTGGGAGCTTTTCATTATATATATAACAAAAACTTTTATTAACCCTGTTTGATAAATAACAATACTGGGACTCAGATGAATTAGGCAATGTGGCCAGATGTCAAGCCGTGTAAAATGACAGTCAGGACTGTAAACATATTTACAGCTTTGTTATGCTACCTCGGAATCTCCCCATCATGCCCATTTTCCTTCCCCAAACCTTATTTATTTCATTCATCTCCCTTTTGGGCTTCTTCTATGAGGATCTTAGTCTAATCTACCTTAAAAGCACAAAAAATGATACCAATGTTTGTGTTAATGATTGGACGCATAAATCTGCCTCCAAACCACACTTTGGTCAGACAGTTTAATTAGTTCAGTCCTTGCCACACATCCAGTCATCAGTCCATCACTTTAAAAGCAGGAGAACAGTTTCAGAATTCAGATGGTGTATTATTTTAATAATTGAATTTATGTGTGTATATGGAACTTGAAGGAAGATAGTTTGAAAATATATACTCAGTCAGCATTTATTTTATGGAAGGAAGTCCGTGGAGGTGGAATTGGCAACTCACTCTAGTATTCTTGCCTGGAGAATCCCATGGACAGAACAGCCTAGCGGGCTACAGTCCATGGGGTCACAAAAGCGTTGGACATGACTTAGCAGCTAAACAACAACAACAGAGCTAGTAAACCTTAATCTACTCAGATTTATTACACAAAACTAGCTTAGCTCTTTCTCAGAGTAACTGACAACTTTCTTTACACTCCTTTTTAAGAAATGATCTTAAGAAATCATACCTTTGGTTTTGTTCTGTTTGGTAGTTATTTACCTTAGAGTACTTGGTATTTAAAGCTCAGACTCTTTCTTGCCAGCTTCTTCCAATTCACTGCCATCTGTACTGATTTCAAAGAAGCCGCAACATTGCAGAACAAGAGGAATTAGAACTCCATGCACTCCACTTTGGTGAAACCAACCTGCAGTGCTGTGTTTGGTTCGTAGTGCACTTGAGAAAAATACAGATAAATGGAAGCATGTTCCAGAGTCAACAGGGAGGCGAAGGGACCTGAAACATTTGTGAAGAGGAATCACAGAAGGAAGTAGAGATGTTTAACCCAAAGAAGAGAAATTGCAGACAGAATAGAATAGCAGTGACCCAATAATTGGAGAATTCTTGTATGAAACAGCCATTTCTGTTAGCTGAGTGAGTGAGTGAGAGTCGCTCAGTCGTGTCTGACTCTTTGCGACCCCATGGATCTAGCCCGCCAGGCTCTTCTGTCCATGGAATTCTCCAGGCAAGAATACTGGAGTAGGTTACCATTTCCGTCTCCATTTCTGTTAGTTATTGGTGTTCATAAGATAAAATGTACTTCCTCAAAAATGTGTGGGTCCTTGGACCCCTCAGACTCCCGCAATTAGATGAACACTTAATGGAAATGATGTTCTAGTCGAGTTGCAGAGCCCTTGGTCTGTTCCCCAAGGTCGTCTGGGAAGGTAGGACCTGACCCCTCTGAAACTGGCAGAGGCTGTTAAAAGTGGGCCTCTCTACACCAGAGCAAACAGATTCTGGCAGGTGTCAGGCTGCCTTCAGAGAGCAGTGTGATAGGTGGTCTGCCCGGCGCAGGTCGACACATAGCTGGAGCATGGTCATGGGGGAGACAGGAGCCAGGAAGCTCCAGGTTTATAGCTGAACAGTTGTACATCAACATCAGAAACATAATGTCTGAAGCTGGCAGGACTCCCATAGAAGGTGGTCTTCTGATGCCAGGGAGGGTGTGGAGGAAAGGGAGCCCTCATATACTGTTGATGGGAATGAAAATTGGTACAGCCACAATGCATAGCAGTATGGAGGACCCTCAAGAAATTGAAGATAGAACTCCTGTAAGAGCCAGCAGTACCACTCCTGGGCGTGTATCCAGAGTAGTGAAAGCAGGATCTTGAAGCCATATCTGTACTCCCACACTCACGGCAGCATTATTCCCAATCACCAGAACACAAAAACAACCTAAGTGTCTGTCGACAGGTGAGTGGATAGAGCAGATTTGGGAAATGAATAAAATGGAGTGTTACTCAGCCATGCAAGGAGGGAAATTCTGCCATCTGCAACAGTATGGATGGACTTTAAGGGTATTATGCTAAGTGAAGTGAGCCAGAGAATGACAAGTAGCACATGGTATCACTTGTATGTGGGACCTGTAAAAGGCTGAACTGTGGCTGCTAGGGGCTGGGGGCTGGAGGATCCAGGCCGTGTTGGTCCAATGGCACAAGCTCCCAGCTGTGAGAGGATGAAATTCTGGGATGTAGTGTGCAACAGTGTGCTGTACTTGCAAGTCCCTGAGAGCGTAAACCCTAAATATTTTCACCATGACAGCAACAGCAGCAAGGACACTGTGTGAACTGAAGGATGAGTTAACAAACAAAATAAAAACGTAAAATATAAAAATCAATTTTAGTTGAAAAAGGTACTGTGTTTTGAGGTGCCACTGGAGAGGGGGACAGCCCCATGTCCCAAGAAGATAATGAAAATAGAGATTGAAGCACAAGTGAGTGTCAGGAACCGGTTTCTGGCCAGGACTTAGTCTCAGATGTAGGAAAATATCCAGTTAGTGGTCGTGCTCAGGTGCAACAGGACTTGTGAGAGGGAGGGTTGGTGACTCTGAGCAGGAGAGAGAGCAGCCTAGGGGAGCAGGGACCAGCTGTGTGTGCATAACCTGAGTGCAGAATTCCTGTCTACACTGCAGGCTCTCCAGGTATTTCTCGATCCTGAAGACCTCTGATTTTGTAGTAATATGTGGACTGTTCTGCACTGCGTCTTTTCATTTTTGCATGTACTTGAGATAAATTCAGAAGGACTTTTTCTTCCTTAGGTTTCCTCACTCATCTCTGATCAGCATGACACTTCTGAAGACAGAAGATTTTGACAATCTTTTTGACATTCAGTCATTCAAGATATAAGATTAAAAACAAAATTTTGGAGGGGGTGGAGTTTCAAGTACATAAGACATGTGCGTCCTTTAAGATACCCTCCAGAGGGTAGCTAAGGCTAGACATGAGCTCCATGTGCCTAGACAGTTAATGCAGGAGGGGTGTGACGAGGCTCAGGAAAGACTGGGGATCATTTCTGTGCAAAGAACCTGGCATTCTAAGAAGCTGAGAATTTAATAGTTTAGGGCATATCAAAATGTTCCCTTGCCAAAATTGCTGCCTTGAAAAGTCCACAGCGTCAAATTGGTCATACCAAACTGTCACCTGCACATGCTTCTTCTGGAAAGTACAACTATTTCTGAATGGTTGGCATTTTGCTTATAATTTTCTTAGATTATTTTTTTAATGTTAAAATTTGGAATCCTGGTATAATTATTACATCATTGAGTCAGATAACCTGGTTTCTGTTGTGACCACCATGACATCAGGAAAAGCCTGCTATTCCCTGCTGATAAAATATAATAAAATATAATAAATTCCTCATCTTTCTTAAAATGCATCCAAATATTTAAAGCCATCATTCATTATTAGATTCATTTATCATCATTTTTAATATAAATTTATTTATTTTAATTGGAGGATAATTACTTTACAATATTGTATTGGTTTTGCCATACATCAACATGTATCCACCACAGGTATACACGTGTTCCCCATCCTGAACCCCCCTCCCTCCTCCCTCCGCGTACCATCCCTCTGGGTCATCTCAGTGCACCAGCCCCAAGCATCCAGTATCATGCATTGAACCTGGGCTGGCGACTTGTTTCATATATGATATTATACATGTTTCAATGCCATTCTCCCAAATCATCCCACCCCCTCCCTCTCCCACAGAGTCTAAAACACTGTTCTATACATCTGTGTCTCTTTTGCTGTCTCACATACAGGGTTATCATTACCATGTTTCTAAATTCCATATATATGTGTTAGTATACTGTATTGGTCTTTTTCTTTCTGGCTTCCTTCACTCTGTATAATAGGCTCCAGTTTCATCCACCTCATCAGAACTGATTCAAATGTATTCTTTTTAATTACTGAGTAATACTCCATTGTGTATATGTACCACAGCTTTCTTATCCATTCATCTGCTGATGGACATCTACGTTGCTTCCATGTCCTGGCTATTACAAACAGTGCTGCGATGAACATAGGGGTACATGTGTCTCTTTCAATTCTGGTTTCCTCAGTGTGTATGCCCAGCAGTGGACAATTATCATCATTTTATTGTCCTGAAAATACTGTATTATTTCTTTGAATGCCCTTTTATGTAACCAGGTCAAAAGTTTATACCCAGGGGAAAAATTATACCTTGCATAAATAATCCAGTAATGTGCATTTGTCAACTGTTCTATACATCTGTGTCTCTTTTGCTGTCTCACATACAGGGTTATCATTACCATGTTTCTAAATTCCATATATATGTGTTAGTATACTGTATTGGTCTTTTTCTTTCTGGCTTCCTTCACTCTGTATAATAGGCTCCAGTTTCATCCACCTCATCAGAACTGATTCAAATGTATTCTTTTTAATTACTGAGTAATACTCCATTGTGTATATGTACCACAGCTTTCTTATCCATTCATCTGCTGATGGACATCTACGTTGCTTCCATGTCCTGGCTATTACAAACAGTGCTGCGATGAACATAGGGGTACATGTGTCTCTTTCAATTCTGGTTTCCTCAGTGTGTATGCCCAGCAGTGGACAATTATCATCATTTTATTGTCCTGAAAATACTGTATTATTTCTTTGAATGCCCTTTTATGTAACCAGGTCAAAAGTTTATACCCAGGGGAAAAATTATACCTTGCATAAATAATCCAGTAATGTGCATTTGTCGCATATATCATCAAATGATGATGATTTAGGCTATAAATAACGCACAGATTTCTTAAAGTCAAATACTCAACAGAAGAAGATGATGATTATTCCTTGCTGCTTTATCTTTCTCTTGTGTTAATTTTCCCTTTTTTGTTTTAACCATCTGTGAGCTATACTTCTGAAAAGAAGAAGTTTTCTAGTTTCCAAGTAGATGTCCTGAGAACTCACATACACTGGCGCAGGGTAGGTCTGCCTGCTGCCTGTACGTGCAGTCGTTGATGCTGGTCCTGCACCAAAGGCAGAGTTCTGAGTGCCTGACCCTTGTCCTCCTAATCATCACCATACATCTTAGAGAAAATTTAGGGGTAATTTAAATATGTATCATTTCTGTGGTTAGACATCCAATTTTTTATGTGACCATGTAACGTACTGTTCCACTGACCATGGAAAGCATAGCAGGAAATTCTGGGAAACAAACAGAGATAGATTCTTAATATTTCCCTTTTTCTGTTCTATCCCTGTCTTTATGGTATATTTACATCCACATGTAGGAAATACTGTCAGAATATGACTGCCTGTTCCTTCAACATTTAATATGTTAAATAAACAAACTTGAGGTAGAATCAATTGTTCAAGAAGTAGATACCCACTAAAGTTAAAGATTGATTTTACTTTAAGTTTAATAAGTCTGCTGTAGCAGTAACAAGCAAATTTAAACAAAAATATTCTAAAGTATACTTACTATATTAACCCACAAAGAATAATATTTAGCCTAAATGTAAACCAAAAGCCACCTCACTGGTTCACTAAATACAGAATAATAAAAGCTGGAAGAAGATCAAAGAAACTGCCCTAGGTACCTGTCATGAACTCTGATTCTGTAAGAAACATGCCTCTTCCTTTTCCTCCCACCCTTCTGAGTATTTGTTCAATAATACTTTCTGTCCAGCAGACTCTGAGATTGGGCTGGAATTCATCTGCAGCCTCAGATTTTTATTTTCTGAGACAGAGCCTTGAAAACTGTGTTCTAACTGATAAGAATTTAGAACAGCTTTATGAAGAAATTCAATAAACTACAAGAAAAGATAATTCATTATGAGCCTACTAGGAGAAACGTTACTCTCCTTCCTTCTGCCAAAACAGGAAGTTCCCCCTAAAGAGTAAAACACAAGACAAGACAAACCAAGAACAATAGCAAAGCAAAGGAACCTAGGACTCCAGTGAGACATGCAAGCTTCTTGAAGTTCCTTCAGTATTTTCAGCCCCAAGTAGATTTTCTGCAAAGATCTGATGGATAGAAGAATGGGTGGGTAGATCAGTGGACAGATGGAGAGACAGGTGGATGGATGAACAGATGGGAAAGAAACTGATCATGACTAATGACCAGTGCATGGCTTTATCCAGAACTGTAACCTCAGTACCTCTCCCTTCCCTTAATTTCCAGAAGAAATTCTGAGCAGAACTGTGTCTTAATCTACCGGGACACATGTTGTCATGTTAGCTTGTTACTGGAATCAGATGCTGAGATTTTAAAATCATTTCTCATTTTAAGTTAAAACAAAGTCAGAGTCATCTCTGAATGATGTCTCTTTGCTCATTTGCTTTCCAATACGATATTTGTCATGAGTGAGGAAGGCCGTTTGTAGAAGCTTCTACAGAAGTGAACCCGCAGGGAGTGTGGCGTCTATGGCCATGCTCTGACTTGTGAGTCTCAGCGAAAGCACAATGCTGGGAGTTACTGCTCTGAAACAGCAGTCAGTACTGATGGCCATCAAGTTCTCTGTGCCAGCCAGTTTTCCAAGAGCTCAGCATGAAGGATTTCACTTCCTATTCTTGAGACCTCACTTAGACAGGCACTATTAACCCTGTTTTACAGCCTAGTGTGGTTGAGTAACCAGACCAAGGTCACACAATCAGGACCTGGAGCCAAGCTCTCCAGCACCAGAGCCTTCACTTTATCAGAAGAGACATGTTTCATTTGCTGATTTGTGCAAAAACGAGGAGGTCTGCATTCAAAGCTCCCCTAATGAAATGCTCTTCTTTACTACCATCTTGGTTGAGTATTCAGATTGTGTTTCTGTGACCAAAATTGAAAAAAAAAAAATCTTGAAATCAGCATCCTTATTTTACATCAAGTCATTTTTATAGAGAGTCATTCATTCATTCATACAGGTTTTGGTAAATCCTATGTACTCCTTGTAGACTTAACAACCAGTTCTTCTACTAAAGCAAAATCAGAAAGACATCTGTGACTGTTCTGCATTGTCTCCAGAAATGACAGAACTCACAGGTTTCTTGAGATCCTTACACGCTTAGAGGAAGAATCTCCTTTCCTTTTACTCTAAATCTTCCTAGAATTATAATAGCTTTCAATTTATCTTAAAGGGATCAAATTTTCATCCTCTATTGATCATTCATATACAGATAATTTTTCTATTCATCTTTTCTCTTTGGCATCAATATTATTAAACCTAAAATACAACATCCCAATTGGAGGTGATACTTAAAAGTTTAATGACTTTTGTTGTTGTTTATACTTAATTGGAGCTTGTAAGTTATGCTCTTCAGCTCAGGTAATTTAAAAATGATTGTAGTTTATGGTTCTATGTTATATCCACCACAAACATAATATGCCCTCCCTGAAGTATAGCATCAATGTTTCTTTTTTTTTATTAAATAAATTTATTTATTTTAATTGGAGGTTAATTACTTTACAATATTGTATTGGTTTTGCCACACATCAACATGAATCTGCTACAGGTATACACATGTCCCCCATCCTGAACCCCCCTCCCTCCTTTTGCAAAAACAACCTCAAACTCCACTAAATAAAGCACTTCTGTGGGTACCTACACAGTGTGGATGAGACTTCCTTTGACTCCATCAAAAATCTTACCCTAATACAATCTTCCTTCCTTTTATGGATAGAAAAAGAGCAGAAATGCTTACAAGGTATTTCTCCTTCCAGATAGCAGATGTGATTTATTACTGAGTGAGCAGCCGGCACAATGGCTTTAACTGGCTTAGAAAAGCCTTGCTGTTCTTTCTCCCTAATCACATTAGCAGCCATCTTGGGATTTAATTACATTTCCCAAGTTCTAAGTACATTACATAATAAGACATTAGTTGCTCTGTTGTGTCCCACTCTGCGACCCCATGGGCTGCAGCCTGCCAGGCTCCACTGTCCATGGAATTCTCCAGGCAGGAATACTGGAGTGGGTTGTCATTCCTTTCTCCAGAGGATTCCCAATCCAGGGATCAAAGCCAGGTCTTCTGCATTGCAGGTGGATTCTTTACCATCTGAGCCACCTGGGATGTATGTATTCTTCATGAAGCTTTCGTAACAGTCAGTGAGTGTATTGATAGCATGATGGTACAGAAGACAGATTAAACCATGACACTCAGCGATGTATCAGTTCAGTTCGGTTCACTCGCTCAGTCTTGTCTGACTCTTTGTGACCGCATGGGCTGCAGCATAGCCAGGCTTCCCTGTCCATCACCAATTACCAGAGCTTACTCAAACTCATATCCATCGAGTTGGTGATGCCATCCAACCACCTCATCCTCTGTCATTCTATTCTCCTCCTGCCTTCCATCTTTTCCAGCACTGGTGATATATAGACTCTGAAAATGTATCTTTGGATTAAAGCTCCTCATTTTACATGGGGTACACCTAAAGCCAGCGGATATTATACTTACTGCCTTGATTATGATATCACTTAAGCATTAAAACTCATAGTTACTTAACTCAAATGAGAATGACTTCTCTTACTTGGTAGGAAAAAAAATATCTTAATATAAAACTTCTAGCTACCAAAGAGGAATGGGGAGAAATAAATTAGGAATTTACAATTAGAACACTAATAATCTGCACACTACTATATGTAAAATAGATAAGCAACAAGGACCTACTGTATAGCACAGGGAACTATACTCAATATTTTGTAAAAACCTCTAAGGGGGCCTTCCCTGGAGGTCTAGTGGTTAAGATTCCATGCTTCTACTTCATGGGGCGTAGGTTCTATCCCTGGTCAAGTAACTAAGATCCTACCTGCCACATGTTGTGACCAAAAAAAAAAAAAAAAAAAAAAAATCTATAAGGGAAAAGAATCTGTAAAAAGTATCTGTCTATTTATACTTTATACTATTTATACATATGTGTCTATATATAACTGAGTCACTTTGCTGTATACCCATAACTAACACAACATTGTAAATCAACTATCCTTCAATAAAAAATTCTTTCAAAATAATGTAAAACAATTCAGCTTTGCTGTATTCAGAGAAGGGAAATAAGGGAGCCTAATATTTTTATATTTCTGGAAAATGTTATCATCAATTTGATGAAATTAGATAAGCTAAATACAGGTTTGGTTGCTGCTGTTCCTTTAGAAAAAAAAAATAGATGAACACATTCATTCACCTAGAAGAAGTAATTATCATCATCTTACCAACTAAGCAGAATGGTTGTGTTGTAGAAATGGTAGGAAATATAGTTCTAGGCCCTGTATGGTCTATCAACATAGCTATTAATTGCAAATTATTTAGTAATCATGCAATGAGATTTTTCATGGAAATTTATTTTCATTTCAATCACTAAAATAACTAAACCCAAGACAGAAAAATATAACATTTCTCAAGTTTAATGAGAGTAATTTAATGAGAAGAAAAAAAAGTTGATAGGCTTTTGATTAAACAATATCATAAAAATAAACACTAACAGTATAGTCTAATAGCTACATCTCATTGTCTGCCACAAATCAAACACTGATGGGTATCCCACATCACTGTCCTGCCTTATTGCCACCATAATTCAGTCATCTCCAACTGCAGACACAAATAAGTCTCATAGACCACTTAGCAAGCAAAACACAAACTCAGCCCTTAGCTGAATCCATAGCCCTTAGGCTTCATTAAGTTTTATATTCCCTTGAAATATTTGTCTTTAAAAGTTTACCAGGATGCAGGATGCTTGGGACTGATGCACGGGGATAATCCAGAGAGATGTTGTGGGGCAGGAGGGGGGTGGGAGGGGGTCGGCATTGGGAGTTCATGTACACTTCTGGCTGATTCATGTCAATGTATAGCAAAATGAATACAGTATTGTAAAGCAAAACAAACTAAAAAATAAAAATTAATTTTAAAAAAGTTCACCAGAAAAAAAAATATATTTATGCAAAACAGAAAGACAAATTTCTCAAAAACAAACAAACAGATAGCAGGACTTGTAGTCACATTTGATCTTCTTCAAATAAAGCTATGCCTAGTTATTCCAACAATGCTACCATCATGAAAATACTGGGGAATCTGGCCCCAGAATTGCACATCTCCTTGACAGTCTTCACCAATGAAAAGTCTTTGCCCATTAGAGATGGATTTCGTGTTTAGAAGCAGAGAGAAAGCTCTCAGAACCTTGTTTTTTTTTTTTAATTTTTATTTTTACTTTATTTTACTTTACATTACTGTATTGGTTTTGCCATACATTAATATGAATCCATCTCGAGTACATGAGTTCCCAATCCTGAACCACCACCCCCACCTCCCAAACTGAACTGAACTGAGCTGAAGGGCTTAAGCACTGTAGGAGACTTTACAAGATCCAGGTGGCTCTCTTTGAATGAAAGTCTACAAAAGGTCTTTGTTCCTCTGTGTAATAGTATCGTATATCCTTATATCAGAATAGGCATATATTTGTAAAATTACACTAAATGAAATCTCTTTGAATTAAACCATGTGGCGCTAGTGGTAAAGAACCTGCCTGCCAGTGCAGGAGACATAAGAGACGCAGGTTTGTTCCCTGGCTCAGGAAGATCCTCTGGAGGAGGGCACGGCGGCCCACTCCAATATTCTTGCCTGGAGAATCCCATGGACAGAGGAGCCTGGCAGGCTACAGCCTATAGGATTGCAAAGAGTCAGACATGACTGAAGCAACTTAGCACACACGCAAACCCTAACTTATCACTGTCTTCTATCAAAATCAGAGCTAGTCCTACAAGTTACCAAAACTCATATTAAGATGAAAAAGCTCTAGAGTAAAACATGTCTAAATTATTAACAATACAATTAGCAAAGAGATAAGAAAACCAAGAAAATAAAAAACACCTAACCCCTCAGACACTCTGCCATATCGTGCCTTCCCTGCTCTTCTCCACTACCCTCAGAGACACTCAGGGCTAGGACAGAGCTTCTAAGTTTTGGCTTCCAATAAACCTGGCAGGGAAACTCAGTGTACCAATTTATTGGCTATGTAACTTTGAGAGGATCATGTGGCTCTTCTGAGGCTTCATTTCTTCAACTTTAAAATGGACTTAAAAATTTTAGGCTTATTTTGATAATTAAATGAAATCATATATTTAAACTGTAGGTATTTAGCAAGTATTGCCTATTATTATTATTATTTCTAGAGTTTTGAGGCAAAGTCAAAAAAGAACATGATTCTTCCCTGCCTAAGAGAGGAACCTGTGAGAAATGGACATAGAAGTCTGAAAGGTGGACCTCAAATTACTCATCACAGCTGGACTGAAGTCATGACTAGGTGAAGGGCTACAGTGGCTTGCTACTAATTCCCTTCTAAGTAAAATCTACCCATCCAGTCACTGGCACAGCTGGCTGGGGCCAGGCATCTTGCACCATGGAAGTGGATGGACTGGATAGTCTCCTGCTAGGGAGGGCTGCTCCAAAGGAGCCCAAGTACTTGAGTGTAATTCCCAGATACTTCTTTTCTTTTTTTTTTTTTTAAGGATCCACATGTTTTTGCTTGTTTGTTTGTTTGATGTGGACCATTTTTAAAAGTCTTTATTGAATTCCTTACAATATTCCTTCTGTTTTATGTTTTCCCTTTTGGCTATGAGGCATATGGAATCTTAGCTCCCTGACCAGGATTGAACCCATATCCTCTGCATTGGAAGGCAGTCTTTTTTTTTTTTTTTTTNACAATGCTACCATCATGAAAATACTGGGGAATCTGGCCCCAGAATTGCACATCTCCTTGACAGTCTTCACCAATGAAAAGTCTTTGCCCATTAGAGATGGATTTCGTGTTTAGAAGCAGAGAGAAAGCTCTCAGAACCTTGTTTTTTTTTTTTAATTTTTATTTTTACTTTATTTTACTTTACATTACTGTATTGGTTTTGCCATACATTAATATGAATCCATCTCGAGTACATGAGTTCCCAATCCTGAACCACCACCCCCACCTCCCACCCCATATCAACTCTCTGGATCATCCCCGTGCACCAGTCCCAAGCATCTTGTATCCTGTATCGAACATAGACTGGCAAGTCATTTCTTACATGATAGTATACATGTTTCAATGCCATTCTCCCAAATCATCCCACCCTCTCCCTCTCCCACAGAGTCCAAAAGTCCGTTCTATTCATCTGTGTCTCTTTTGCTGTCTCGCATACAGGGTTATCATTACCATCTTTCTAAATTCCATATATATGTGTTAGTATACTGTATTGGTCTTTTTCTTTCTGGTTTACTTCACTCTGTATAATCGGCTCCAGTTTCATTCATCCCATTAGAACTGATTCAAATGTATTCTTTTTAATAGCTGAGTAATACTCCATTGTGTATATGTACCACAGCTTTCTTATCCATTCATCTGCTGATGGACATCTAAGTTGCTTCCATGTCCTGGCTATTATAAACAGTGCTGCAATGAACATTGGGGTACATGTGTCTCTTTCAATTCTGGTTTCCTTGGTGTGGATGCCCAGCAGTGGGATTGCTGGCTCATATGGCAGTTCTATTTGCAATTTTTTAAGGAATCTCCGCACTGTTTTCCATAGTGGCTGTAAATAATAGCAAATGAAGCAACTGACAAACAGCTAATCTCAAAAATATATCAGCAACTTATGCAGCTCAATTCCAGAAAAATAAACTACCCAATCAAAAAATGGGCCAAAGAACTAAATAGACATTTCTGCAAAGAAGACATACAGATGGCTAACAAACACATGAAAAGATGCTCAACATCACTTATTATCAGAGAAATGCAAATCAAGACCACAATGACGTACCATTTCACACCAGTTAGAATGGCTGCGATCCAAAAGTCTGCAAGCAATAAATGCTGGAGAGGGTGTGGAGAAAAGGGAACCCTCTTACACTGTTGGTGGGAATGCAAACTAGAACCTTGTTTTGATTAAGGCAGATAAGGAAACATTTGCACAAAAGCTCTGTTACAGCTGCTCACTATGATGGTATCATTGTCGTGAAGGCTTTTGTGGCCCATAATCCTCTGGTTTTGGCTCACACAAAATCTCAGATGCATAATTTCTGCATCATAATGAAATTTACCTGAGTATTTTACCCAATACTATGAATTCTCCATGAAAAGTGTTGTGGATGTCACAGAAATACATCGTCAATCATTTCACTTAGATTTTGGCAGATAAGCTTTCTCCATGTTGGAGTTTGTACTGCAGCCTCTTATGATTCATTTCCTAGTTTTATTGGAAATAGCATGTTCCATCACCAGTGCTTATTTTCTTCAAACACACATTATTTTGTCCACTCTACTTGAAACAACACAACAAATCTCAAGTTGTCACTGTGATTGGTCATCACTTACAACTCAGAACGTGAGCGACATCTTGGTAGAAGCTTTTTTATTCTTTTAAATTTTGCTTCTTTCAGCCTTAAGTTTTCTTTATTTAAACTTATTTATTTTAATGGAGGCTAATTACTTTACAATATTGTATTGGTTTTGCCATACATCAACATGAATCCACCACAGGTGTACACGTGCTCCCCATCCTGAACCCCCCTCCCACCTCCCTCCCCATACCATCCCTCTGGGTCATCCCAGTGCACCAGCCCCAAGCATCCTGTATCCTGCATCGAACCTGGACTGGCGATTTGTTTCTTATATGATATTAAACAAGTTGTTTTCTTTTAAATGCAAATGTTTACTTTTATAATTTTAATTATTCAGACATTAACCTCACAGCTAATATACTTAAATATCCCAAGTCTATGTCCAATTTACTTTTTTTTATTGGTTTTTAGTGTACTGTTGCCAACATCAATTGGATAATAGAAAAGGCAAGTGAATTCTAGAAAAACATCTACTTCTGTTTTATTGACTGCATAAAGCCTTCAACTGTGTGGATCACAACAAACTGGAAAATTCTTAAAGAGATGAGAATACCAAACCACCTTACCTCCCTCCTGAGAAATCTGTATGCAGGTCAAGAAGCAACAGTTAGAACATGAAAACAATGGACTGGTTCCAAATTGGGAAAGGAGTACATCAAGACTGTATATTGTCACCTTGCTTATTTAACTTATATGCAGAGTACATCATGTGAAATCCCAGGCTGAATAAAGCACAAGTTGGAATCAAGATTGCTGGGAGAAATATTAATAACCTCAGATGTGCAGATTGACACCAGCCTTATGGCAGAAAGCAAAGAGAAACTAAAAAGCCTCTTGGTGAAAGTGAAAAAGGAGAGTGAAAAAGCTGGCTTAAAACTCAAGATTCTAAAAATGAAGATCAGGGCATCCAGTCCCATCACGTTATGGCAAATAGATGGAGAAACAATGGAAACAGTGAAAGACTTTATTTTTCTTAGGCTCCAAAATCTCTGCAGACAGTGACTGCAGCCAAGGAATTAAAAGATGCTTGCTCCTTGGAAGAAAAGCTATGACCAACTTAGACAGCATATTAAAAAACAGAGACATAACTTTGTCGAAAAGATCTGTATAGTCAAAGCTATGGTTTCCCTGGTAGTCATGTATGGGTATAAGAGTTGGACCATAAAGGAAGCTGAGTGCCAAAGAACGGATGCATTTGAACTGTGGTGTTGGAGAAGACTGTTGAGAGTCCGTTGGACTGCAAGGACATCCAACCAGTCAATCTTAAAGTTAATCAGTCCTGAATATTCATTGGAAGGACTAATGCTGAAGCTGAAGCTCCAATACTTTGGCCACTGATGGGAAGAACTGACTCATTGGAAAAGACCCTGATGCTTTGAAAAACTGAAGACAGGAGAAGGGGATGACAGAGGATAAGAGGGCTGGATGGCATCACCACTCGATGGACATGAGTTTGAGCTAGCTCCAGGAGGTGGTGATGGACAGGGAGGCCTGACCGCTGGAGTCCACGGGGTCGCATAAAATCGGATACAACTGAGTGACTGAACTGAGTGTACTGTTGAATCTTTACATTAGAGATATTTTAATTGAGGAAACTTAAAAACACAATGAATAGTAAAATTATTACCAATATGAATGCCAAAAATAAATATTAACATTTGCTTATGATTATCTTAGTTTTTTTGACAATAAACCTCCGTAAAATTTGTCCTGTTGCATCCCCCTCTCAGTTCACATCTTCATACTTTTTATTGCTCTCTATATGTCAATCCATATATAATATATGAAATTTTTGGTATTTTATAAAAATTGCATCATATGTTAAATACTCTCTATAACTTGCTTTTTTCAATTAACTTAGTCAATTGCTTTTTTAATATAAGCAATTATATTAAAATATGATTTTTATATTTAGGAAATAAATACAAATGTTTACTTTTATTTTATAGATAAAAATAAGAGGTGGCTTTTGTATATAAAAAAGAATCTCTATAGTTAGTTACTTCTCTTTAAATTAATATCCTGTTTAATAGAATTTTAATTGTAAAGTCTACCTTTTCATAAGATTACAAAGTAAACTTATAAATCTATTTTTTAAAGTAGCAATTTTGTGAATAAGGAAATACTACCCTGTATTTGTTTCTGTATCCTATATTTGAGTTAATATTCAATTTATTTATGCATTTGGTACAATAAAATTTCCTAAATTCTTAAAAACATTTGCAGAAAGTTTAAGCAAACTCTCTTAAACATTTTAAAGTAAACCTCAAATATGATATACCTGATTCTTTCTAGCACTTTAAATATCCAGGAAGTCAGAGTTTCAGATACTCATAAGGAAATGAAAACAAAATAAAATCTTCCCAAGCATTCAAATGCTGCTTGTACATACAATAAATCTAAATGGATGATTCTAATAAGTCAGACTGTCTTGAGTATGTATACCTCATGCGAAGAGTTGACTCATTGACAGTTCAGTTCAGTTCAGTCGCTCAGCCGTGTCCTACTCTTCGCGACCCCATGAATCGCAGCACGCCAGGCCTCCCTGTCCATCACCAACTCCCGGAGTTCAACCACAAAGTTAAGTTTTCCTAAATATTTTGATGAAAATCTCAAATCCTTTCTGTTAGATTCCTATATGTGCTTCTCTTTAAAAAGCAGCATAAATACTAATTAACAAAATGATCACGTCATTACTATACTTGCACATAATATAAAAGTGATACTGAATTTGGCTTGTTACTTATCATCTCCCTCATTTATGTATCAAGGAAACAAAATGACTACCTCAGATGTGTGGCTGACTAGAGATTAAGTTTACAGATTGTAGAATTAGGACCTTGATATGTTTATAGATTTAGATTGCTAGTCAGAAATTTGAGACCAACAAATAAGAACCTAAGTGTGCTTTCTTATGTGGTCCTACAGAGCTAGTGATTGTTGGGATAAGTCCTCCTGCTAGGGGTCACTTGTCCTATTGCTGAGGAAAGGTTCCTCACAGTGCGTCCCATGGGCATTCCTGACTGGTCATCCTTAACCATGTTTTCCTTAGCATCTCATACTCAACTTTTTAACAAAGCTTCCTCCTTAAAGTTTTACCCTCTGAGTTTTCCTAGTGGGACTGATGAAAATAAAATACAGATACTTACATAGTTTCAGTTGCTATATTTGTCAACTTAAAAAAAATGTACAACTTGAAAGCTGCATTTTATTGGGGACAAAATGAAGACTGTAGCTTGGGGGACAGCACCTCAGATAGCTCTGAGAAACTGCTCCAGAGAGGCAGGGTGGTAGGTCAGTATGTATGTGGTTTTGGTGAAGGAAGACATGCAATCAAGCACATATCTTTCCAGAAGATTTCTACTAGTCTGGGGATCATTTCTGCTAGTCATGACAAACAGTGATCACCATGAAGGACTGCGGTGCTTTTCTAGATTTGAAGAGGTACAAGAATCAGGCTAATAAAATCAGCTTCTGAAAATATCTATCTAAGGACCTGTCCTGCCAGTGTTTCTCCCAGCAGAGTGCGTAATTTCTGCTCTCCACCCCAAACTCCTTTCAGGGGGTGTGGAAGGTCAGCAGCACATGATTTAATCCTTGTAGAGGTAGACGGCAAGTGTCCATGGCAAGTGCCAATTTGTAGCTGATATATCTCTCTTCTGTAGACGCTGGAAATCCACAGATGCCTCTCTTCCATATACTTATGCCCTTATGCTCATTTGGAGCAATATTATAAACTCAGGCCTCTGACCAAATCTTCATTTTCTCTTCTGGTCCTATGATTGTCACACCTCTGGAGGTACATTCTCCTGCAGTACTGTCTGCAGACATCTTTGAAAGCATTCTTACTTTCTGGTAAGAGCTATGCATTTCAAATACAACTTCATCTTCCCTACCCTTTACAGGGAGTCAACTACTCTTCAAGGATTCCTGGCTCCCTTTATGGAACAAAGACGCCAAAATCTGGGTATCAGGGGTGCATGTCAGATTGCAATTTATGAGAACTGAAGGAAGACATGGTGGCATTTTAACAGAGCTTGGAGATATTTTTTGAAGTTTATGTGAACTGCAGGAAGTTCATTTTAACTTTAAATTCAATTTTTAAAGATGCTTATGAAACAGACCTTTACAAATAATGTCTGTTTAATATAAAATGCCTTATCCTCTTTCCTTTTATCCTACCATGATTTCACAAGTTTGAATATATCTATCCTATAAGCTATATCAAATTATATGATTAAGTTATGAGCATGTCTAAACTTTGTATAATTAGATATGAGTTGCTTAGCTCCTGTCTCCATCTTAGCTTCAACTGTGTCTTTTCTTTCCTTAGATAAAACATTATTTTACATTCATTTTTGTATATATATATATGTTTTCAGTGACTTTCCATATATATCTATATTATATTTTTATATATACTAGTATAAATAGATATTGCATATATATATAGTAATCCCTAACATGACTATATCGTTATTTATCCATGAGATTTAGTATTTCTTATTTTTTTTCACTATTAGAAACAATGCTGTAAACAAATATTCTTAAATATGTCTCTGTTACCAGGTGCTAAAGTTGCTCTAGGTTCCATATCTAGAAATGTAACTATTAGGTTATTCACTCTTCACTTTTAACTTTATGAGATATTGATAAATTACACTTCAAAGTGGGCTGACAATTTTCACTTCCACCAGGGGGTATAAGATTTTTCAATTTCCACTTGTTCTCACCAGTACCTCACATTGTCAGATGTTTTAATTTTTTCCACTTCTGATCGTAGAAAATGACTGCATCATTGCTGTGCTTTTCACTGCCTTGATTGTGAGATTGAGCATCTTCTTTAAGCATCTTTATTTGCCACTTGGCGTTCCTGCTTAAGGAATTTCCTGTCCTCATCCTTGCCCATTCAGTTCATTTTAGTTGCTCAGTCGTGTCTGACTCTTTGTGACCCCATAAATCGCAGCATGCCAGGCCTCTTTGTCCATCACCAACTCCCAGAGTTCACCCAAACCCATGTCCATCAAGTCGGTGATGCCATCCAGCCATCTCATCCTCTGTCATCCCCTACTCCTCCTGCCCCCAATCCCTCCCAGCATCAGGGTCTTTTCCAATTGCCCATTACTACTATGTAGTTTTCTAAATGATTTTATATGTTCTAAATATTTATCATGTTATATATGTTAATGTATATTTTCAGATACTTTTAGCTTTGTGATATCTCCTATTGTACAGAAGTTTTATATTTTAATATAGGTAATTCATGGGCTTTCCTGATAGCTCAGTTGGTAAAGAATCCACCTACAATGCAGGAGACCCCAGTTTGATTTCTGAATTGGAAAGATCCACTGGAGATGGGTTAGTCTACTCACTCCAGTGTTCTTGGGCTTCCCTTGTGGCTCAGCTGGTAAAGAATCCACTTGCAATGCAGGAGACCTGGGTTAGATACCTGGATTGGGAAGATTCCCTGGAGAAGGGAAAGGCTACCCACTCCAGTATTCTGGCCTGGAGAATGCCATGGACAGTCCATGGGGTTGCAAAGAGTCGGACATGACTGAGCAACAAATCCACCTACAATGCAGGAGACCCCAGTTTGATTTCTGAATTGGAAAGATCCACTGGAGATGGGTTAGTCTACTCACTCCAGTGTTCTTGGGCTTCCCTTGTGGCTCAGCTGGTAAAGAATCCACTTGCAATGCAGGAGACCTGGGTTAGATACCTGGATTGGGAAGATTCCCTGGAGAAGGGAAAGGCTACCCACTCCAGTATTCTGGCCTGGAGAATGCCATGGACAGTCCATGGGGTTGCAAAGAGTCGGACATGACTGAGCAACTTTCACTTTCATAAGAAATCCTTTATTACCTGGATGCAATAATGGTACTCATATTTTCAAGATTTTTTAAAGTTCTTTTTCCACATTTAAGACTTTAAATCATTTGGAGTTCATTTTTATCTATTGTATTCATTTTGGTTTTATTTCCAAAGGCAGTTATTCCAATACCCATTGTGCATTTTCCTATTTCTCTGCTGATTTGTGATGCCTTCTTGAGACACAACAAGATCCATGTGCATACATACATGTGAGTGGGCTTCTGGACACTATTCTTTGAACAGATCTACTTTTTGTCTATCCTTGCATCCACCAGTCCTCTTAATTACTGTATATTTAAACCACCTGGGAGGGAAACTCTTCCCTCTCTTGTTTTCTTTTTCCTAGTAGTCTTGAACTAATACTCCTCGATATAATAATTAAATCCCTCTGTTAGTCAACACCTTCTTCAAAAAAACCACTTATGGTTTGCTTAGAAATTAACAGAATTTGTAGAAAAGTTTGAAAGAAACATTACTTGAATAATATTGTATCTTTCTATCCATGCATTTAACCTAGCCTGCAATTCACTCTGGGCTTGCGAGAATAATAATAAATACCACAGCCCCATGCATGTGTTGCTATATTTATGTCTGGAAACTGAAATGTTTTGTTGCCATAGTGTTTTTTTTCTATATTCTTTTTATATTTAGCTATTTTTTTTGCTATATAGCAACTTTCAGTTCAATAGTGTCTGACTCTGAGACCCCATGAATCACAGCACGCCAGGCCTGCCTGTCCATCACCAACTCCCGGAGTTCACTCAGACTCACGTCCATCGAGTCAGTGATGCCATCCAGCCATCTCATCCTCGGTCGTCCCCTTCTCCTCCTGCCCCCAATCCCTCCCAGCATCAGAGTCCTTTTCAATGAGTCAACTCTTTGCATAAGGTGGCCAAAGTACTGGAGTTTCAGCTTTAGCATGATTCCCTCCAAGAAATCCCAGGGCTGATCTCCTTCAGAATGGACTGGTTGGATCTCCTTGCAGTCTAAGGGACTCTCAAGAATCTTCTCCAACACCACAGTTCAAAAGCATCAATTCTTTGGCACTCAGCTTTCTTCACAGTCCAACTGTCACATCCATACATGACCACTGGAAAAACCATAGCCTTGACTAGACGGACCTTTGTTGGCAAAGTAATCTCTCTGCTTTTGAATATACTATCTAGGTTGGTCATAAATTTCCTTCCAAGGAGTAAGCGTCTTTTAATTTCATGGCTGCAGTCACCATCTGCAGTGACTTTGGAGCCCAAAAAAATAAAGTCTGACACTGTTTCCACTGTTTCCCCATCTATTTCCCATGAAGTGATGGGACCAGATACCACGATCTTCATTTTCTGAATGTTGAGCTTTAAGCCCACTTTTTCACTCTCCACTTTCACTTTCATCGAGAGGCTTTTTAGTTCCTCTTTCCTTTCTGCCATAAGGGTGGTGTCATCTGCATATCTGAGGTTATTGATATTTCTCCCGGCAATCTTGATTCCAGCTTGTGCTTCTTCCAGTCCAGTGTTTCTCATGATGTACTCTGCATAGAAGTTAAATAAGCAGGGTGACAATATTCAGCCTTGACATACTCCTTTTCCTATTTGGAACCAGTCTGTTATTCCACGTCCAGTTCTAACTGTTGCTTCCTGACTTGCATATAGGTTTCTCAAGAGGTTTCTCAAGACGGAGGTTTGTGACATTGTACAGGAGACAGAGCTCAAGACCATTCCCATGAAAAGAAATGCAAAAAAGCAAAATGGCTCTCTGAGGAGGTCTTACAAATAGCTGTGAAAAGAAGAGAAGTGAAAAGCAAAGGAGAAAAAGAAAGATATAAGCATCTGAATGCTGAATTCCAAAGAATAGCAAGAAGAGATAAGAAAGCCTTCCTTAGCAGTCAATACAAAGAAATAGAGGAAAACAACAGAATGGGAAAGACTAGAGATCTCTTTAAGAAAATTAGAGACACCAAGAGAACATTTCATGCAAAGATGGGTTCGATAAAGGACAGAAATGGTATGGACCTAACAGACGCAGAAAATATTAAGAAGAGGTGGCAAGAATACACAGAAGAACTGTACAGAAAAGATCTTCACAACCCAATCACGATGGTGTGATCACTCACCTAGAGCCAGACATCCTGGAATGTGAAGTCACGTGGGCCTTAGAAAGCATCACTATGAACAAGGTAGCAGAGGGGATGGAATTCCAGTAGAGCTATTTCAAATCCTGAGAGATGATGCTGTGAAAGTCCTACACTCAATATGCCAGCAAATTTGGAAAACTCAGCAGTGGCCATAGGACTGGAAAAGGTCAGTTTTGATTCCAATTCCAAAGACAATGCCAAAGAATGCTCAAATTACTGCACAATCGCACTCGTCTCACATGCTAAAAAAGTAATGCTCAAAATTCTCCAAGCCAGGCTTCAGCAATACGTGAACCGTGAACTCCCAGATGTTCAAGCTGGTTTTAGAAAAGGCAGAGGAACCAGAGATCAAATTGCCAACATCCACTGGATCATGGAAAAAGCAAGAGAGTTCCAGAGAAATATACACTTGTTTTATTGACTATGCCAAAGCCTTTGACTGTGTGGATCGCAATATAGAAATGTCACCTGTTTTTATAAATTAGTCTTACAGCCAGCCACCTTGCTGAATTGCCTACCTAATTTTAGTAGACAGTTCAGTTCAGTTCAGTTCAGTCACGCAGTTGTGTCCGACTCTTTGCGACCCCATGAATCGCAGTACGCCAGGCCTCCNAAGAGGAAAAGGGGACAACCAAGGATGAGATGGCTGGATGGAATCACTGCCTCAATGGGCGTGAGTTTGAGTCAACTCCAGGAGATGGTGATGGACAGGGAGGCCTGGCGTGCTGCGACTCATGGCATCACAAAGAGTTGGACACAACTGAGCGACTGAACTGAACTGAACTGAATTAAGCATGGCCCCGCCCATCAGAGCAAGATCCAGATTTCCCCACAGCCAGTACCTCCCAGCAAGAAGCTTCCACAAGCCTCTTACCCTTATCCATCAGAGGGACGACAGAATGAAAACCACAATCACAGAAAACTAACCAAACTTGTCACATGGATCACAGCCTTTTCTCACTTAATGAAACTATGAGCCATGCCTTGTGGGGCCACCTAAAATGGACACGTTATGGTGGAGAGTTCTGACAAAGTGTGGTCCACTGGAGAAGGGAATGGAAACCACTTCAGCATTCTTACCTTGAGAACCCCATGGACATTATGGAAAGGAAAAATGATATGACATTGAAAGATGAATTTCCCAGGTTGGTAGGTGCCCAATATGCTACTGAAGAGTGAAGAAATAGCTCCAGAAGGAATGAAGAGGCTGAGCCAAAGTGGAAACAACACTCAGCTGTGGGTGTGTCTGGTGGTAAAAGTAAAGTCCGATGCTGTAAAGAACAACACTGCATAGGAACCTGGAATGTTAGGTCCATGAATCAAGGTAAATTGGAAGTGGTCCAACAGGAGATGGCAAGAGTGAACATTGATATTTTAGGAATCAGTGAACTAAAATGGATGGGAATTGGTAAATTTAATTCAGATGATCATTATATCTATTACTGTGGGCAAGAATCCCTTAGAAGAAATGGAGTAGCCCTCATAGTCAACAAAAGAGTCTGAAATGCAGTACTTGGGTGCACTGTCAAAAATGACAGATCTCTGTTTGTTTCCAAGGCAAACCATTCACTATCACAGTAATCCAAGGCTATGGTCCAAATAAAGTCCGATGCTGTAAAGAACAACACTGCATAGGAACCTGGAATGTTAGGTCCATGAATCAAGGTAAATTGGAAGTGGTCCAACAGGAGATGGCAAGAGTGAACATTGATATTTTAGGAATCAGTGAACTAAAATGGATGGGAATTGGTAAATTTAATTCAGATGATCATTATATCTATTACTGTGGGCAAGAATCCCTTAGAAGAAATGGAGTAGCCCTCATAGTCAACAAAAGAGTCTGAAATGCAGTACTTGGGTGCACTGTCAAAAATGACAGATCTCTGTTTGTTTCCAAGGCAAACCATTCACTATCACAGTAATCCAAGGCTATGGTCCAACCACTAATGCCAAACAAGCTGAAATCGAATGGTTCTATTATGACCTCCAAGACTTTCTAAAACTAACACACCCAATATATGTCCTTTTCATCAAAGGGGTCTGGAATGCAAAAGTAGGAAGTCAAGAGATACCTGGAGTAACAGGTAAGTTTGGCCTTTGAATACAAAATGAAACAGGGCAAAGTCTAACAGAGTTTTGCCTAGAGAATGCAGTGGTCATAGCAAACACCTTCTTCCAACAACAGAAGCGATGACTCTACACATGGACATCACCAGATGGTCAATACCAAAATCAGATTGATTATATTCTTTTCAGCCAAAGATGGAGAAGCTCTATGTAGTCATCAGAAACAAGACTGGGAGCTGACTGTGGCTCAAATCATGAACTCTTTAATGCAAAATCAGACTTAAACTGAAGAAAGTCTGTTTCTTCAGACAGAAAGAAGAAGGAGGAAACCACGAGGCCATTCAGGTATGACCTAAATCAAATCCTTTATGATTATACAGTGGAAGTTCCAAATCAAATCAAGGGATTAGATCTGATAGACTGCCTAAAGAATTATAAATGGAGGTCTGTTATGTTGTAAAGGAGGCAATGGTCAAAATCATCCCCATGAAAATTTCCATAAGACCCAGCAATCCTACTCCTGGGTATATACCCTGGGAAACCATAATTCAGAGATATGCAGCACTATTCACAATAGCCAGGACATTGGAGCAACCTAGATGTACACTGCCAGATGAATGGATAAAGAAGTAGTGGTACATATATATAATGGAATATTGCTCAGTCATAGAAAGTAATGAATTTGTGTCAGTTCTAATTAGGTGGATGAATCTAGAGCATGCTATATAGAGTGAAGGAAGTCAGAAAGAGAAAAACAAATATTGTATGTTAATGCAAATAAAATGGACTCTAAAAAATTCGTACTGATGAACCTATTTGCAGGGCAGGATTTGAGAGGCAGACATGGAGAACAGACTTGTGAACACAGCAGGGGCAGGAGAGGGTGGGGAAAACTGAGAGTAGCCCTGAATCATTTGCATCACCATGTGCAAAGCAGGTCTAATGGGAAGTCGCTGTGTAACACGGCTCAGCCCAGTACTCTACAACAACCGAGAGAGGTGGGATGGGGTGCAGAATGGGAGGGAGGTTCAAGAGAGAGGAGACACATGTATCCTTAGGGTTGATCCACCTTGTTGTGTGGCAGAAAACAATACAACATTGTAAAGCAATTATCCTCCAATTAAAAAAAATAAAAATAAAAAAGCACCAAAATCTACATTCCTGAGGAACATTTCAGCTTTTCACCAGACGAACAGACACAAAAGAGGTACTACCTACTACCACCAAACACTGTGAAACATTAATATGTATGCAGATATATTGTCCTTTAGAATTTTATTTAAGCCTGTGAGATAAAACACATTTATTTGCTTCACAGAGCCCTTCTGGTGGGGTGGTCTGACTAGTCTTATACTTTAAAATAAAGACATTGGAGTGTCAGGTTCCTTATGCTTTCCTTAGATATGACTCCTGCACCCTTCCAAGGATGAAAGATGGAGAAGGAAATGGCAACCCACTCCAGTATCCTTGCCTAGAAAATCCCATGGACAGAGGAGCCTGGTGGGCTGCAGTCCATGGGGTCGCAAAGAGTTGGGCATGACTGAGTGACTAACACTAAGATGAAAGTAGTGGAAACAAAAGACTGAACACTTGTTGACACCTGTCTTCATGTTATTAGCCAAAATTGAGTCATTGCTTCACACTCAGCTGGAATGGAGGCTGAGAAATTGAATATTTCAAATCCTCATAGTGCAGCTAAATTGGTTATGAGATTGAAGTTTTGAATTTGTATATCCTGAGCAGTTCTACACCATCTCTTATGTTATTTTCTGTGAGCATCATTATCTTCTGTGTATTAGTTGTCTCTTGCAGTTTTAGTAAATTACCACAAACTGAGTACCTTAAAATTCATTATCTTGGAGGTCTCTAGATGATAAGTTAAGAGTGTTGGGAGGGCCACATTCTTTTTTTATGCTCTAGTGAGTATTTCATCTTTCTTGTTCAATTAAATTATTGACAGAATTTTCTTCCTTGAGGTTGTCAGACAGAGGACTAATTCCTTGCTGGCAACTGGCCAAATGCCATGCTCACTTTCTAGAGATCAGGACAATCCTTGCTCTTTGTCCCAACAGACTTTGGAGCCAGCATTGACAAAATGAGCCCTCCTTTTCTCTGTTCCATCTGTGACAATCCATTTTTTGAATATTGCTTTTCTTTCTCTTCTTGTTTTTAAGGTTTATGTGATCAGATTGGTTCTACCTGAATAATCTCCCCATCTCAATGATTTATGATATTAATCATATCTATAAAGTCCATTCTATCAACTAATGTAGTGTACTTGTTTCCAGGGCTTCTAGTTCATCTCACCTAGAGAGATATCTATCACAATCTCCCAATGAAATAGCATGACTGGCTTATGTGGTCTTCATTTGATTGAACCATTAACTTCCATAAATTATTCTCTGATACACCATCTGATAGTACATCCCAGGATAAAGCCAGTTAGGTTATAATTAAAACTAAAACTAGATGGAATAATTGTCAAAAGAACTGTAGCAGAAGTTCTCAGGGACAGCTACAACAAACCATCTCTTAATGTTGCTGATTTGAGGATGGAATTGGGAAGATGGGCATTAATAACCTAGTGAGATATGTTCACTTTCCTTGATTATATCAGTCAATAATTTAAAGTTTTCAACACTAAAGGAGGGGATAAAGACATGGGAGGTTAATCCAGACACACTAATGTAATGCAATTGTACTGACTGTGGGTAATTCTGAAAATAACTTCTAAAACTTTTCTTCACTTTTACATCCATATATATTTTCTTTTAAAAATTCATAGATTGAGCTGTTAGAATGCAGTTATGTAAAGGATGAAATAATGAAAAACAAATTATTTTGGATCAAATTTGATAAATAGAACATGCAAATATGTGCAAAGTAAACCATTTAAGATGAGTAGGAAGGTACTCTTTTATCATGCACTTAGGAAGAGAACAAAGTCTATGAATGCTATTCTTTTGGTTTTATGATTGCAGTAATTTCACATAAGTTTATAGTGGATAAGCAAATATGCTCCCAATATTATTGGTTCTCTGAAAAATCTAGATTTTTTTGCTGGCAGTCTGATGTTGCCACTAGTAATATTCATTTACCCATTCACTCATTCAATCCCTCCTTCAAACATCCAATTATCAAAAGCTAGTAGTCATTTTCTGTGCTACAGAATCAAAGAATGCAAACAAATACAAGTATGGAGATAGAGATAATTATTTAGGTAAATAAACATATATTTTCCAGTATACTTAAGCCAAAAAACTTAACTGATTCAATTTTGTTTTAGCTTTTTTAATATGTAAATTACTATGTAATTCATGAGGCAGGATTATTCCTTAGGCATGGAGGATTGACGACTTTTATCTGGTGTATATCCAAGCCCAGTAAATTGTGGATTAGTTTTCTAAAGTATTCATAAGTGCATCTGAGAATAGAAGTGGTTAACTCCTTAAAAGAGGAAGATAGAAGCTGAAAATGTTTCTCTGTTAACTGTTTAGCAAACAGTTAAAACATTTATAATTAAAATCATTACATTATTTTTTAAGTAATAATTTTCTCAGTGTTTCAATCACATCCTTGTTCCGAAGGCTGTATATCATGGGTTGAACATCAGAGTCACTATGGTGTAGAACAGAGAGAACAGTCAGTTCCTGCAGAATGCCTGGGTTTTGGTCTTGAGTGGGTAATGGCAGCAGATCCGAAGAATAACACCACAACCAACAGGTGAAAAGAGCATGTGGAGAAGGTTTTAGCCTGTCCTCTGGCTGTTGGCAACCTCAGAATAGTGGAAATGATTTTGATGTAAGAGGCAAGGATCAACATAAAAGGTACAGCAACAAACAGAGCTCCTGCATAGACTGAGAGCTCATGTGTAAAAGTGTCTCCACAGGCCAGCTTCAGAACGAGGGGAATGTCACAGAAGAAGCGGTTCATCTTGTTCAAATGACAGAAATGCAGAGAGAAGATCCGGCACATTTGCCCCATCTGCACTGGGATTCTGCTCACCCAGGAGCCCACAGCCAGCTTTGGGGTCATGACCAGGGGATAGTGCGGAGGGTCACAGATGGCCACACAGCGGTCATAGGCCATCACCACCAGGGGAAGCACTCAGTGGCTCCGAGGATAAGGAAGAAGCACATTTGGGCAGCACAGTCCAGCACAGAAACGGTCCTGTCCTGAGTCCAAAGGTTCACCAGAATCCTAGGGAGAGTGACGGACACGTAACAGATTTCCAAGGAGGAAAATGCTGCCAGGAAGAAATGCATGGGTTTGTGCAGTGCAGCATCAAGCGTAGTTATTATTATTATAAGACTGTTTCTAATCAAGATAATGATGTAAATGATGGAGAACACCTCAAATAATAGCCCTTGAAGATTTGGAAGGTCAGAAAACCCCAGGAGTACAAATTGTATCTCTGTGGACATATTGTCTTCCGCTTCCATCTCTTCATATTTCATCTGTGGGAATGATTCAATCAAAGGTACTGTTATTTCACTTTCTTTGGTTTTGTTTCTTTATATATATAAACGATGGTACACCATTCATTTTTTCCAATTCTATTAGAAAACAAGCCTTTAATTGTTAGGTGTCTAACAGGTTGTGAATTACATTTTTTCATCATTATAAATCAATTTGTTAGAAAAGCTATCCATTTAATCTTTATTTTTTGCCATGAATTATCACTTTTTCTGAAGATATGTGATTACAATTTTGCTCTTCATCTGAATGCTCAAAATGCAAAAACTTGAGTTAAATTCATTTACATAGTGCTTTTGCTTTTTCAGCCTGTGTTTTTCTCTTCACCTCTCAATTCTGTGTTTAATTATTATCAATTGAAAGTTAATTTGATTGCATGGTGAAATATATTGTAAGTCACCTAAGATAGTTTTAGGGTTGCATATAGTTAATTTTTAAAGTGTTGATTTTCCTGTGGTATTTCCAAAGTCTTGTTTGACACTGGCATTCTACATACTTCATTTTTTTCTTATAAATAAAATTGATGAGCTGACTGTATAATATTATGTGACATTACTAGTTTTCAAACATGTGTATTTCTGTGTAAACTCCATAAATCAGTAGTGATAAGTTCTATTCAGATTTCTCAGTTGAGAGACTCGAGACATAAGAGACAAGTACATCCAGGTTTATGTTCACGAAAGCAGTTCTAGCTAGAATGTTCACCTCTCACTCATTTACTGCATGAAAGAGACACCACCCATGAATCATCTGTGAGATCTTCCAAAATTTTTAACTATATTACTAGCTTCTTGTGTTTTTTTCTGTAGATCTTTTTGGGCAATGCATAGTACGTTTCTTCCACTAAACGTGATTCATTCACTTCTAGAATACATTAAAGATGAATCAATTTGATTGCTTCTTTGGAATTTCCCCCAAGGTATAAGAACCTGGATAGCTCAGTCAGTATAGCATCAGACTTTTAGTCTGAGGGTCCAGTGTTCAAGTCCATGTTCAGGCAGAGGTTATTTTAGGCTTCCCGGATAGCTCAGCTGGCAAAGAATCTGCCTGCAATGCAGGAGACCGCGGTTTGATCCCTAGGTTGGGAAGATCCTCTGGAGAAGGTATAGGCTACCCACTCCAGTATTCTTAGGCTTCCCTTGTGGCTCAGCTGGTAAAGAATCTGCCCACATGCGGGAGACCTGGGTTTGATCCCTAGGTTGGGAAGATACCCTGGAGAAGGAAAATGCTACTCACTACCGTATTCTGGCCTGGAGAATTCCATGGACTGTATAGTCCATGGGGTCACAAAGAGCAAGACACAACTAGAGACTTCACTTCACGTCACTTCACTTCACTTCCAAAGTATAAACATGGATTCCCACTGAAAATGTAAATCTCTCCTTCCTCTCTTTCCTGTTAGAGATCAAGCATACTTTTGTGGGACGTGCATGTGTGTATATTTAGAAATTATACTCTTTTTACTCATTCTTGCAGAAGTAGTAAACTGCTTCATTGTTTTCAGCATGTGATACATGGATTTTTCATATTATGTGTTAACTTATTTAGCTATACCCCGGTGGCTCAGATGTTAAAGAATCTGCCTACATTGCAGGAGACCCAGGTTTGATCCCTGGGTCAGGAAGATCCTCTGGAGAAGGAAACGGCTACCCACTCCAGTATTCTGGCCTGGAGAATCCCGTGAACAGAGGAGCCTGGTGGGCTACAGTCCATGGGGTCACAAAGAGTCGGACATGACTAACTAACACTTTTGGTTAACTCATTTGAAAGCCAATAGAAAATAAGTCACTGAAAATAAGATTCACAACTAACTACACATTCTAAAGGTATTAAGTGAGGACAAAAGTCAAGATTTCTGCTGCAAAAATGTAGACAAACATGGGGTAGAACCAATAGTCCATACAAAAGCAAGAATACTGGGGTGGGTCGCCATTCCCTTCTCCAGGGGATTTTCCTTACCCAGGGGTCAAACCCAGGTCTTCTGCACGGCAGGCAGATTCTTAATCGTCTGAGCCATCGGGGAAGCCATACGCTATTTATATATGTACCGTCTACAATATCTTAAACTACACATTATAGTTGTAAAGATATTCAAACTTTTTCCATTATTATACAATTCTCTCAACAAAAATGTGATTGGTAGAAATGCAAAAATGCTATGAATGAGTCTTTTAAATTGTCAGAAGCTAGTGCTGACAGATGCATCATATATGAGTCTACACAATCATGCCTCCTTTTTTCAAAACCTTGTCTGAACACCTTTACCAAATGTTATTCACATACTTAAATCAATGTAGAGTGTAGTACTTGGATACTGACTAAAATTGCTTGTTGAATGAATCATCAATCTTTTCAGCAAGCAGCTGCACCTACATTTATTAGGTGCATCCATTTCCCACAGAAATTGCCATCTGCTTTATTCTTTTTATTGTATCTGCTGTTTATGTATGTAAGGTTTTCTCTCATTTTTTAATCCCCTTTGTAAATTATTCCCTGCTGTTCAGGTAGGACAGTACATTTGAAAAGCATACTGAAACTAAAATGTCAAAGAAAAAACAGAAAAAGTAAGAAAGCAAAACTTAATATCAAGAATGGAGTGTTACACATTTATTAAAATATTTTTCATCTCAACTTTTTATTTGTCAAGTGGAAACTTTTATGAATAGTAAATAGAATTATCAGTATAAAACCATTTCTAAAGTAAGAAATATTATAATTATTCAAATTCTATACAAACTGTACTTATACTCTAAACTCAATCTCAAGTTCAAAGATTTCCTCAAATCTTCTGACATATTTGTTGGTTTCTCTGACTTCTGAAAACTGTCAATGCTTCTCTTTATACAACTCAAAGAGAAAATCACTATATAATTCATCTAAATAGAGCCATTTTTGTTTTTGTTCAAATAATTAATGTTTATTCTGGTATTTCCACTGAAATGACAATTTTCTTTGATGTAGGGATTTATTATGATATCATGTAAGTCAGCTAAATCACAGTGCATTTAATATTGTTTAGAGAAAGTTTATGAAATCAGTTTGAAATAGGAAATGAAAACCTAAAATTGGTGAATGCAGTTCAGAAGCCTGCTTCCTTTAGGATAAAAAGGAAAACATGCCAATATTACTTTAATATTTTCTCATTCATTTGCATAGAATTTAATTTTAAGAAACAAATGATTCCCTTGGTATTGGATGAAAATACATTTTAATACTCCTTTTACTATCATACAACTTAGTTAAATAATTTTTAAATTTTTTTTTGATATATCCTGATTTAATACTACATGCAAACTACTTAAATATATGCTTACTATGTAGTACTCACTTGCTGCTGCTGCTGCTGCTGCTAAGTCGCATCAGTCATGTCCGACTTTGTGCGATCCCACAGACGGCAGCCCACCAGGCTCCCCCGTCCCTGGGATTCTCCAGGCAACAACACTGGAGTGGGTTGCCATTTCCTTCTCCAATGCATGAAATGAAAAGTGAAAGCGAAGTCCCTCAGTCGTGTCCGACCCTCAGCGACCTCATGGACTGCAGCCCACCAGGCTCCTCCGTCCATGGGATTTTCCAGGCAAGAGTACTGGAGTGGGGTGCCATTGCCTTCTCTGAGTACTCACTTAATAAATCTTAATACTTAAGATGACTGATGATAATGATAATGAGGTTGTAATCTTTGATATATTGGCCAAATATAATACAAGACATTTCCTGTGGCTCAGTGGTAAAGAATCTGCCTGGAATGTAAGAGATGAGAGACGTGAGTTCGATCCCTGGGGCAGAAGGATCTCCTGGAGAAGGGCATGGCAACCCACTCCAGTACTCTTGCCTGGAGAATGCCAAGGACAGAGGAGCCTGGTGGACTACAGTCCATAGGTTTCCAAAGAGTCAGAAGACTAATGCGACTGAGCGCACATGTGTATTACACAGTACTCTGTAATTTCTCACTTGGTAATATAATGATGAGAATCAGACAAGTAAAAAGATTATCTGAATCAGGGTTTTCTAAATTAGTTAACAGTAAGGAGAAAGGGTCTATTTTTAATTCTTCTGAAATGAATGCTTTTTATTGCTGATGCTAAATATACATAGATATTTGTAAAGGTAAATTTGCTATTGGAAAAAATGATTCATGCTTACCTATTTGAATTGAAGCTAAATGCAATGCTTACTTTTATAGATAGAGTTAAAATACAGGAAAAAAGTCAGACCTTTTTTGTTTTGGCAATTAGGCAATTACATTTATTTGGAACAGAGGCTAACCACAGTCTATAATATATTCCTTGTCATAAAAAATAGTGCTCTTTAAATAGAAAATATTCTTTACCCTTGGGATCAGCTTATTCCCCATGTTACTCCTTAATTAAATTAAACCTTTGTGTCTGACACTGGAGGAGTTTGGTATGACAACCAAAATCATATCTGTCCATATTATTACTTAAAATTTTCTACCTCTTTTCCTGTATTTTGTGATTAGTAAGAAATGGAAGCATTGTAAAATCAGAAAATTATGATTACATATTACTGATGCTATAAAATAAAAATAAAGACATTCTAAAAAAGATTTAAATCTGAAGAGAATTGTCTTCATCATTAAAAATTCAAAAGTAAATCTAGAAGACTTGGGACAATTAGGTCATGTTCAACATGAATTTTCCATCTCCACATTCACATTAACCAGGTAGACCTCACCACCTCCCAGACTACAGAAAGGGGAGTGAGGGGAAGGGGAACACACACTTATTCCTTTTCAGGTGTACAAGCTGAAAGCAGGAGCCTGGTGGGCTACAGTCCAAAGTGTTGCAGAGACGACTAACCACACACACATGTAAGCAGGAATAAACAAACTCGTATAAAGAATAATGAAAAGAGAGAATGATACAGTTTAGAAATATTTTGTCCATGCATTGAAAGCTATCACTATTGAAGGGTTATATGTTATATAACTTTTCAAGCATCTGGAGCTCTTCCTCTTATTGATCTACATTTTTACTTTATATAAATGTAACACATCACAATCAATGCAGCCAAAGCAGTACTTAAATAAAATATTATAGCACTAAACAACTTAGAACATTAAGATAATATCTTAAGTCAATAAATTAAATTTTCACCACAATAAATTCTAAAAGTCATAGTAAAATAAATCCAAATCAAACAGAAGGAAGAAAAAACAAAAAGAGTAGAAGTCACCAAAACTAAAAAAAAAAAAAGAGAGAAAGAAAGGCAATCAAGTAAAAAGCTGATACTTTGTAAATTTATAAAGTAGATATGATTTTTAAAAATAGACAATGAAAAAAGACATATCACATAGATTAAACACAAAGAATGAGAGTTGGCACATTGAAATATACAGATATTATTAAAGGGTTAATAAAGATGCTTTTAATAACTGTGTCTATAAAATTGCCAATAAGATGAAATGGACTGATTCCTCAAAACTCACAAACTATCAGGGGCTCTTTCCAACCCAGGGATTGAACCTGTCTCTTAGGTCTCCTGTATTGGCAGATGGATTCTTTACCACTAGAGCCACCTGGGAAGCCGCAGGATATTTATATCTGTATCTGTATCTAGATATCTAATCAATTCTGTATCTGTGAATATATACTAATTTTAAAATATTCAATTGTTAAATTTAATGAGAAACTACAGCAAACCAATTGGGGCAGCCTGAGGATCACAAAGAATCAGACACAGCTGAAGCAACTGAGCACACACACACGCACACACAGCCCCCGGAATCACACATCCAGTTTCTGGAAACTGTTTCCATCTCTGTGTGTGTGTGTGTGTGTGTGTGTGTGTGTGTGTGTGTGTGCATGTTTATACAAAAGACTGAGAGCAAGAGGGAAAGGGAGCAACAGAGGATAAGATGGGTGGATGGCATCACCATTTCTCTCCCTCACTTGATCAACTTTGAGTTAATTTTTAAATAAGGTTTTATGGTTTATATAGACATTCAGGGGTTTTTTGTTGTGGTGGTGGTGGTTGTTTGCCTCTTTGGATTTGCATGTGCAATGCTGTAATAACTTTTTTAAGACAATATATTTTTTCTTAAATATATTGAATGATTTTGAACCTTTGTCAAAAATCAGTTAGTCATATTTGTGTTGGAAAATTTTTTTAATGTCTTAGATTCCATTGCTCCATCAACATTAGCTGTCCTAATTCCCCTAGGATATTTATGTGCTTGCGTACTAAGTAGCTTCAGTCATGTCCAACTCCTTGTGACCCAGTGGACTGTAGGCTGCCAGGTTCCTCTGTCCATGGGATTCTCAGGCAAGAATCCTGGAGTCAGTTGCCTTGTTACTTTAAGCACTACAGAATAGAGTAAGACGTCACTGAAAAGGAATGCTATCGCCAGGGGCATTTTTGGTTGCTTTCCAAAATATTTGAATGGCTAGTATGAGCTGGTTCAATTATACATTGATACAGAAGAGAACTAATTCCCAAGGCTGAAAGAAATCTATTTCTACTTAAAGAGCACTGTTTGCTTTGGAGGGAAAAAATGATTTAGAAAGACATTTGCAACACCTAACCTTCAAATTGTTAAAGTTGAATATCAATAGAACAACATTTAAAATATTCCATATCAAAGAAAGAAATGACTTCATTCCAATCCAGGAAGGTACCCGTGAACTCTGACATCAAAAGTGTTCTTTACATTTTAGATTGATTTTCTTAGCTAATCACATCTTAAATATCAAAGTTTGTAAAGCCCAAATATTTACAGGCTATTAAGATAATATATTAATTTGACAAGTTAGACTATATTTCAGGCAACATCTTCATTATTCTGTTAGAAAGTGAGATAAATGACTAAAATAATTTTGAAATGTATTGTTAGTTTTAATGTAACAAAAGTTATTAAAATAGTTGAGGCAGTTTTGAAGAAAATTTTAAATGTAGGAAAACTTACTGAAGAAGGCAGTAATTGGCTTCTTTTTAAATGTTTTAAAAGTGTTTGCATACTACCATCAATGAAATGCAGTATTATTTCTGAAGAAACACTATTTTGAAAAGTACTAGTTGCTCAGTTGTGTCCAGCTCTTTGTTCTCATGTACTGTAGCCCACCAGGCTCCTCTGTCCATGGAATTTTCCCACAAGAATATTGGAGTTGTCGGTAGCCATTCCCTTCTCAAGGGGATCTACTTGACCCAGGGGTCAAACCCAGGTCTCCTGCACTGCAGGCAGACTCTTTACCATCTGAGCCAACAGGAAAGTCCTCTTGAAAAGGAATCTAACATTTTAGGGCATTAAAAGAAAAATCATTGATGTTATACTTTTCTGATTAAACAATACTACAAAATCAGACTACAAATATAACTGTCTTTGTCCTTATTCAGAGGGAGTTAGAGCCCTGAGGTCATTAGCTAAGTAAAAGAGAAACTGGCCTGTGTCACGAAGAAAAGAAGACAACCTAAAGGAAAAACAAATAAACAAACAAAAGCCTCAATTACTGTTCACTTGGAAGCACTTCTGCGAAAGAAAAGTTTAAGTAGAATTAATTTTAGAGTAGTGACATGACACTGCCTATCTCTACCTACAGTGAAGGGATAAAAGTATACAATCAGACCACAATACTAATCTCATCTCCAGTATTAGGCGTAGATGGAAAACACTGGTGGTGGTTTAGTCACTCTCCTGTCTGTCTCTTGCAATCCCCATGGACTGCAGCCCACCAGGCTCCTCCATCCAAGAGATTTCCCAGGCAAGAATACTGGAGCAGGTTGCCATTTCCTTCTCCAGGGGATCTTCCTGACCCAGAGATTGGACCCATGTCTCCTGCATTACAGGTGGATTCTTTATCGCTGAGCTACCAGGAATTCACTAAGGTGAATATTTTGTTATGAAAATACTGAGAATAATTTATAGGTTGCGGCTTTTCCATTTCTCTCTCCCTCCCTTCTTTCTTTCCCTCCCTCTCTCCTTCCCTCCCTTCTTCTCTTTTTCTTTCCTCCTTCCCCCTCTCTCCCCTTCCCTTTCTCTGGTCCTCTTCTTCCTTTTCTGTCTTTATGTTGCTTGAATTTCATCCAGCTCATAATCGTTTTATTGCTTAAGTATCACCTGACAAAATAAAATGTGGAGAGCCTTATAGTAGATGTGGTGGATGATACCACCATCTCTGTATTGCATGTGTGAATGCGTGCTCAACTGTGTCTGACTCTTTGCAGTCTCCTCGATTGTAGCCCATCACGCTCCTCTGTCCATTGAATTTTCCAGGCAAGAATGCTGGAGAGGGTTGCTATCTCCTCCTCCAGGCAGTCTTCCAGACCCAGGGATCGAATCTGCAACTCCTGCATCTCCTGCACTGGCAGGCGATTGTTCACCACTAATGCCATGTGGGAAACCCCTTTGTATTGCAGAACACTGTAATTTCAATTAAACTGTTTTGGAAAGTAAGCATAAAATCATTTAACACAAGTAGAAACTGTTAATCAAAGTCTGAAATTAAAAGTGGACTTAGAATGGAATTTGTAGTCCCAACTGTTTGGTTTGTACACTTTTTCTTTGTAACTCCATTCTCAGTGTTTTAGGTTATTAGAACAGAAATAAAATGAGTCTAACACAGTGTGTGATCAGTATATACATATTTTGCTGTCATAGATGAACACATAATATTTTTCAGTATTATAATAAATCCATGCATGAATGGTACCCCTGATGCCACCTGGAAAACATCCCAAATTCATGGAGAAAATCCTCAGTATTTCTATATGAAGGAAAGATTTAATGCTACTAGAATAGTTAAAGAGGGAATTAGAAATTGGATAGAAATTGCTTAATAACTTCTCTGCATTTCAAAAGGTTTTGTCATGCAATTTCTATTTAATATTCACAATATGTGTGGAAATTTCAAAAATTACTTATCATTGCATCTTATTAAGAACTTGTCTCAAATCTTAGTCAAGCAAATTAGTAATCGGTTGTACATTGCTAATTTCCAATTTGTTTTCCGATTGTTATTTTTACTTTTCTCTGATTTGTTTTTCCCAAAATACTTAAGGAAAATATGGAAGATGGATATTGTTACAATATTGGAAAAGAATTAAGACAAGACTTCAATGTGCAGAGAGAAAGAGTGGTGAACACAAAACACAATAATGAGAATAGTGTATCCCATACCAATCATTAGTGGAGGCTCTTGGGAAGCCCCATAGTAATCTATTAATATTGGATATTGTTATCCATTCGTAGATCAAATACTTATTGGGTTATTTATCTATGTTAATTCCCAGGAAGGAGAAGTATATATAAATGATACATTCTATGTTCCCCTGAAATTATCTGTTGCAGTAAAAGTAACTTGGATTTTGAGTTGTACATGCTTAAAATTCAGTCTAATAATACCTTTTATTTGCTTTGATCTTAAGTCGATTTATATAACATTTTTAAGTTGAAATTTATTGAAAACATGGCTGTCAATTGCAGGAATTACCACTCAAATGCAAAATCAGTGTTTGAGATTTGATGAAAACCTCTTTGGCTGAGTTCTTTATGACTCTTTCAATTGAAATAAACTGACTATACCAACTATTATAACACCAAAAAAAACCACAAAGATCATCCCCCAAATCACTTTTTCAGGCTTATTTTTTAATTATAGTTGCATGATGATTCAAAAATATTTGGATGGCTTAAATCAAAATATAAATAAATGCAATTAATTTAAAAGAAATAACATGAGAAAGGAGAATTGATGGAAAGGTCATTCTAAATAAAATTGTCAGATTTCTTGCTATATATTCATCTCACAAAGAATGACAAAACGCAGCATCAATTATTTCATTATCAGTAACAAGAAAATACAGCCATCTATCAGCAGACATAATTCCTGATATTACTCTTTTCTGATGGATTATTTTTTGTGAAAGAATGAACTTCTTTAAACTATATTTTAATATCAAATTTAGACGCTTTTCTAGGACTCAAATTAGTGAGTTTTGAAAGTGCAGTGTACACATTTTACCACTTGGCAAACTGCAACTCAGAGAGATAGAGGACTTTACATTGTGTGTGCGTGTATATTTGCAGATGCTTCCAGGAAATCAAACAGCAGAAAGCATTTTCTCTTCAGTCATGGCATTTGTTCTCCTGGGATTTTTGGATCTTCTGAACCTCCAGGGACTTCTGGGATTTTCTATCTCATCTACATATTCATCTTAACAGGAAATGGTCTTACCATAATAATCACGAAGGTAGGCCCTGTGCTCCAGACACCCATGTATTTCTTTCCTTGCAAATTTCTCGTCACTGGAAGTGTGTTACGTATCTGTCACTCTCCCTAGGATTCTAGTGAACCTTTGGACCCAAGACAGAAGCATCTCTTAGCTGAGCTGCGCAATCAGAGGCGCCTCTTCCTTTTCCAGGAGCCCCGGGGGCACACCTCCTGGGGGTGAAGCCTGTGTTCTGTGCGTCCATGTGCAGCCTCTGCGCTGGCAGACGCGTTTCTTCCTTGCTCCGGAGCCCCGGGGCGCTCCTCCTGGGGCCGAGGCCCGTGCCCTGTGCCTGCACGTGCAGCCTCTGTGCCGCCTCTGCTCACGAATCACAGGAGGGGCCTGCAGTCGGCTGCTGGGGCCTGGGTAGGGGGATTCCAGTCCCGACAGCCCAGACATGCCGGGTGTCCTCACTGCCCTTCTGTGCTTCACACCGGATCGACCGCTTCTTCTGTGACATCCTCTGTTGATCACCCTGGCCTGTGGGGACACTGCGCTTAATGAAATGTGTGTCTATGCGGTTGCTGTGCTGTTTGCCACGATTCCTTTCCTCCTAATACTGGGCTCTAATGTCAAGATCATTTCTGCCATCGGAAAGCTGCGCTCAGCCACAGGCCGGTCCAAAGCCTTCGCCACCTGCTCTTCCCATCTCATCATCGTGCTTTTATTCTTTGGCTCCATGACTATTACCTATTTACGCCTCAAATCAAATCATTCCCCAGGAACCAGCAAAATGCTCTCTGTTTCTTACACTGCTGTGACGCCAGTGTTTAACACCTTGATAAGCAGTCTTGGGAATAAGAACGTGACTTCAGCTTTGAAAAAACTATTACTTAAGAAAACACTGTGAAGATGTGAAAGGTCACTTTTTAATGTTTGTCTCAGAGGGCTCACAGAACTATAATTTAATTTCACTCTTCCCATGTTTACTGATAGTGTTCAGTTCAGTTCAGTCGCTCAGTCGTGTCCGACTCTTTGCGACCCCACGAATTGCAGCACGCCAGGCCTCCCTGTCCATCACCAACTTCCAGAGTTCACTCAAACTCACGTCCATTGTGTCAGTGATGCAATCCAGCCATCTCATCCTCTGTCGTCCCCTTTTCCTCCTGCCCCCAACCCCTCCCAGAATCAGAGTCTTTTCCAATGAGTCAAATCTTCGCATGAGGTGCACTGCGCTGGCAGACGCGTTTCTTCCTTGCTCCGGAGCCCCGGGGCGCTCCTCCTGGGGCCGAGGCCCGTGCCCTGTGCCTGCACGTGCAGCCTCTGTGCCGCCTCTGCTCACGAATCACAGGAGGGGCCTGCAGTCGGCTGCTGGGGCCTGGGTAGGGGGATTCCAGTCCCGACAGCCCAGACATGCCGGGTGTCCTCACTGCCCTTCTGTGCTTCACACCGGATCGACCGCTTCTTCTGTGACATCCTCTGTTGATCACCCTGGCCTGTGGGGACACTGCGCTTAATGAAATGTGTGTCTATGCGGTTGCTGTGCTGTTTGCCACGATTCCTTTCCTCCTAATACTGGGCTCTAATGTCAAGATCATTTCTGCCATCGGAAAGCTGCGCTCAGCCACAGGCCGGTCCAAAGCCTTCGCCACCTGCTCTTCCCATCTCACCATCGTGCTTTTATTCTTTGGCTCCATGACTATTACCTATTTACGCCTCAAATCAAATCATTCCCCAGGAACCAGCAAAATGCTCTCTGTTTCTTACACTGCTGTGACGCCAGTGTTTAACACCTTGATAAGCAGTCTTGGGAATAAGAACGTGACTTCAGCTTTGAAAAAACTATTACTTAAGAAAACACTGTGAAGATGTGAAAGGTCACTTTTTAATGTTTGTCTCAGAGGGCTCACAGAACTATAATTTAATTTCACTCTTCCCATGTTTACTGATAGTGTTCAGTTCAGTTCAGTCGCTCAGTCGTGTCCGCTCTTTGCGACCCCACGAATTGCAGCACGCCAGGCCTCCCTGTCCATCACCAACTTCCAGAGTTCACTCAAACTCACGTCCATTGTGTCAGTGATGCAATCCAGCCATCTCATCCTCTGTCGTCCCCTTTTCCTCCTGCCCCCAACCCCTCCCAGAATCAGAGTCTTTTCCAATGAGTCAAATCTTCGCATGAGGTGCCCACAGTACTGGAGTTTCAGCTTTAGCATCATTCCTTCCAAAGAACACCCAGGGCTGATCTCCTTTAGAATGGACTGGTTGGAGTGCCTTGCAGTCCAAGGAACTCTCAAGAGTCTTCTCCAACACCACACTTTAAAAGCATCAATTCTTCGGCACTCAGCCTTCTTCACAGTCCAACTCTCACATCCATACATGACCACTGGAAAAACCATAGCCTTGACTAGATGGACCTTAGTCGGTAAAGTAATGTTTCTGCTTTTCAATATGCTATCTAGGTTGGTCATAACTTTCCTTCCAAGGAGTAAGCATCTTTTAATTTCATGGCTGCAGTCACCATCTGCAGTGATTTGGGAGCCCAAAAAAATAAAATCTGACACTGTTTCCACTGTTTCCCCATCTATTTCTCATGAAGTGATGTCTTGGATGCAATCTCAAAAACAACAGAATGATCTCTGTTCATTTCCAAGGCAAACCATTCAATATCACAGTAATCCAAGTCTATGCCCCAACCAGTAACGCTGAGGAAGCTGAATTTGAATGGTTCTATGAAGACCTACTGGCTTCCCTGGTGGCTCAGAGGTTAAAACGTCTGCCTCCAATGCGGGAGACCTGGGTTTGATCCCTGGGTTGGGAAGATCCCCTGGAGAAGGAAATGGCAATCCACTCCAGTATTCTTGCCTGGAGAATCCCATGGACAGAATAGCCTAGTAGGTTACAGTCCACGGGGTCGCAAAGAGTCGGACACGACTGAGTGACTTCACCTTCATGAAGACCTACAAGACCTTCTAGAACTAACACCCAAAAAAGATGTCCTTTTCATTATAGAGACTGGAATGCAAAAGTAGGAACTCAATAAACATCTGGAGTAACAGGCAAATTTGGCCTTGGAATACGGAATGAAGCAGGGCAAAGGCTAATAGAGTTTTGCCAAGAGACCGCACTGGTCATAGCAAACACTCTCTTCCAACAACACAAGAGAAGACTCCACACATGGATATCACCAGATGGTCAACACTGAAATCAGATTGATTATATTCTTTGCAGCCAAAGATGGAAAAGTTCTATACAGTCAGCAAAAACAAGACCAGGAGCTGACTGTGGCTCAGATCATGAACTCCTGCCAAATTCAGACTTAAATTGAAGAAAGTAGGGAAAACCACTAGACCATTCAGGTATGACCTAAATCAAATACCTTATGATTATAAAGTGGAAGTGAGAAATATATTTAAGGGACTAGATCTGATAGATAGAGTGCCTGATGAACTATGGACTGAGGTTCATCACTGATAGTGTAATTATTTCCAATTATTATGTTGTCATTTACTATTATTATGTATTTTGAGGTTTTCTGCTGGAAGCCAGTTTGACTACACTTTAAATAAGAAAATTAATTAATTGTGTTTTATTTTTTAAGACAAATCCACTTTTTCAAAGCCATTTTAAATTTACCCAACTCTAACACTTTCAGATAACTAAACAGCTAGAATTTTGCTTAAAATGTGTAGAAAAAAAAACTTTGCCTTGATAACTGGTAAATTATTTACAAATATGCTGGTACTGCCATTTGTATTTGTGACACACTCATTTCTCATAGGAGAATTTTTATTAGATAGGTGATGAGGAATGACCACAAGACTAAATTATAAGTCATTTGTCTGTGAATAATAATTTTAAAATAGAATGAAAACCTTTCATTGCATCCACTTTCTCAGCATAAAATAAGAAAACTGTTCCATGTGTACAGTGGACTACACCATTAGTCCATAGGCTTTATTGACTATGCCAAAGCCTTTGACTGTGTGGATCACAATAAACTGTGGGAAATTCTGAAAGAGATGGGAATACCAGACCACCTGACCTGCCTCTTGAGAAACTTGTATGCAGGTCAAGAAGCCACAGTTAGAACTGTACAGGGAACAACAGACTGGTTCCAAATAGGAAAAGAAGTACATCAAGGCTGTATATTGTCACCCTGCTTATTTAACTTATATACAGAGTACATCATGAGAAACGCTGGGCTGGAAGAAGCACAAGTTGGAATTAAGATTGCCAGGAGAAATATCAATAACCTCAGATATGCAGATGACACCACCCTTATGGCAGAAAGTGAAGAGGAACTAAACAGCCTCTTGATGAGAGTGAAAGAGGAGAGTGAAAAAGTTGGCTTAAAGCTCAACATTCAGAAAACGAAGATCATGGCATCCAGTTCCATCACTTCATGGGAAATAGATGGGAAACAGTGGGTACAGTGTCAGATTTTATTTTGGGGGGCTCCAAAATCACTGCAGATGGTGATTACACTCATGAAATTAAAAGACGCTTACTCCTTGGAAGGAAAGTTATGAACAACCTAGATAGCATATTGAAAAGCAGAGACATTACTTTGCCAACAAAGGTCCATCTAGTCAAGGCTATGGTTTTTCCTGTGGTCATGTATGGATGTGAGGGTTGGACTGTGAAGAAAGCTGAGCCCTGAAGAATTGATGCTTTTGAAGTGTGGTGTTGGAGAAGACTCTTGAGAGTCCCTTGGACTGCAAGGAGATCCAACCAGTCCATTCTGAAGGAGATCAGCCCTGGGATTTCTTTGGAGTGAATGATGCTAAAGCTGAAACTCCAGTACTGTGGGCACCTCATGCGAAGATTTGACTCATTGGAAAAGACGCTGATTCTGGGAGGGATTGGAGGCAGGAGGAAAAGGGGAAGACAGAGGATGAAATGGCTGAATGGCATCACGGACTCGATGGACATGAGTTTGAGTGAAGTCTGGGAGTTGGTGATGGACAAGGAGGCCTAGCGTGCTGCAACTCATGGGGTCGCAAAGAGTCGGACATGACTGAGCGACTGAACTGAACTGAAAGAAAGACTTGCAACAATAGCCAGAATTTTTGTTTGTAATATTTATCCCACCCTCCCAAGAGGGACACAAAGATTTTATCAAGGTAAATGCATTTGGGAAAAGGAAATAATCATAATTTTCTAAAACTACTGGACACTTTATTTCGGGGGCTCCAAAAGCACTGCAGATGGAGAATGCAGCCATAAAATTAAAGGACGCTTACTCCTTGGAAGGAAAGTTATGACCAACCTAGATAGCATATTCAAAAGCAGAGACATTACTTTGCCAACAAAGGTCCATCTAGTCAAGGCTATGGTTTTTCCAGTAGTTATGTATGGATATGAAAGTTGGACTATAAAGAAACTAGAGTATTAAAGAATTGATGCTTTTGAAGTGTGGTGTTGGAGAAGACTCTTGAGAGTCCCTTGGACTGCAAGGAGATCCAACCAGTCCATTCTGAAGGAGATCAGCCCTGGGATTTCTTTGGAGTGAATGATGCTAAAGCTGAAACTCCAGTACTGTGGGCACCTCATGCGAAGATTTGACTCATTGGAAAAGACGCTGATTCTGGGAGGGATTGGAGGCAGGAGGAAAAGGGGAAGACAGAGGATGAAATGGCTGAATGGCATCACGGACTCGATGGACATGAGTTTGAGTGAAGTCTGGGAGTTGGTGATGGACAAGGAGGCCTAGCGTGCTGCAACTCATGGGGTCGCAAAGAGTCGGACATGACTGAGCGACTGAACTGAACTGAAAGAAAGACTTGCAACAATAGCCAGAATTTTTGTTTGTAATATTTATCCCACCCTCCCAAGAGGGACACAAAGATTTTATCAAGGTAAATGCATTTGGGAAAAGGAAATAATCATAATTTTCTAAAACTACTGGACACTTTATTTCGGGGGCTCCAAAAGCACTGCAGATGGAGAATGCAGCCATAAAATTAAAGGACGCTTACTCCTTGGAAGGAAAGTTATGACCAACCTAGATAGCATATTCAAAAGCAGAGACATTACTTTGCCAACAAAGGTCCATCTAGTCAAGGCTATGGTTTTTCCAGTAGTTATGTATGGATATGAAAGTTGGACTATAAAGAAACTAGAGTATTAAAGAATTGATGCTTTTGAAGTGTGGTGTTGGAGAAGACTCTTGAGAGTCCCTTGGACTGCAAGGAAATCCCACCAGTCAATCCTAAAGGAAATCAATCCTGAATATTCATTGGAAGGACTGATGCTGAAGCTGAAACTCCAGTACTTTGGTCATCTGGTGTGAAGAGCTGACGCATTGGAAAAGACCCTGATGGGAAAGTTTGAAGGCAGGAGTAGAAGGGGACAACATAGGATGAGTTGGTTGGATGGAATCACTGACTTGATGGACATGAGTTTGAGTAAGCTCTGGTTGGTGATGGACAGAGAAGCCTGTTGTGCTTCAATACTTGGGGTCACCAAGAGTTGGACACAACTGATCCACTGAACTGAACTGAACAGTGGTTGTGAAATGACATTGATTCCAAGAGACCCAAATTGTCATTGTCACTGTGGTCATCCAGTCAAAGTAGAACCATATGGGGGTCAACTTATCAACAGAACTTTAGCTCAGATTCACCTCATAGTCCAGGGTGTTTCTGAGCTCATTCTATAGCTATTTTCCAAGTTCCAGAATGTATAATTAGAATAGATATTCTTAGCAGTTGGCAGCACCCCAACATAGGTTCCCTAAACTGTGGAGTGAGTGGTGTCATGGTGAGAAAGTCTAAATGGAAGCCATTAAAATTGACAATTTCATGGAAAATTTTACAGTAATACTACTTTCCTGGAGTTACAGAGATGGATGCTCTCAGAGTGCATGCATTTGCGCTGAATTGCTTCATTTGTATCCTACTCTTTGAGACCCTTCTGAACTCGAAAGGAGGCCTGACAACCCTGTTAGAACTTGAGAGAAAAGCAGAGTTCCATGCCTCAAAATGAGACGAAGCCTGACTCCCATGTTGAAACTCGACAAGAACCCCAAGATGCCTGTCACAACTAGAGAGGAACCCTGAGTTTCCCACCTCAACTCAAGATGAGGCCCTATTCCCCTCAGCGAGTCAAGAGGAATCCTGAGGTGCACCCTTGCAACTTGAAAGGAGGCCTGACTTCCCTGAGGCAACATGAGAGGTTCCCTGAGGTCCCTGTTGCAACTGGAGAGGAACCCAAAGATTCCCGAAGCAACTCGAGAAACACCACGAGATTCCCCCCTCAATGTGAGATGAGACCCAATTTCCCTGCAGTGATTCAAGAAAAATCCCACGCTTCCCCTCACAACTTGAAAGGAGATTTGACTTCCCTGAGGCAACACGAGAGGTTCCCTGAGGTCCCCGTCACAACTCGAGAGGAACCACAAGCTTCCCACCACAACTCCAGAAAAACCACGAGATTCCCCCTCAATGCGAGATGAGGTCTTTTTCCCCTGCAGGGCCTAGAGAGCAATCTCAAGTTCCCTCTTGAAACTCAAAAGGAGGCTTGACTCCCTTTATGCAACTCAAGAGCTTCCCCAAGATACCCATCGCAACTCAATAATAGGAACCCTGAGTTTCCCACCAAAACTTCAGAAGAGCCCCATGTTCCCCACCTCATCTCGAGATGAGGGCCAATTCCTCTGCTTCAGTTTGAGAGGAATCCCGACTTTCCCCTCGCATATCAAGAAGCCCCTCTCACATATTGAAAATCAAGAGGAACCCCATGTTTCCTGCCACAAGTTGAAAGGACACTGTGTACCCACTCAATCTGAGATAAGGCCTGATTCCTCTGCACCAACTCTGTGGAACCCTGAGTATCCCCTCACACACAAACGGAGGTCTGACTCCCCTGTTGCACCTCTTGAAAAAGCCCAACATCCCCCACTGAACTCGGCAGGAGGCCGGACATTCATTTTACAACTCGAGAGGAAAGCAGAATTCCATGCCTCAACTCAAGACGAGGCCTGACTCCCGGTTGAAACTCGGTAGGAACCCTAAGATCCCTGTTGCAACTGGAAAGAAAACCTGAGTTTCCTGCCTCAACTCGAGATGAGGCCCCACTGTCCTGCAGTGACTCAAGAGAAATCCCAAGGTGCCTCTTGCAACTCGAAAGGAGGCCTGTCTTTCCTGAGGCAACATGAGAGGTTCTGTGAGGTCCCCATCACAACTCGAGAAGAATGCAAAGCTTCCCACTGCAACTCAAGAAACACCATGAGATTCCCCCCTCAATGCGAGATGAGGCCCAATTCCCCAGCAGTGACTCGTGAGCAATCCCTCACTCCCCCTCACAACTCGAAAGGAAACTTGACTTCCCAGAGGTAACACAAGAGGTTCCCTGTGGTCCCCATCGCAAACTGAGAGGAACCACAAGCTCCCTCCGCAACTCGTGAAAAACCACGAGATTCCCCCCTCAAAGTGAGACCCATTTCCCCTGCAACAACTCGGAGCAGTCCTGAGTTCTGATTCGAAACTTGAAAGCAGGCTTGACTCTCTTTATGAAATTCAAGAGGTTCCCCGAGATACCTGTCAAATCTCGAGAAAAACCCCGAGTTCCCTGCAAAAACTCAAGAACAGCCCCGTGTTCCCCACCTCATCTCGAGATGAAGGTCGACTCCCCTGCTTCAACTCAAGAGGAATCCCGACTTTCCCCTCGCACCTCAAGAAGAGGCTTATCTCACCTATTGAAACTCAAGAGAACCCTCACAGTTCCTGTCGCAGATTGAAAGGACACCGAGTTCCCCCTCAGCTCGAGATAAGGCCTGATTCCACTTCACTGACTCAAATGGAACCCTGAGTATCCTCTCAGAAAATGAAGGCAGGTCTGACTCTCCTGTTGCAACTCTACAAAAAGCCCAAGTTCCCCACCTGAACTCTATAGGAGGCCTGAAAAACCCTTTCACAAATCGAGAGGAAAGTGGAGTTCCATGCCTCAACACAAGACGAGGCCTGACTCCCCTGTTGAAACTTGATAGGAATTCCAAGATGCCTTTTGCAACTGGAGAGGAACCTTGAGTTCCTGACAACTTCAGATGAGGCCCTATTCCCCTGCAGTGACTCGAAAGGAATTAAGAGGTGCGCCCTCACAACTTGAAAGGAGGCCTGACTTCCCAGAGGCAACACGAGAGGGTCTCTGAGATCCACATCACAATTCGAGAGGAACACAAAGCTTCCCACTGCAAGTTGAGAAACACCATGAGATTACCCCCTCAATGAGAGACGAGGTCCAATTCCCCTGTAGTGACTGGAGAGAAATCAGACATTTGCCCTCGCAACTCGAAAGGACACTTGACGTCCCTGAGTCAACACAAGGTTCCCTGAGGTCCCCATCTCAACTCAAGAGAAATCCCAAGCTTCCCTCTGCAACTTGACAAAAACACAAGATTCCCACTTAATGCGAGATGAGGCCCTTTTCCCCTGCAGCGCCTTGAGAGCAATCCTAGTTCCCTCTCGAAACTCGAAAGGAAGCTGAGTCCCTTTTTGCAACTCAAGAGGTTCCCCGAGATACTCATCGCAACTCGAGAGGAACATGGATTTTGTGCCACAACTCGAGAAGTGCCCCCATGTTCCCCATCTCATCTCCAGATGAAAGCCAATTCCCCTGCTTCGACTGGAGAGGAATCCCGACTTTCCCCTCGCACCTGAAGAGGAGGCTTGTCTCACCAACTGAAACTCGAGAGGGACCCCACGGTTTCTGCCACAAGTAGAATGGACACTGAGTTCCCCCTCAACTTGAGATAATGCCTGATTCCACTGACTCGAATGTAGCCCCAAGTATCCCCTCACAACACAAGGGAGGTCTGACTCCCATGTTGCACCTCTAGAAAAATCCCAAGCTCCCTGACTCAACCCCTCAGGAGGCCTGACACCCCTTTTACACCTTGAACGGAAAGCGGAGTTCCATGCCTCAACACAAGATGAAGCCTTACTCCCTTGTTGAAACTCGATAGGAACCCAAAGATCCCTCTTGCAACTGGAGAGGAACCCTGAGTTTCCCACCTCAACCTGAGATGAGGCCCTATTCCCCTGCATCGACTCAAGAGGAATCCCAAGGTGCCCCTCACATCTTGATAGGAGGCCTGACTTCCCTGAAGTAACACGAGAGGTTTCCTGAAGTCCCTGTCACAACTCGAGAGGAACCCAAAGCTTCCCGCTTCAACTAGAGAAACACTATGAGACTGCCCCCTCAATGCAAGATGAGCCCCGATTCCCCTGTAGTAACTCAAGAGCAATCACGAATTCCCCCTTCCAACTTGAAAAGAGACTAGATATCCCTGAGGCAACATAAGAGGTTCCCTGAGGTCCTCTTCGCAACTCAAGAGGAAACACAAGCTTCCCGCCGCAACCCAAGAAAACCCAGGAGAATCCTCCCTCAATGCTAGATGAGGCCCGTTTCCCCTGCAGTGCCCCGAGAGCAATTTTGATTCCCATGAAACTCGAAAGGAGGTTTGACTCCCTTTATGCAACTCAAGAGCTTCCCCAAGATATGTGCACAACTCAAAGGAACCCCGAGTTTCCCATCACAACTCAAGAAGAGCCCCGTGTTCCCCACCTCATCTCGGGATGAGGACTGATTTCCCTGCTTCAACTCGAGAGGAATCCCAACTTAACCTTGGACCTCAAGAGGAGGCTTGTCTCACCTACTGCAATGTGAGAGGGACCCCGAGGTTCCTGACGCCAGTCGCAAGGACACAGAGTTGCCCTTCAACCCCAGATAAGGCCTGATTCTCCTGTAGTGACTCAAATGGAACCCCAAGATTGCCCTCACAACACGAAGGGAGGTTTGACTCCCCAGTTGCTCCTCTAGAGAGAGCCCGAGTTCCCAACCTCAACACTACAGGAGGCCTGACACCCCTTTAAAAAAAAAAGGACAAGAAAGCAGAGGTCAATGCCTCAACATGAGACGAGGCCTGACTCCCCTGTTGAAACTCGATAGGAACCCTGAGATCCCTGTCACAACTGGAGAGGAACCGGGAGTTTCCCACGTCAACTCAGAATGAGGCCCTATTCCCCTGCAGCAACTCAAGAGGAATCCCGAGGTGCCCTTTGCAACATGAAAGCAGGCCTGACTCCACTGTGTCAATACAAGAGGTTCCCTGAGGTCCCCATCGCACCTTGAGAGGAATCTCAATTTCCCACCACAACTTGAGAAAAACCACGAAATTTCTCCTCAACCAAACATGAAGCCCAATTCCCCTGAAGTGACTCGAGAGCAATCTCAAGTTCCCTCTTGAAACTGAAAGCAGGCTTGACTTCCTTTATCCAACTCCAGAGGTTACCTGAAATACCCATCACAACTCAAGAGCAACTCTGAGTTTCCAGCCGCAACTCGAGAAGAGCCTCATGTTCCACACCTCATCTCGAGATGAGGGCCGATTTGCCAGCTTCGACTTGAGAGGAATGCCGACTTTCCCCTCACACCTCAAGAGGAGGCCTGTCTCAACATTTTGCAATGTGGAAGGAACACCAAGTTTCCTTCCTCAAGTCAAAAGAACACCGAGTTTCCCCCCATCCAAGAAAAGGCCTGATTTCCCTGCCGTGAGTCCTATGGAACACTGAGTTTCCCCACACAACATGTAAGGAGGTCTGACTCCCCTGTTGCACCTATGAAAAAAAAAAGCCCTTGTTCCCCACCTCAACTCAACAGGAGGCCTGACACCCCTTTCTCAACCTGAGAGGAAAGCGGAGTTCCATGCCTAAACACGAGACGAGGCCTGACTCCCCAGTTGAAACTCCATAGGAACCCCAAGATCCCTGTCACAACTGGAGAGGAACCCTGACTTTCCTGCTTCAACTCGAGATGAGGCCCTATTTCCCTCAGCGACTCAAGAGGAATCTAGAGTTGACCCTTGCAACTCTATAAGACGCCTGACTCCATTGTCTCAACATGAGAGGGTCCCTGAAGTCCCTGCCGCAACTCGAGAAAGACCATGAAGGTTACCCCCTCCACGCGAGATGAGGCCCATTTCCCCTGCAGCACCTTGAGAGCATTCTGAGTTCCCTCTCGAAACTGGAAAAGAGGCTTTACTCCCTTTATGCAACGTCAGAGGTTCCCCAAGATATCCGTCACAACTCGAGAGGAACTCCAAGTTTCCTGCTGAATCTCGAAAGGAATCCTGAGTTTCCCGAACAACTCTAGAAAAGCCCTGATTCCCCACCTCCTCTTGAGATGAGGCCCGATTCCCCTGCAGTGACGCAAGAGCAATCCCGGGTTCCCCCTCCCAACTTGAAAGGAGGCTTGACCCCCTTTATGCAATTCCAGAGGTTTCCTGAGGTTCCCGCCACAACTCGAGAAAAACCACGAGATTCCCCCCTCAAAGCAAGATGACTCCCTTTCCCCTACAGCGCCTCAAGAGCAATCCTGACTTTCACCTTGCACCTCAAGAGGAGGCCTGTCTCACCAACTGCAACTCGAGAGGAATCCCAAGGTTCCTGCCACAAGTCAAAACGACACAGAGTTCCCCTTAAACTCGAATAAGGCCTGATTCCCCTTAAGCAACTCGAATGGAACCATGAGTTTCCCCTGACAACACGAGGGAGGTCTCACTCCCCTGTTGAAACTTGATAGGAACCCCGAAATCCCTCTCACAGCTGGAGAGGAACTCTGAGTGTCCCGCAACAAATTGAGGCCTATTCCCTTGCAGCAACTTGAGAGGAATCCCGCAGTGCCCCCTGCAATTCCAAAGGAGGTCTGACTCCACTGTGGCCACATGAGAGGTTCCCTGAGGTCCCAGTCACAACTCAAGAGGAACCGCGAGCTTCCCACCACAACAGGAGAAAAACCACAAGATGCCCATGCAACGTGAGATGAAGCCCGATTCCCCTGCAGGGACTCATGTGTAATCCTGCATTCCTCCTTGCAAATTGAAAGGAGGCTTGAGTCCCTTTACACAACTCCAGAAGTTCCCCTAGATATCTGTTGCAACTCGACAGGAACCCCACACTTCGCACTGCAACACAGAAGAGCCCCATGTTCCCCACCTAATCTCAAGCTGAGGGATGATTACCCTGTTCTGACTGGAGAGGAATCGCGACTTTCCCCTCACACCTCAAGAGGAAGTCTGTCTCACCTATTGCAACTTGAGAGGTACCCTGAGGTTCCTGCCACAGGTCAAAATGACACCAAGTTCCCCCTCAACTCGAGATGAAGCCCGATTTCCCCACAGTGACTCGAGAGCAATCCCACGTTCTGTCTCACAACTGGAAAGGAGGTGTGACTCCCTTTATGCAACTCGAGAGGTTCCCCGAGATACTCATCGCAACTCGAGGAACACCGAGTTTCATGCCTCAACTTAGAAAAGCCCCGTGTTACCCACCTCATCGCAAGATAAGGGCTGATTCCCCTGCATCAACTCCAGAGGAATTTCGACTTTCCCCTTGGACCTCAAGAGGAGGACCGTCTCACCTTTACAACTCAAGAGGAACCCCAAGTTTCCCCTCGAAACTCCAAAGGAGGCCTGACTCCCCTCAGGCAACACAAGTGGTTCACTGACATCCTCATTGCAGCTCGAGAGGAACCCTGAGACATCTGTCGCAATTTGAGAGGAATCCCGAATTCCCACCTCACTTGAGATGACCGGATTCCCCTGAAGCGATTTGAGATCAATCCCAAGTTCCCCCTGGCAACTCAAAAGGAGGCCTGACTCCCCTTAGGCAACACGAGAGGTTCCCTGAGGTCCCTGTCGCAATTCGAGAGGTATCCTGGCTTCCTGCTGCAAATTGAGAAAAACCACGACATCGCCCCATCAATGCGAGATGACACCAGATTCCCCTGCAGCAATTCGAGAGTGATCGCAAGTTCCCCCTCGCTACTCGAAAGGAGGCTTGACTCCCTTTTGGCAACTCAGGAGGTTCTCCGAGATTACTGTTACAATTCGAGAGGAATCCCGAGTTTCCTGCCACAACTCTAGAAGCACCTTGTGGTCCACACTTCATCTCGAGATGAGGGCTGATTCCCCTGCTTCAACTCGAGAGGAATCTTGACTTCCCATTGCACCACAAGAGGAGGCCTGTCTCACCTATGGCAACTCTAGAGGATCCCCAAGTTCCCCATCACAACACAAGTAAAGCTCCAAGTTTCCTACCAGAAGAACCCTGCCTCAATTTGAGTTGTGGCCCAATTCTCAGGTCTGTAGCTACTCGAGAGGAATCTGAAGTTACCCCTCCCAGCTAGAAAGGAGGCCTGACTCCCCTGAGGCAACATGAGAGGTTCCTGATGTCCCTGTTGAAACTGGAGCGGAACCCCGAGCTTCCCATCATATCTCAAGAAAAAAACACGAGATTCTCCTCTCAATGTGAGACACATCTCAATTCCCCTGCAGTGACTCGAGAACAATCGCAAGTTCCCCCTCCCAACTCAAAAGGACCCTTGACTTCCGTTTGGCAACTCAAGAGGTTCCCCGAGATTCCCATCGCAACTCGAGAGGAAGCCCAAGTTTCCAGCCACAAGTCGAGAAGCATCCCGTGTTCCCCACCTCATCTCGACATGAGGGCCAATTCCCCTGCTTCAACTCAAGAGGAACCCTGACTTCCCCCTCGCAGCTCAAGAGGAGGGCTGTCTCACCTAGGCAGCTCCAGAGATCCCCGAGGTCCCCGTCACAACTCGAGAGAAACCCCGAGTTTGCCACCAGAACTCAAGATGAACCCCAAGTTCCCTGCCTCAATTTGAGATGTGGCCTAATTCCCATGCACTAACTCGAGAGTAACCCCGAGTTCCCCATCCCAATTCAACATGGGCCCCAAGACCCTGATGCAACTGCAGAGGATTCCCAAGAGGAGCTTACCCCACTCCAATTGGAGAAGAGCCCTCTACTGCAACCAGAGAAGAAGCCTCATACCACAATGAAGCAGGAGGCCTGCCCTGCCACAAATAGCCAGGAACTTCCTGCCCTTTGCAACTAGAAAAAGTGTCCCTTCTCATTACAACCATAGAGGAGTCACCCAACTCCCAATCTGAGAAGAGCATTCTACAGCATCTAGTTCAGTTCAGTTCAGTAGCTCAGTCATGTCCGACTCTTTGCGACCCCATGAATCGCAGCACGCCAGGCCTCCCTTTCCATCACCAACTCCCAGAGTTCACTCAGACTCACATCCATCCAGTCAGTGATGCCATCCAGCCATCTCATCCTCTGTCATCCCCTTCTCCTTCTGCTCCCAATCCCTCCCAGCATCAGGGTCTTTTTCAATGAGTCAACTCTTCGCATGAGGTGGCCAAAGTACTGGAGTTTCAGCTTTAGCATCATTCCTTCCAAAGAAATCCCAGAGCTGATCACCTTCAGAATGGACTGGTTGGATCTCCTTGCAGTCCAAGGGACTCTCAAGAGTCTTCTCCAACACCACAGTTCAAAAGCATGGATTTTTCGGCACTCAGCTTTCTTCACAGTCCGACTTTCACATCCATACATGACCACTGGAAAAACTATAGCCTTGACTAGATGGACCTTTGTTGGCAAAGTAATGTCTCTGCTTTTCAATATGCTATCTAGGTTGGTCATAACTTTTCTTCCAAGGAATAAGCGTCTTTTAATTTCATGGCTGCAGTCACCATCTGCCGTGATTTGGGAGCCCAAAAAAATAAAGTCTGACACTGTTTCCACTGCTTCCCCATCTATTTCCCATGAAGTGATGGGACCAGATGCCATACTCTTCGTTTTCTGAATGTTGAGCTTTGAGCCAACTTTTTCACTCTCCACTTTCACTCTCATCAAGAGGCTTTTTAGTTCCTCTTCACTTTCTGCCATAAGGGTGGTGTCATCTGCATATCTGAGGTTATTGATATTTCTCCTGGCAATCTTGATTCCAGCTTGTGCTTCTTCCAGTCCAGCATTTCTCATGATGTACTCTGCATAGAAGTTAAATAAGCAGGGTGACAATATACAGCCTTGACGTACTCCTTTTCCTATTTGGAACCAGTCTGTTGTTCCATGTCCAGTTCGAACTCTTGCTTCCTGACCTGCATATAGGTTTCTCAAGAGGCAGGTCAGGTGGTCTGGTATTCCCATCTCTTCCAGAATTTCTCACAGTTTATTGTGACCTACACAAAGGCTTTGGCATAGTCAATAAAGCAGAAATAGATGTTTTTCTGGAACTCTTGCTTTTTCCATGATTCAGTGGATGTTGGCAATTTGATCTCTGGTTCCTCTGCCTTTTCTAAAACCAGCTTGAACATCTGGAAGTTCACGGTTCACGTATTGCTAAAGCCTGGCTTAGAGAATTTTGAGCATTACTTTACTAGCATGTGAGATGAGTGCAATTGTGCAATAGTTTGAGCATTCTTTGGCATTGCCTTTCTTTGGGATTGGAATGAAAACAGACCTTTTCCAGTCCTGTGGCCACTGCTGAGTTTTCCAAATTTGCTGGCCTATTGAGTGCAGCACTTTCACAGCATCATCTTTCAGGATTTGAAATAGCTCCACTGGCATTCCATCACCTCCACTAGCTTTGTTCGTAGTGATGCTTTCTAAGGCCCACTTGACTTCACATTCCAGGATGTATGGCTCTAGTGAGTGACCACACCATCATGATTATCTTGATCTTGAAGCTCTTTTTTGTACAGTTCTTCTGTATATTCTTGCCACCTGTTAATATCTTCTGCTTCTGTTAGGTCCATATCATTTCTGTCCTTTATTGAGCCCATCTTTGCATGAAATGTTCCCTTGGTATCTCTAATTTTCTTGAAGAGATCTCTAGTGTTTCCCATTCTGTTGTTTTCCTGTATTTCTATAAATGATTATAGCCAAATGTTAATCTCCTGGTTGTACATCATGGAGCATCCGACCTTTATCCAAAGACTGGTTACTGAGAGAAGCTTTGGAAACAATCTTAGAGTGTCCTTTTTAATAACTTAATTAAAACTTTTAGCAATATAACATAACAAGGAACTATCTCAGAAGTGAGTCTTAGTAAGCACACACCTTAATTAACAAAACTAGAACTTAATACTTAATGACATAATTTTTCCTTTTTTTTTTTTTTTGGAGGACTCATTGTGAGGGCATTAACAATGTAACCAGATAAGGCTTTAACCCATCAAATAAAAATAAGGAATGTCAGAGAACTGGGAAAAGCCAAGTGGCCATCTTGGACTTCCCATAACCCTGGCTCTTTGATTTTCAGTTGTTGTTTATCCATTTTTAATTTCCTGATTTAAGAGTAGACTATCACCATATTTTAAGGATATCAAGATAGTAAAAGTCTAACCATGAGGGGTTATTTTTTGCAAAAGCAGAATGAGCTTTGTTCACAAATACCATAATCTTAAATAATGTTTATTTACTTTACCAAAGTAACAAAAAGATTTTAAAAACAAATATAAATCACTTAAAGGCAAAGAAATTCATAATCTGTTATCGAAAGTTGCATTTTGAGAAAACTTTTTTCTCTAAACAGAGAGAAGACCAAATTCCAATCTGGTACCAGCTTACTGTTAATAACAAAATTTGTTTATCTGTTTAAGCTTAGAAAGTCTTTTCCATAAATCTTGAAGAACTAGCAATATTCTTCTAAAAACATGAGAGTAAAACCAAGAAGGCATGTTTAAAATCTGATTCTATTGCAATTGACAAAGAAACCTGCTCATAACACTTTAATATGATAACTAGAATTATAATTGATCATATTTTATCAGGGCATATCAGATCTATATGAATTTCACATAATTTTAGGATATCTATATTAGTAACATCAACCATACAGTATAACCTGAAAAGATTTATCACCCCTTCAACAATAATTCCCATGTAATTTAACATGTCCAATGAACCCAGGTAGCTTAATAGTTCTTTAGGATGTCTCAGGGGCCCTCTGAAGCATCCCAAAGTTAGCTAGAAATCAAGTTATTTAGGAAGTTTTGTTCATAAATATCAAAAGGGTTTATAATAGTCAGGTAGGATCATATAAGTTACCATGAAATAATAGTTATTTACTCAGCCAAAGTTAACAAAAGATTTCAAAGGTAAATATAAAACAGGTCAATTAAGAAGTAAAAAAACTTAAATCTATTATTAAAAGCAGTTCAACATCTGAAGAAACGATGTCCTCTTAACAGAGAGAAAGGCCAAATTTAAGTTTTTGCACCAGCTTACTTTAAACTCATTTAGGTAAACTTAATTAAATTTATTTTAAATTTAGTCAATCCTAACCATGCACCAAACTTTTTCAGGGTCCACCTTCCACAAACCATTTAATTACTTTCTGTAACAGCTACCTGTAAATCAGACTTACTTTCTTTTCCCTGTATAAAATGTAATTATTTTTTATATTTTCTTTATTAAAAACATACATCCTACTTTCTTATTAGATTACCAAACAAACATTAATACTAGAAATTTAACATTGTATATTTCCCAGTTCACTTGAATCTGAAATTTATTTAGGTTAATTTTTCTTGTATTTAGAATTGTTTGATTTGTAAGGGCTTACTTTTCTTTAGGCCAATTAAATTATAACTCATTTACAACTTCAACAATATTATCAGAAAAAAGATATTTAGTGAGACATACATAAATCCAGACAGACTGACTGACTGAGATCTTATAGTATTCTGCTGAGATTTAAAATATATCTTTCAGTCTCAGCAAAGGTCCATCTCTAGTCAAGGCTATGGTTTTTCCAGTAGTCATGTATGGATGTGAGAGTTGGACTGTGAAGAAAGCTGAGCACTGAAGAATTGATGCTTTTGAACTGTGGTATTGGAGAAGACTCTTGAGAGCCCCTTGGACTGCAAAGAGATCCAACTAGTCCATTCTAAAGGAGATCCATCCTGGGTGTTCTTTGGAAGGAATGATGCTAAAGCTGAAACTCCAGTACTTTGGCCACCTCATGTGAAGAATTGACTCACTGGAAAAGACTCTGATGCTGGGAGGGATTGGGGGCAGGCGGGGAAGGGGACGACAGAGGATAAGATGGCTGGATGCCATCACTGACTCGATTGACGTGTCTGAGTGAACTCCAGGAGTTGGTGATGGACAGGGAGGCCTAGTGTGCTGCAATTCATGGGGGTTGCAAAGAGTCGGACACGACTGAGCGACTGAACTGAACTGAACTGAACTTGGGTCCCAGCCAAGATGTCTGACATGGAGGATGATTTCACATGCAATGAGGAAGAGGACTACAACCTGGAATACTCTGAAGATGGTAACTTTGAGCCAAATCTGGATTTGGAAAATCAGTACTATAATTCCAAAGCATTAAAAGAAGATGACTCAAAAGCAACATTAAGCAGTTTCCAAAAGATTTTGGAACTTGAAGGTGAAAAAGGAGAATGGGAATCTAAAGCACTGAAACAAATGATTAACTTTTGACCAACTTTCCAGAAATGATGAACAGATATAAACAACTATGGACCTATATTCAGAGTGCTGTCACAAGAAATTATTCTGAAAAATCCATTAATTCTATTCTTGATTATATCTCTACTTCTAAGCAGAATTCTGGTTTTTTTTGTCAGATGGATTTACTGCAGGAATTCTATGAAACAACACTGGAGGCTTTGAAAGATGCTAAGAATGACAGACTATGGTTTAAGACAAACACAAAGCTGGGGAAATTTTATTTAGAATGAGAGGAATTATGGAAAACTTCAAAAAATTTTATGCCAGTTACATCAGTCCTGCCAGACTGATGATGGAGAAGATGACTTGAAAAAAGGCATACAGTTATTAGAAATATGTGCTTTGGAAATTCAAATATACACGGCACAGAAAAATAACAAAAAAGTTAAAGCACTCTATGAACAGTCACTTCATATCAAGTCTGCCACCCCTCATCCATTGATCATGGGAGTTATCAGAGAATGTGCTGGTAAAATGCACTTGAGAGAAGGTGAATTTGAAAAGGCACACACTGATTTTTTTGAAGCCTTTAAGAATTATGATGAATTGGGAAGTCCAAGATGAACCACTTGCTTAAAATATTTAGTCTTAGCAAATACGCTAATGAAACTGGGAATAAATCCTTTTGATTCACAGGGGGCCAAACCTTACAAAAATGATCCCAGAAATTCTAGCAATGACAAATTTAGTAAGTGCCTATCAGAATAATGACATCATTAAATTTGAAAAGATTCTAAAATCACAGCAACATCATGGATGATCCTTTCATAAAGGAACACATTGAAGAGCTTTTGTGAAATATCAGAACACAAGTGCTTATAAAATTAATTAAGCTTTACACAAGAATACATATTCCTTTATTTCTAAGGAGTTAAACATAGATGTAGCTGATGTGGAGAGCTTGCTGGTGCAGTGCATATTGGATAACACTATACGTGGCCAAATTGATCAAGTCAACCAGCTCCTTGAACTGGATCATCAGAAGAGGGGTGGTGTCCGATATCTTGCACTAGATAAATGGGCCAACCAACTAAATTCCCTCAACCAGGCTGTAGTCAGTAAACTGACTTAACAGAACAAGCTTTTACAGACATACTTAAGGCAACAGTGCAGAGATGTAACCCTTAAAAGAACTGGGAATAACAAAACTACTATTGGTTGATGTGTCCTGAAAATTATTGAAGTTATGGCAGAAGTGCTTTTTTTGATCAACTGGTTTGTGTTTTGCTGCTGCATTTATCCCAAGGGGGGGGGGGGGG